>JAJJMC010006585.1:10151965-10247434 GCA_023531435.1 Papaver californicum | reverse complement strand
ACCCTATTGCAATTTGATTTTCAGTCAAGATGCCTGTTTGACCTCAAACAACTGGGAACTACTATCTTAATTATTCATCCCTTTTTCAAGCCAATTCTTCCCCACCAAAACCCTAAGTGAAAAATGTCTCCAATATCTCTCCAGTACCTTAATTTCATTTGGAATCTACTGCGTTTGCCATTTTCTTTGCTGGCAAAAGAACAACTACATTTATTGCTTAGATAACATATCCATCCGGATTATGACATATCTGATATGCATCATCAGGGAGAAATATAAGCGTGTGGTCATCAAAACTATCCCTTTTAGTCGGTTTGGTCATGTATGACAGTTTTCATTCCACTCTCACTGAACTTGTCTTCATTGATAAAACTGTGGTGCTCTCGGATAATGATAACAACTGGAAATGGTGTATGATAGATCATGTATATACAATAAGACTCTTGTTCCAACAACGTCAGTAAGAAGCTATATTTTCTCACAATGGCCATTAGTACAAACTCCTATGGTTACCACCTTTAGTGGGCTAAGGGCAACCACAATGGGGCGATCAAACCCATCGATCAAATGACTAAAAATTTGATCGATGGTCAGCAGCAAAAACAGCGGTGGATAGTCAGGCGGTACCCTAGGACCGCGCTTGAGAAGAAGCGAAATTGTAGAAGCTCGCCCACCAGGACGGGCGATATGTCAACCTTCCGCCCCTTACAAGCGAAATAGTAGAACGCCGCCCGGGAAAAAAAATTTGAAGCGAAATCCCAGACTCGCGCTCATGTCCTAAGCGGTTCCCCACGAGCTCGCCCGGTGGGGCGATATTCTAGCAGCTCGTGCTCCAAACGTGTGACTGGCGTGTGGGTTAGAAAAACGGGCGCGGTTGTAGAACCTCGTCCGTTAAAGACAAGCGGGCATCTAGCCTCTCGCCTGTAAATCTAATAAGAAACCCTACTTCTTTCTCCAGTCATCTTCATCGCCTCCTGTTTCTCCATCTCGCCCGCCGTTGCTGCCGTTCCCAACTGATTTTTCACCTGATTTTCGTCCGTCAACGACAGCCCATAACCTCGTCCCAATTTTGTACTACATTCTAACCCCAACTCAACAAATATCAAAGGTATAATTGCTACCCTAAAAGAATTAAATTCATTGTTTTAATTTCATATATAGATAATTAAAATGTTAAATTAGTTTGAAGCATGTTATTTACTTGTTATACTATAAACCCATAATTGCAATTTTCGGTTGTGTTGGTGCATACAAACTTGGGTTAGCAAATTAGGGTTTATGTATTTGTGTTATAATTTATTTAGGGTTTTAAAATATGTTTTAATTAAATTTAATATACAATAACAATGTTTTGTAGCTTAAATATGGTGGATGTTGGAATTATTAAGAAGTGTGTAATTGTGGTTAATTTTGAAAGTTTATGCATTTTTTTGATATACTAATTTTCAACCCAACGATATATTAAATTTTTTGTACAGATGTCTGACATTGTTGTTTCGAGATGGGTCGGGAGAAGGAAAACGAGTAAAAAAGCAAAAATTACGGAGGAATCGGCAGCAGAGTCAATGGGCCCCCCGTATGTCGATGTCCCCGGGTTAGAACATTACACTGTGGTGGAAGATAGCAACGAACATGCTTCTACCAATATAACCTATTCCACCAACGTCGACTTCAGGTTTGATCACCGAGGTTCTCTGAAATCTGTTTTAAAGACTTACAAGAAAATTTGTGATACTTGTAATAGGGTCCAATTTAGAATTGAACGCGGAGGTTGGGGTAGATTACTATCCCTGCCTATTGTAGATTCGTCCCACGCTTTGACAGATTTTATTATCGAGCGGTTTTGGGATACTACGAACACATTTTATTTTTCTTTTGGGGAGCTTGGGTTCACTCCCCTCGATTGGGTTATGTTGACCGGGCTTAGTATCGGTGTTGGTAGCTCTGTCCCTTATGACCCACAACTTTATAAATTTGAATATGTACGTGCGAATATCTTTCCTGAACTGAAAGACAGTGCGGTATGCAAGAGGGAAGGTCTTCCGCCACAATGGGTTTCAGGTGCAATCACTCTCAAGTTTTTGAGCTCCTATTTCGATAATGACACATTGGAGGCGGCGAAAGATGATAGTGTGATTGCGGATAAAGTAGCGAGGGCTTTTTATATGTATGCTTTGGGGAATTTTTTTTTCCCAAATGCAAAAACATACATTGATGCAGGATGGTTGGCTGCCTTTGATAATTTAGATGCAGTAAGTAACTTCGACTGGGGCGGACCTGCCTTATCTAAATTGTATTCCGGACTCTCCACGGCGTCTAGGGGACAGAAATCAGTATCGGGTCCCTTTCAAATTTTGGAGGTAATTTATTAACTATTATGCAAATAATTTTAGTTTGATAATTTTAATTTTGATGTTGTTAATTGTTGGTTAAATAATTTGTGTACCAGTTTTGGGGCTACGAATATCTGGGTATTTATCGTCCAACCATAACTAGGGCCCAAAACGATAATGAATGGCCCAGATGTCGTAGGTGGTTAGGGACACGCCGGAAGGCTGTTGATATCATGAAGTCTATAACTGAACTGAATCAGTTAGCAGTTGACGACGTTTGCTGGCAACCCTGGTTGCCATCAGTTAACTACATACCAGAAGAGATTCGTCGTAAAGCAATAGAACTTTCGGGAAAAAGGGTTACATTTACGTGTCTTGGCAATGTAAGTTTGGTTGTTTTTATTTCGTGCGGAGAATTTTTTAAATAACAAATGCATTAAAACTATTTATGTTTATTTATTTTGTTTATTTTTTTGGGATAAAGCACAATATGTATCTGGGAGATAGGTGTTGGAGGCAGAACAACCCGAGTTGGGGTATTCCCGCCAACCCGCCTAGTTCAATTTCCAACTACGGTGATAAAGACATGAAAAACATGACAGCAACAGTTCATGGAAATTGTAGTGAATACGTGCGTGTGGTGGATTACGGGGTATATTTTGAATATTGGCGACATGTCACCAACCTCAATAAATATGTCACTGCCGTTGACTGGGAGGTTGAAACCTACGGATATGCGGGAGATCGGATCAAACACAACATCCCACGACCACGTGATGAAGTCCCTATTCCTCCTCCTCAACAATTACCTTATGTAAGTATTTGATGGATTTGGGAAACAAATAGTAGTGACAATTTTTGAATTGTTTTTTTCTTTGGGTTTAGTTTTATTATTTTTCTTTGCCAGGTGACGGCTTATGATATGGTGCAAGACTATGCTACTTTTACCCAAGAGTTCCGTCAATTTACGTTATCGGAAACAAAGGATAGGATGGACTACATCCTCGCTAGGGAAGCTGAGTTCAACACTTTTCGAACGCAGACAACCGCCGAAATTAGCTTACTAAAAGATCAGAATTCTTTGTTGAGCAGACAACTAACCCAAGCCCGTCAAGAACAACCGATGGGTTTTGCTTCATATGCTAGTACTCCACCTCCCAGATCATCATCGAAGGTTCGGCCTACCGTCCCAACTACTTTCCCTCCATTTGTTCCACCTAGATCCAACTCGGGCTAAAGTAAACAATTTTAAATTTAGGGTTTTCATTAATAACAATTTTTTGGATTAATTTTATGTTGATTTATTGTTAATTTATATGTTATTTTTATTGTTGATTTATTAGGGTCCGTAGTTGGTTGTCAGAAGTTGAATGGTGCAACATTTGTTACCATACTTTTACCGTTTTGTTACCGTTGGACCTAACCTTTAATATTTCATTTTTGAACGTTTTATTACCGTTACACATGGTTACCTTATCCAATTCACCATCCTTTCTACCTATAAGTACTTCACCAAGGGAGAGACTTTCAAGTTATATTCAATCTTCCATATCCTACATTTTCAATTAAAATTTATAATCTCCAGTTTTCGTTCAATGGGTGGTTATGAAAATTGGAACCTCAATGCAGAGAATTTTACATTGGAAGAAGATTTATCGATATGTCAAAATATTGTCTTGCATTATCCAGCTAGGGGGACAGCAGATTGGTTGAACGTTGTGATGACACAACAATGGTTAGAAGAAACTCATGTGAATTTTTGTGCCGAAACTGGAAATCCCAACAACAGGAATCGAGCGGGGATTTTTGTTCGTTATATGTGTATTAAAAAGGAGGTACTTCAGTTTTCTTCTTTAGTTGCCAAGGTTAATGAATTTCGTGTTAGGCATGAAACAGACGATGACGTTGTACGTAGATCTACGGAAGAATGGGTTAGATGGAAACGTTCAGAATTCAAATACAAACCTCATTTCGAGATTTTAAGGGTTATGGATGAATTTAATCCTTTTGTATTAATTGTTCTCCCTAGTACAGTGAAACCACGTCCACCCCCACGTTAGAATATAATCTTTGAATTATTATGTAGTCACTGTATTGTCATTTCATGTCATTGCCTTGTCATTTTATAGCAAAATATCTCTGACAAAAATTAAAATAAAATCTTTGAATTATTATGTAGTAAGTGTATCGTCATTTCATGTCAAAGCCTTGTCAACTAAAAGCAAAATATCTCTGACAAATATTAAAATATAATTTTTGAATTATTATGTAGTTAGTGTATTGTCATTTCATGTCATTTCCTTGTCAACTAAAAGCAAAATATCTCTGACAAACATTAAAATAAAATCTTTGAATTATTATGTAGTCAGTGTATAGTCATTTCATGTGATTTCCTTGTCAACTAAAAGCAAAATATCTCTGACAAACATTAAAATAAAATCTTTGAATTATTATGTACTTGATGTAATTTTAGAAAGTGGTAAATAAAGATTCGATTCTCGAACTTGTGAAGGTGATGATTTTAGAAAATAATGATTTAAACTAACTCTAGAAAATACCAGGAGTAAGAAAAAGACTAAATAACCTAACTATGATTTTTAAATAATTTTAAACGTACCAGGAATCAGGAATTAGGTAATTCTAACAACCTATGTGATTAATCAGATAATTCTTTTTAATTTAATTGAAGCCCAAATAATTGCCAAAATTGGTTTTGTTATGCTAACAAACAGAGGTAAATCACAAGCATGGATTATCAAAATTAAGTAACTAAGCATAATCCATCAAGCAAAAGCACAACTGTTGAAAGAAAACCGTTTTTACTATTCAAAACTATGCAATTTTAATGATAAAAGAATTATAAATAATTATTAGAAAATAATTAAATCACATAAAATTGAGAAAATTACCTTATCCATCATCCCAGTAAATAGACTTAGCTCATGGTGAAGAAAACTTGCTCAAAAGTTGATTTCATTGCTCAAAATATTGATTACAAGGTTGAATAACGCTGTAACAGCTGATTTGATACGCTTATAAGCGTTACAGAAGAGGGTTCAGCTGTTACAGAAAAGTTTAAGCAACAAATGGTTTGAAGCAATAGACGACAGGAAAATTCAAATCAGCAACACATATAATTGTTACTGAGTCTTCTTCTCCGGCAGTGATGGATGAAGAACACGCCGGCCGGTGCAGCAGCAGCTCGTCGGCGGTGACGGAATATTGACCGGAAATCTCTAAACTCTTCTCTAAGCTTTTTTTGTTCGATTCTCTTGGCTTCTCTTGGTATTTATAGATAGTAGAAACCCTAGAGAGAGTTCTAAACCTAATAGAACTCTCTAGAACAGCCCACAAATCCCATTCCTAATCGAAATCAAATTCCGGCCATGTTCATGATTTTTCAACTGATTTCACGGGATCTTTTTGCTGTTTCTCGATTGTTCTAACTTGTGTGGGTTATCTACTATCATTTGGAACAATCTGGAAGCAAAAGAAACCAAATTTTACGTTGGATTTGTGCTGCCAGTGAAACAGACGAGTCCGATGAGTCGACCCGTGACTCGGCCCGATCCAGCTCGCTGGGATGACCCGCTGGGTTGACCCGATGGGTTGACCCGATGGGTTGACCCGATCCAGGGGTGCCCCAATCCAAAGTGTGGGTGCCTTGATCCATTTTCCCGGGTGCTTTGAACACTTTTTGAGCCAATTTTTCCACAAATCTTTATTCTTCTAATGTACCTACAAAAGCAATAAAACACGTAATAGACACAAAATCGAATACTAACTCACTAGAAATTAAGGTGCAAATTAGACACTAAAATGTGTCTATCAGTACTCAGTGTATAGTCATTTCATCTCATGTTATAAATAACCACACTTCCCTTATCTAGCGATACAAACTAGTTTATGAAACGTATATGTCCATTTTTTCAAACATCCCAAGAATATGTTTAACTTTCAAAATGAAACAACCAACTACGGTTCATCTTCTAGGTTCTCGCAGCATCTTTCTTTTAGTTCTTCTTCTTCAGACGAACAATTATACGATGAAGATAACAGTAGTTATTACTCATCAGATGAGAGTGAAGCTGAGGCCGCTAGTAATAACATAGCAGTTACTGCTGCATTATTGGCATCTAATATGAAACCTCGCCAAACACGTACTAAAATACCCAGAAATCGTCATATAGGTGCCAGATGTTTGCATACAGACTATTTTTCCAATAACCCAATGTTCCCCCCACATGTTTTCTGTAGAAGATTTAGAATGCGTCGCGAATTATTCAACCGGATTTTGGGTGATGTTGTTCGGGTGAATAGTTATTTTGTACAAAAAAAAGATGCTTGTGGTGTTCCAGGATTAACCCCACACACAAAAATTACAGCGGCAATTAGAATGTTAGCATACGGTTGTGCCGCGGATGCAATAGATGAATATTTAAGGATTGGCGAAACCACTATATTAGAAGCAACCAGAAGATTTTGCAGGGTTATGGTCCAACTGTATGAGAAAGAATATTTGCGTACACCAACTGATCGGGATGTTCAAAACCTCCTCGAAGAAAACAAAAAACGAGGATTCCCCGGTATGATTGGGAGCCTCGATTGCATGCATTGGAAATGGGACCGATGCCCATCTGCTGAATTCGGTGCATATACCGCTTACAAGGGAAGCGAAAGTATAATTTTGGAGGCAGTGGTGTCGCATGATTTATGGTTCTGGCATGCATTTTTTGGTATGCCAGGGTCAAACAATGATATAAATGTCATGAACCGATCGTATTTATTCAAAAAACTCATCCAGGGAAAAGCACCAACAGTTAACTTTCAGGTAAATGGAAATCAGTATAATATGGGGTACTATCTTGGTGATGGAATATACCCTCAGACGGCAACAATTGTCACAACCATAAAACATCCCGATTACCAAAAAAAACAAAAAATTTCTGCATTGCAGGAAGGGTGTAGAAAGGATGTGGAAAGAGGGTTCGGGGTACTTCAAAATCAATTTGCAATCATCAAACAGCCTGCAAGAATGTGGAATGCTGATGTGTTAGCATACATCATGAAAACAGTTATTATTCTAGATAACATGATAGTTGAGGATGAACGTATTCCAGGCGACTGGCCCCATCACTATGATCAACGCAGCTTTGGTGCTCCATGTGTCATTTCAAGGGACAACACATCACAACTATCAAGAGTGATGATTGACCAACGTAGACGAGCAGTATTTGATAAACAAATTGGGGTTCGTTTGAGAAATGACTTGATCGAACACATTTGGTCATCTGTTGGGGAAGATTGATATTTATTAAGGATAGTTTTTCGGTTATATTTGTTGTCAGGAGTAAATTGAGTTGTAGCGTTTCTATTTATAGTTATCTTTCAAGTGCACCCAGTATTTATAGTTATATGTTACTGCTTATAGGATGAGTTCAAAGTTTTGTCAAAAAAACTTATTAAAAAAACTTTTTAAAACTACATTTCATATTCAAAACAAATGCATGAAAATAAATAATCAACCAGCGAAATTGTATATCATAATTCCCCCTAAGGTTGGTTCAATTTTTTCCTTAAAATTTCACCCTGCCTCAGTTCGATGTACTGTCTAGCTACATCATTCATCTGGGAGGTATCCATCATCATGATACGGAATTCCTCATCTGCTTCTCGCCTAGCTAATTTTGCTTCATACTTTTCCTTTTCGCAAGCCAATCTTGCAGCAAACTCCGCTTCCCTATGTGCAATCTTCATAGCTCTTTGTTCCGTGCATTTGGCGTTGAAGGTCATTTGCTCTTTAAAAATATTTTCCATTAATTGATTATCTTCTGTATATTTTGCTTTACCTTTTGTCTTTTGTCGTTTGCTCTCTTTTTGACCCATCGGACGGATCAATGTGTTTGGGATATCTCCAAGGTCTTCAAAGGCGCTTGGACCATCTATGTTTAAATCTGGTGTGTCCTGTACGCCCTGAGATTCAGTGTCGTAATCAGACTCTGCCTGCGATGAATCGAAAACAAAGGTGGCCTTTCTTGAATATTTAATATTTTCTAGCATAACTGAGTAGCAATCTTCGTGCTTAAAACTTCGTCCAGTAGATTCCGTGAAAAGCCTACGAACTTCTGCAGCCTAGTGTTTCACCTCAATTTGTTAGAGGTTATACAAGATTGTGGATAAAAGAAATGATCAGGATTTTAAATTATTTCTTACCTTATTATCAGGGCCCCATCCTGTATGATGTTCCCTTTCTACTTCAGCCTCCTTTGCAGACATTAACGCCACATCTTTGCTTATAATTTGAAACCGTTTCTGCAGGGAGGTCCAACTACGTTCTGCCATACTGGGTATGCTTTCTTTCATCCGGTCTAGAACACGTAACCATAGTTGTTCTTCACATTGATCTGTACCAATGCTTGAATCTTGAGAAATTGACAAGTGAATTGTACACATCGTCAAATCTTCAAAAGACGAAAAATTTGGACCTCTTTTTGTTGGTGGCATTTTACCAATGGATTTCAAATAAGAAAAAACTTTGAATTTTTTCACACCCAAAAACACTACGATTTCAGTATAAAAAATTTGGGTGAAGTTGCGGTATATATAGGAAAAATATAGCCGTTGAACGGTAACATAAAATAACGGTAAAGTTAGTGATATCCTAAACCCTCGCCCGGGTCTAGGCGTGAACCTAGAATCTCGCCCAGACACAGGCGGTGGCCTAGCACACCGCGTAAGAGGAAGCGAAGGACAGCGTAAGAGGAAGCGAAGGCCCTGCCGCCAAGTTTTTTTTTTTCTGAGCGAGTTTGTGGCATTTCGCCCGGGTCTAGGCGGGAACCTAGAATCTCGCCCAGACACAGGCGGTGGCCTAGCATACCGCGTAAGAGGAAGCGAAGGCCCTGTTGTCCGCCCAGTTTTTTTTTTTTTGAGCGAGTTTGTGGCATTTCGCTCAGGCATGGGCGAGGAACTGGAACTACGTTTAAAGGAGCGGTATGCTGAAACTTCGCTTGCGTGGCCGAAATGGTAAGACTACGCCCGTAAATTTGAGCGAGATCCTAGAGTCTGGCTTGTCATCAGGCGATGTCCTAGGATATCGCCTGACTATAATTTCCGTCCTCGACCTTTCGATCAGATTTGATCTGCTACAGGTAAAACCGTCGATTATATTCCTAAATATAATCGACGGTTGGGGAACCTTTTGGGCGACCATCGATCAAATTTAGTCGATGATCGACGATTTGATCGCCCATTGTGGATGCCCTAAGAAACAAAGTCCTGATTAGATTTCTTGTAGAGAGCGATTTTAGTAAAGTTGAATCTCAGAAACTTTGGTTCGTATGTGGCTATCTCATTGTCCTTCGCGTTTTTCCACCAACAGGTTGGCCAGTTAACTTCCAGACCTCCTTCACTGACGAGTTAATGTGGCTCATCTTATGCAATGTTCCTAAGGAGTGTATTGAATTTGAAGATTTGCAAAAGTTAACTTTTAAGTTGGGAGAAGTTATTGAAGCAAAAGAACCATATGGAAATCATCCACTGAAGAAAAATATCAAGATATATGTTTGAATCCAACTTCAAAAACCTCTTCCAACTAGTATTCCGCTTGTTACCATAGGAACACCCTTTCTTATTGAGTGTAGATATTTCATGGTCCCAAGATTTTTCTGCACGTACTGTCGCATTAAAGATCATAAGGATGTTGCTTTTCCAACACAAAGAAACAAACAAAGGTTATTCAAGGAGAAACTAGTCACTCTTCAAGTGCTTAATATTTTATTCCTAAGTTCAAGATGGATACCTCCCAAACCACCTGTTAATTCAGTTGAGTCTGATTCTGCTACCATCGCTGAAAATCCATATTTGGTTCACCCATGTGTTGTTATGGATACCCAAGATGAAAATTTGAATCAATGTAATATTGACAAAGGGAAAATTGTTATTGATGTGTCAATCACAAAAGAGGCCGAAAAAGAAATATTAAGAAGAAAAAAAATATGGGCCAGTTCACAATTCGATCAAATGTTTTTAAGATATTGTAAATTGGCCCGGTCCTAGATAATGATGTTGGTTCTCCATTGATTCTTCCAAATCATGTTGAGTCGTTGGGACCTATTTGCACTACAAACCCATCTAGATGATTCAAAAGCTCTAATGGTACTACGGCTCCAGCTTAGTTGTCTACTGTGTCTAGGGAAGAAATTATCTCTCTTGCTGCTGAACATGATACTCTATCCAATTTCAAGAGTAAAATTAATCCTAGACCTGAGCTCAGGAAGTGCAGCAGAGTTACTAAACCCACTATTGCTAGTATAGTCATGGTTCCTACTGAAAATCTTAATAATTCTGAACATACTATCTTTGTCCCCCTATTACCAATTTGGGTATTCTCCATCATATCAATCACAAAGCTTCTGCTATCAACACCCATAACCTGGTCAATCCTTATGGGATCTTCAATGAGCCTACTGGTAATTCTTCGGTTAACAATGGTGTCCGTAATTATTCTCCTCATGATGCCGCCAATCTGGATCTGAATGCTGCCCAGAACTCTCAGCTGAGTGGTGATTCTGCAAATACTCAACCTAATGACAGTTTTTATTATATTAATCAGATAAATACTTATACTCGTTCCCCTCTAAATGTCTCTGATAGTCACCAATCAAGTCATGCACCCTTTTTCCTGTTAATAATGTGAACATGCTGGTTTGGAATGTGCGTGGTCCTGGAAAAAAATATGTTAATAAATAGCTGAACCTTTTATTCAAAAACATCAACCCATATATGTTTTTCTTTTCTGAGATTAAAATGCAAAAGGATACTGCTGCTAGGAAAATTAAAAATCTGGGCTTCTGATGCATGTCGTAAGTGCAACAAATTACTCAATATATTTCTCACTAATTAACTAGTAATATAGCGATAGTAAGGATCGTCCCACAAAGAGATGTATAATTGATATGTTATTTAGATTAGCAAAAATATAATAAAAAAATATTAAGTGAGGATTGGTTTAATTAACTAAAGATATAATAAAAAGATAACAAAGAGGAAGAGAGGATTAGGGAGTCCTTCGCTGTTTAGCAAACATTGACTGAATTAGTATACTTATCTATCTTTCGTTATAAGCATTCATCACCAACCGTAGAATAACATTAAGCTCTGGTATCCCCAAAACTCCTTATGACACTGGATACGAAAGCGCTCGACTACTAGATTCTATCCATATGAGCCACCATGAATAATATCACAAGGTGTAACCCATTCGAATGCATTAGGGTTTGTGAATTTAGTTTGATCCTAGCAGCAAACGCATAAGCTCGATCTGCTTACTAGTGTTTTCTTCACACATAATTGCTCATCAGAATCCCTCTGCAAGGTCTCGCGTTCTCTACTTGTGTAGGAGGTGTTCGACTATTACACATATCTCACAACTCTCTACTAGCAATAGAGTAATCAATAGATTAATTTAGTGTGCACTCTGATGTGTGTCGTACGCGCAACAAATTACTTCAAATGTTTCCCACTAATACTAAATAGTAATAAAGCGGTAGTAAGGATCGTTCCTATGAGGAGCTATGAATTGTTATTTGTTTTCAACTTCTTATGTAACCAATAGGGGATTTCTAGTGAATTAAACTAAAGTAAACAAAACTAATAAAGTAAAAAAAAAAGATTGAGATTAAGGTGAGAAAATAATGGTTAAGGATTTCATCTTCCATCGCCAATCATGCTCCTCAATCGATTAGAATCATCATCCACTATCTCGTCGTACCAACAACCCTAAAGTATCCCCAATCGGTGTAATAATTCGTTACGCCTCCACATGTCAACACATACTGCAATTGCTAATGTATGAATTCTTTTCCACCAAATAACCTAGTGCTTATCGCTAAGAGATTCAACTCGAGGAAAGCATTAATATCCGTGAGACGAGTTATTCAAAGGAAATACATCGCACTTGTCGTGGCATATTCAACCTAAGACAACTTTACTTGAGACTTCCTTCACGATTAACACCGCTAGTGATCACAAATTGCTAGTTGTTGCTAAGGTTCTTGATAGAATTGTCTAAGAACTTTAACTAGCTATAGAAAAGATCCCGAGAAACATCCAAGAGAATCAATTATATTATATGAACACAATCACATAATTGTTATACACCGTAAAACATGAACGGTAAAAAGAGATCTTGAATATTAATAATAATCAGCCAGATTGATTTATATGTTTAGGACTTCGGATTACATCCCCAACCAATAAAACAAAGTTATCTACTCATGGATTTCTCAAAAACCATGGAAAATATATAAGAGAAGAGGGAGGAGAAGAAGAAGAAGAAGAAGGTGTCACGGTTCTTCCTCTGAAGGGGAAAACCCTAATTAGCTCCAAACTTCTTTTTATTTTATTGTAGATGATATGATGATCAAGATAAGTTCTATGAAGTATTTTTATATAGGAAACCAAGTATAGGAGTGCCCATGATCAAATCCCGGTTATATTAGGTTTTGGAAACTCAAAAACAGCATAAAACCCGTCAAAATACCTAGCTCGCGTATCTGCCTCGACCATCTGACTCTCCGAGATTTCTACCTTTTTCGATGGTTTGACCCTCTGATATTTCTGTTTTTATCGATGGCCTAACCCTCCGAGAAAATTATTTCTTTCTGAGTTTTCCCTCGATGGCTTGACCCTCCAAGATTTCTTTTTCGATCGCCGTCCCGACCCTCAGAGGCAATTCTGGACTTGTCTTTCTCATAACTTCTCCTTACGATGTCGGAATGACCTCATTCTTTTTCCGTTGGCTTCATTTATTCGTTCTATGCAATATGGTAATGAGAAATCCTTAATTTGGATGACTTCCACTTGGTCTTGAATTCTTCTTCCTTTTCAACACTTCTTTCCTTGCTCAATCTAACACTTTGTAGCTTCTTTTGGATGATTCACCCAATAAAATACAAAAAATACAAAAAAATATAATATAAAATAATTCATAAGAAATCTAACAAAAATAACTTAAATTGACATTCAATAGGTGTAAAATATGCACTTATCACACTCCAAACAATCTAAGAATCACTCATAAACCTTCAATATAGTGAAGACAAACGAAAATGATTAGAAATCCAAATAAACTTGTATAACTAATAAAGTTTCACGTCTAGAACATTGAATTCATCTTTAATCAACAAAGGAATTAGCTACTCATACTACAAAGAAGAATGGTTTCCCCCTAAAGGGGTAAACCCAAGGTTTAAGATATTGAAGATGTGATATGAGAGGTAGAGTATATCTGTTTGAGCCTTAGATGTCTTATTTTATATCCTTCAATGCTTGGCCCTCAAGTTTCCTCTTTCTAGGGTTTAGAATCCTTCCGGGACCGTGTTTTCTTGAGTTAGAAGTCAATTTCGTATCCAAATAAGTCCCACGTTCGGGTAATTCGAGTATGTACTTTTCCAGTTGAACCTGACAAGTTATTTTCGCTCTAGGTGAGTATCAGGTTTGGCTACTATTTGGTGACACATTACCAGCCGAACTTCTCTTTGTAGACTCAAGTCTTTCAAAACTCATTTTGCCCATAACTTCTTCATCCAATGTCGAAATGACCTTATTCTTTTTGTGTTGACTTCGTCTTTCAATTATATTCAAGATGATGATAAGAAATTATGGATTTGAGTAAGTAGTATTTTGCTTTGGATCCTCCTTCACTTGTAATGATTTACTTCCTTGCGCATTCTAGCACTTTAGAGCTCCTTTTTGGATGATTCACCTAATATAACACAGAAGATAGAAAACAAGAGTAATAAAAAGTAATATGAAAGAATTATAACTAAAAAAAAATATGCATTTGACACTAGAAACATGTGAATTATACACTTATCAGCTTCCCATGTGCTTTCAATATCCCTTGTATTGGAAGAAGTGGAGGCTTAGTTCTGGATTGGAAGAGAGAGATTGATTTAAACATTTTATCCTCCAAATCTAGGGGCATTTATGTCACGAATAAGGACATCATACATTCTACAATTTGTCATATCCATTTTATTTATGGTGAACCAAACTCTAGCCTTAGGCAAGCTTTTTGGAATAGTCAATGTCTCTTATCTTCTTTTCCCCCTAGTGAACCAGTTTTCTCTGTAGGAGATTTTAATGCTTTATTAGGCCATGAGGATAAAAATGGTGGGTTAGAAGTTAGTGATGATGATTTTTACAGTCTAAGAAATTTTTGTGATGTTTTTGATTTGCATGATCCTGGTTTCTCTGGTCGTACATTTACTTGGTCTAATATGTAAACTAGTCATAATATTATCCTTGAAAGACTTGATAAAAGTCTCATTAATCAATCTGTTGAAGCTTTATTTCCTAAATTTTGTGTGAATAACTTTCGTAGGGACTCCTCTGATCATTGCCCCATGCATATAGGATTTAATTTTGAAAAGGTCTACATGCCTAAACCATTTCATTTTATGGCTTTGTGGATAGAAGACCCCACATGTAGGGACATCGTAGCTAATTCTTGGTCTGATAATGTTGTAGGCTCTCCGGTCAATAAGCTGAGAGCAAAGCTCATGAGTACAAAGAAAGGGCTTAGAGAATGAAATAAATTCTCTTTTGGTAATATTCAAACCAATATATCTACCACTAGAGAAGAATTAACCGAAATCCAAACATCCAATCCTACTGATTCCACTTCTATTTCTCAGATTAGAGCTAGATTGGCCTATCTTTATAAACTTGAAGAACTTTAATGGAAGGACAAATCTAGAGAGGTCTGGATTATGGAAGGAGATAAAAATAATCCCTATTTACCTAGTAAATATCTTATTGAAGGTATTAAAATTTGTAAGCATGCTCCTAAAAGTACCATTTTCTGTTTGTTGATGATTCTCTTTTATTTTCGAAGGCTACTGTCAAGGATTTTCAAACTATAAAAGACTATCTCCATAAATATTGTTTAGATTCAGAACAAGAAATAAATTTTGATAAGCCTTAAATTTTATTCAGTAAAAAAAACAAACCCCTTAATGGACCAGTTATCTGGTATCCTGAATATAAATTCTCATGACTTGGGAGAGAAGTATCTAGGCACTCTCATTGCTTTTAAATATTTTAAGGTTTAAACCCATATGGAAACTCTTCAGTCTGTGGATTCTAGGATTTCTTCTTGGTATCATAAGCTCCTTTATCAGGCTGCTAGAATTTCCCTGGTTAAACACATTGGTCAGGCTATTCTTTATATCAAATGGGTGTTTTCCTTATTCCTAAGTACCTTTGTAGGAAGATGGATTCTCGTTTGTGTCAATTTTGGTGGGGGGAACATTAAATCCTAAGGATAGAAAATTGCATCTTCTAGGATGGGATACTTTGTCCTCCCCCAAGTCTGAAGGTGGTTTAGGTTTCAGGAAAGCTGAATTGAACAATTTGGCTATAATGTCCAGGAATGCTTGGAAGCTTATTGATAATCCTGATTGCCTACTAAGAATCACTTTAAATGCCAAATACTTTCATAACATTGATTTTCTCAATGCTAAATGTCCCAGTAACTGCTCTTGGACCTGGAGATGTTTACATACTATAAAATAGATCATTAAACCTTTTATATCTTGGATTGTTGGTGATGGTAAGTTTATTAACCCTTTGTGTGTATGGATTCCAATCTTGCGTTCTGCTACACCTTATTATTTGGTCCCACAGGACCTAAGTGTTAAAGTGTCCTACTTTATTAATCAAGAATCTAGAACTTGGAATTTAGGTAGATTAAATACTCATTTGACAATGCCTTTGATAAGAAGATTGTCACCATAACCTGAAGAAAGTGTTGCACTCCTGATAGGAGAGCTTGGGAGCTTCCAAAGAATGGCAGTTTTACTTTTAAATCTTCCTACATAGGACTAAAAGGGATTAGACCCTCCCCATGTAGGAATATTTGGAAGTTGAGAATCCCCCATCGTGTCCAGATTTTTATTTAAAAAGCTGTTAAAAATGCTCTTCCTGTAAAAACTGTGCTTCAGTCTAGAATGTATATGATTTCTGTGGATTTACCTAGATGTGGTGCTAGTCATGAGTCTATTATGCATGCTTTTATTCGCTGCCCTTTTGCTATTCATATATGGTTCTTTTCCAATTTCTGTGTGAATACCTCTTTCTTACTAGATTAATCTCTGTTTGATTGGCTTGTTTTCTGGATTGTTGATCATGTTTATAGGCTTCCTGAAGATTTACATAGTCTTTTTTCTACTATTCTTTAGTCAATCTGGAGTAGCAGAAACAATTTGATCTTTAATGATAAAAAGGAAAACCACCAAGATGTCATTAGTAGAGCTAAAGCTATGTTATTGACTAGGAAATCTACCTTACAGATCCATTCTAGTATTGTTGTTAATAGTCATGATACTTGGATGCCCCTCCCCATTTGGTTGGATAAAGTGCAACACAGATGGAGCTTTTGATAATAAAACAATGAAAAATAGTGCAGGCTATGTGATGAGAGACTTCGCAAATAAAGCTTCCTTTTGTGCTTTAATGAATTTTGATGTGGCCTCGGCCGAAGAATCTGAGGCTCGGGATATATAGAATGCTCTGAAGAAAGCAGTGGAGTTGTAGATCACCCATGTTATCATTGAGAGTGACGTAAAGAATCTGATGGACCAGTTTTCTACGGGAAACTTTGAAGGTGATCAAAGAACTGATGCAATCTTTAAGGATATTTGTTACTTCTCTTCTCTTTTAGTTGCATGTAATTTTTATTTTCAGCCTTGTTCCTGTAATTTTGTGGCACATTCCTTGTCCTAATGGGCTAAAACCAACTATGCTTCTATGTTTGGTCAAGTCCTCCTATCTGGCTTAGACCAATAGTTGAAGCTGATCTTTAGCCTTGTTGAAGGCCTTTGTTTATAAAATAAATAAAAAAAAATGAACGAGACCCAAAACAGTTCGTAAAAACATTAAAAAATTAACGTTTTTTCACACGATAAACTATATGCCGTTTCACTTGTATTTTTTTCACATGATAAACTGTATGTCGTATAGTGAAGACTTTCGACCACTGCTTCATTTGAACAGGTGGTTAAACGAGTTTGGGGTGAAAGGGGATTTCCCTTTACCAATAATAGCATTAAATTTAATAAAATCTTTTATTTTGAATGAGACTCTCAACCCCATTGCCATTTCTCTAAGCGAACTTTATTTGTTGCGCGTGCCGTATGACTAACAACAATTTTTCAAGTAACATATATTTGATCTTTTAGGGAACTATGAGTGCTACACAGTAAGTTAGTTATATACTTGTCGATTGAGTCGTGTTTCATCGATATTCACCCAAAATATTAACAGAATAGTATGAAAGACATTAACCCTAGATTTTGCAAAAAAAATCAAACTTAACATTTGAAAAGATCTATTCAATATAATGGGTTGAACCGTCCATATAATTTTATTGATGGTGATTTTTGAACGCGTAAATATAAAGTAAAAAAAGACTTCTGGTCACACGCATATGCTTGACTTGCAATAGGTATCAAGGCCTTATGAGTCTAGTACACGTAAAACCCTAGTTTTTCTCGTCTATATGAGATTTTATAGACTTGGAAGACAAGCTAGCACTCAACACCTGCATTGCATCCCCGTTTCCAAGCCAGTCAATCAACAACCAAGACACTTTATAAACGAAGTAGAAGAAAAAATTAAGATTGCAATTTAAAATTTGTTGACCGTTGGGTTTATCAAACCCATTTACCATCTAACCTGGTTGGCTAATATAGTACCAATCAAGAAGAAAAACGTCCAGATTAGATGATGTGTATACTTTAAGGATTTGAACAAATATTTTTATTAGGATGATTTTCCTTTACCTAACATTGATATGCTTGTAAACACCATTAATGGCCATGTTATGTTCTCATTCATGGATGTATACAATGGATACAACCAGATAAAGATATTATAATGATGCAAATAAAATGCATTCTGAACTCCAATCAGAAATTTCTTTTACACTTGATGCTTTCTGGTCTAAAGAAAGCAGGTGCCACATATCAACGAGCTATGACATCTATCTTCCATGATATGATGCATAAGCATATTGAGGACTATGTTGGTAACATTGTTGTCAAATTTAAGACTCTTCTGTGATAGGTGCATACAATACATTATTTGTTTATCAACTTTCTATGCTTTTCTTAGTTATTTCTCTTGTATTTTGTGTATATTATGCTTGTTTTCTATTTTGTAGGTGTTTTTGAGTCATTTGGAATAAAATAAGAAGAATTGACAAAAAGGAAAAAATAGTCATTTTACTAGCAAGTGTTATTCTAAGCCAACCATACAATAAGGGATAACCAGTTGAAATCCAAGAAAAACTAATAAAGGCAGACCACTCCTGGATAAGGGAAGCCAATATTTTAGGGAGTATTATTTGAAAGTCAAGCATATGGTGGACCCTTTCTTATTGTTGGGTGCCTTAAACCGGTTATGTCTTAACCTAATCTATCCTAGGTCAAATGCAAGTATCTCCTCCTCATATTCAAAGCAACAGGCAACACATCAAGGGTCCAAGGGTATTACGTCGGCAAAGTCACTATAGCTACCTTGCGTTCGAGACAGAGAAGGGGTTTCTAAGTTTATTGACAAGAAGAAATTGGATGGGTTTTTTGAAAGAATCAGTGAGGATGGTGTTTAAGCCTAGAAAAGAAGGAATTATTGGACGACAGAAGGGAGTCCTTCTATATGTTCACAATGGGAGCTAAAATGTAGTCGCCTTATAGCAACTATTTCAATCTCGGTTTTTTTGAAATATCTCTAAATCTAAACCATATTTATTTAAATTATTTAAAGCGAAAATAATAAAATTAAATATATAACTTATTGTTTAGCTTCAAGATTTCGCTCAAACTTGGTGTAGTTTAAAAGATGTTATGAAAAAGAAGATTTTGACATAGTTGCAAAAAGTTCTGAAATAGTTGCAAAAAGCTTTTAGTAACCATTTCGATTTCTTGATTTTCTAATTCCTTCAAATCTAACTCAAATTTATTCAAATAAGAGCCCAAATCTTTCAATTGCATTACAAACTAATTGTAATTACTCATAGTTGATTACAATAGGTTTAAATAACCAATATATTTGAAGAAATTGAAAAGTAGTTACAAAAAGTCCAATCTTCGGTCGGACCCCCCACTGTTGCATGGTCATCTAGTGAGGATGATTGAATTGTAGAGAAGATGTATAAGTAAAGGAAATGGTCGTCACTAGCGAGAAAGAAATAACAGAAATGGCAATAGTGATTGAAGAGATTTGAACAGAGAAGAAAATAGGCAAGGAAGATGGAACTCGGTTACCACTTATTCTTGGTGTTGAAGTGATCTGCGATTCGTTGAGAAGATATAGAGAAAAAGTGGTACGAATTCAGACGAGAGAAGGCTGGGTTTTGATTCTTCGTGAATAAGAAATGACAGAGAGATGCGCTTAAGATGGAAGAGGTTAGAAGGAATAATGGAAGGCAAGCAAGAACAAATTTGAGAGAATAAAGAAGGAATTGGGTTTGGTCTGATGGTTGATCTGTTGGTCAGTGAAGAAGATGGAGCTGGATTTCGTCCGAGAATAAATAGAAGATAGGTTTTGCTGCCATGTGAGAAACAAGACAGGGATAAATAGGCTGTGATTGATGGTGAAATGTTGTTAAAATTGTTTCCATAAAGCAATTATGGGGTCTGTTTTGATTAAATGGTGTGTTTTTGGTTATGAATGTGAATAAATCTTGCAGGGAAGGAAAAAAAATGATTGAACTAACAAAACAAGCTATGCTTGAATCAATAAGCACTGATGCACTAAAACTGCTCGATGAATTGCTCGAGTGAAATTGTCCGATATCAAAGAAGAGTTCGAAGTTGCCATGTCAGTCCCACAAGGGTGACAAGCTTATTTGGTTGCTACAATCTGTTTTTGGGCTTTAATAACTATGTGGGCCTTGTTTGAACTTGTTTTGGGTTAGGAAATTAATGGGCTATGTTTGAAAGGGTTTTTGGAATTAGTTGGAACTCAATTTAGAATCCGACTTGGATTAAGAAGGTGGAATTCTATTGGAAAAGGGTTTCTACAAGAGAAAGTCTATAAAAGGGGATCAACTTTAACAAGAGGGAGATATCTAGGTTTTTACCTAGTTCTCTTCTCACCTCTTCTACTTTTTTTTGTAGGTTCACACGGGAAAGATTTCTTACATCTAGGGTTTGCAATTTATTTCTTCAATTTAATTTTTAAACTCCTATTATTATGAGTATCTAATTTTCATTTATTGATAGGGATTAGTTGAATTTTACAATACATGATTCTTTGATTAATAAATTAGTTTTGTCTCAATATTATCGATTATGATTCACTACTAACATCGCCATGTATGATTTGAATGTTTGTTTCGTCGAGTGGCCAATTGATCGAACACACATTCATATCTATAGAAAATTTAGGGTTTGTTATACGTAAAAGTGATAATCCTTGAATATAAGTAGCATAATTGTGGTTATTGCTTGTAGTGATATATCCTAGTAATCACAAGTGGATCATGTCCTTTGTTAAATTGATTAGTGCACTTTCCAAGTTCAATTGCATTGATTAGCCTAATTTCATGAATCTTAATACTCCTCGGAAATTAAACTTGATCAGTGTTTTTTACACGTTAGGTTGTTCTCTTGGTAGAATTCATATTCGCATCTTTTAATGTATTTGTTGATGCCTTGAGGAAATTTACGGGATATTCTTGCGATCAAGGTAGTCTAGGGCTTTTGATAAAACGGTATTAAATATCAGTTTTAATTATTAGTACAAGAATATGTTTTGTGAATGAACTGACCAATATTCTCAACTTTTTAATTTTTTTCTACAATTTCTTAGCTTTCTTAATTAGTTTAATTTATTTTTATTGAATCTGAAAATCCCCCTTTTTACATAAGACATCGAAATCGAATAACAACCCAGACCTCTCTGTGGGAATGATCCTTTCTTACCCTTGCTTCATAATAAATCATAAGTAGTGAGAAAGTAATAAATAATTTTGACGTGTTGAGACACACATCATACCGTCTCACCTATATATCCTTTAATAAGTGTTTGGAAGATGTCGATAATACAAACTTTGCATGAATCCTTTGAAATGTGTTTTCGGTGTTTCTTCCGGAAAATTCCTAGGTTTGCAAGTAACTAAAAAAGGTATCAAGGTGGATCCCACTAAGACACAGGCTATCACCACGAAATATAAAACATCTTAAGAGTTTTATGGGGAACGTGTCATACATCCGTAGTTTCATCCCTGGTCTAGCAAAATTTGTTGTTTTTATTCCCTTGCTCAAGAAATAAACGGATTTCATCTGGTCCCCTATTCAACAAAAAGATTTTCATACGATACAATTGTATTTTGCTTCATAACATCATTACTTACTGAAAAGACTAACATCAGTCGTGCAACTCAAATACCCAAAATTTAAGAAAGCTTGCTTATCTTTAGTCTTTGCTATCAAGAAATTTCAGCATCACTTACTGTCAAATAGGGTAGTAATTTTTGCAAAAGTTGATCCTCTAAGTTTCATTTTTTTTCAAAACAAGTTCTCCTAGGGAGACCAACTAAGTGGTTGCTTCAGATGTTAAAGTTTGATATATTATTTGTCAGTCCTAGGCAAACAGATCCTCATATAAAATAATATAGAGGTAAGGAGACAACGAATCTCCCTGTCTTAAACCTCTTTCAGGTTTAATGAGACCAGAAGGAACACCATTTAACAGGATAAAATAAGACATTATGGATAAATATTGACTAATCAACCTGATCCAATGATTATTCAGACCCATTTTAGCTAAAACTTTTTCAAGAAAAGGCCACTCTAGCTTATCATAAGCCTTGGACATATCAAGTTTTATGGATGCTATCCCTTTTTTACCTTTATGGTGGTTCACAGAGTATATAACCTCATCGGCAAGAAGGATATTATCAGAGATACTTCTATTTGGAAGAAAAAAAACACTCTGATTCTGAATGATGGGACTATCCATAAAAGGTGTGATTCTATTATCCAGAGTTTTGACAAAATTTTGTAGATAAAATTACAGAGTCCAATAGGTTTATATTAATAAACCAACTCAGTAAGAGGGACTTTTGGGATCAAAGCAATATAAGTATGGTTAAAAACTTTGGCAATATTCCCTATTCTAAAACATGTCTGAGTCATATCAACAACAGCTTCACCCACAATATACCAATGCTTTTGGTAGAAAAGACCCGTAAAACCATCAAGACTAGGGGATTTTTTACCTTCCATTTAAAAAATAACATTTTTTTTATTTCCTCGGCAGTGAGTTGAGTATTGAGGTGTTGATTATCTTCTAAAGAAAATTTAGCAGGGAGTCTTGGAGAATTTCATCCTGGAATTGTTAACGGTGTGAAGACGAAAAACTTTTAAAATAATCAACAAAGGAATTACTAATACTTTCTTTATCAGTTAGAGTAGTACCAGCAGAATCCTTAATCCAGCTAATGGCATTCTCTTTCTTCTGAAAAGTGTGGCTCTATGGAAATAGGGAGTATTCCTATCTCCTTCCGTAATCCAGTCCTCTATAGATTTGTCCTTCTAGTAAATTTCTTCAAGGTTATAAAGATAGGTCAATCTAGCTCTAATCCGAGAAATAAAACTGGAATCAGTTGGATTATATGTTTGGATTTCAGTTAATTCTTCTCTAGTGGTAGATATATTGGTTTGAATATTATCAAAAGAGAATTTGTTCCATTCTATAAGGCCCATTTTGGTACTCATAAGCTTAGCCCTTAACTTAAAGGCAGGAGAACCCACAAGATTAGGAGACAAAACATTAGCTATAATGTTCCTACAAGTTGGGTCTTCAATCCACATAGCCATAAAATGAAAAGGCTTAGGCATGCAAGCATTATCAAAATTAAATCATATATGCATGGGACAATGATCAGAAGAATCTCTAGGCATATTATTCACATAAAAGTTAGGGAACATAGATTCAACAACATGATTAATAAGGCACTTATCAAGTCTTTGAAGGATAAAATCTGGACCAGGTTGCATATTAGACCAAGTGAATCTAGGTCCAGAGAACCCAGGATCAAGCAAAGCAAAAACAACACAAAAATTCCTAAGATTATAAAGATCATCATCATTAACCTCGATGCCACCACATTTATCCTCAGGACCTAACAAAGCATTAAAATCTCCTACCACAAAAACTAGCTGATCAGGAGGGGGATAAATAACATACATTGATTATTCCATAAGGCTTCCCTAAGACTGCTATTTGGTTCACCATAAATAAAATGTATATGATAGGTCTTAGAATGTATAATATCCCTAGTCTTAACATATATGCCCCTAGAGTTAGAGGATAGAATGCTCAAGATGATTTTTTTCTTCCTGGCAAGAACTAGACCTCTGCTTCATCCAACACATGGCACTTTAATAGCACATGGAAAACTCATATTCTCAAGCTTCCTAACAGCATTACCCTTTTGTATTTAAAGTCTCAAATAGAAAAACAATACATGGGTTAATATTCCAAAGCAAAATGTTCAGCTCCTTATTGGCAGTTTTTTTTCCCAAATCCCCTCACATTTCAAACCAACATAATGACATTATTAACTGAAAAGGGGTAGAGAGGCCAGACAGACTATTTTTCAGAATCATTTAGGGGAGAGGGATTAGTTTCTTTTACCTGATTGGTGGAATCTGAGCTCCCATTAGGTTGAGTATTGGTATAATCACCAATCCTTTGAGAATTATGAGCACCATTCAGACCTGGAGTAGTAGCATCTTGATAAGAGTTGTTGTGAACACCATTAATGTTAGAAGTATTTCCAGAAGATCTATTAAATTACTTTAAGGGTTAACCAAAGAATGGGTATTGATTGCTTAGGTTTGATGGTGAATAGGGGGAAGATTTCCCAGATTAGTAATAGGGGGAAAAGGTTGTTATAATCAGTTTCAGAGGTGATAAATCTTTCGGGAGGAACCACAACAATGCTGGATAGAGATGATGTAGTAGCTCTCATATGTTTTCTCAGATCAGTTTTTGGATTAATCTTGTGTTTTAGACTAGACAGAGCATCATGCTCAGCAACAAGGGATAAAACTTCCTCTTTCGAGAGGGTGGGTAATTGAGCCGCCAGAGAAACCTTTTCAAAACTTTTGAAAAGTATGGATGAATTAGAGGTACGAATAGGTCTCAAATTTTCGAAGGAATGAGGAAGAATCATTGAAGAAACAACAACATCATCTTCAAGATTGAGCAACTGATTTTGAGACACTTGCAGAGAGTTGGTAAAACTGGTAACATGGTGGGCTTGAACTAGGCCCATATCATAAATCTTCAAAGCATTAGATCTGTTACTTGTTGCACTGGGCTTCCCTTTTAAACTTTCTTCTTCCATATTGTCAGAATTTGCAGATACAACAACAGTTTTTCCTTTGTCCAACATGTTTTGAGTTGGGGAATCTTCATGTTTCTCCATAACAATGTTAGCACAAGTAAGTAATTAAAGATATTACATGAGCATTGGTAGTAACATCAGTAGTACACACTTATGGTTAGGGAGGCATCCATCTTGAAACTTTTGGAAGGGATTATTAAGCATGTGATGAATGACCAGCTTCACCTTGGATGGCCTTCAGTTTAGTTTTTTTTATAGGACATGCAACATCCATATGATATATTATTCGACAGGAAGTACAGAAAAACCTTGGGACCATGAAATACCGACATTCATTGAGAAATGGTTCTATTCTGCCTCTAGTGACCAAAGGGATTCCGGTTGGTAAGGGTTTTTAAAGAGGGACACGCACACAAATCTTGATATTTTTCTTCAAAGGATAATACCCACAAGGTTCCTTAGCCTCAATGAGATCTCCTAATTTGAAATTTAAAACTTCCAGGTCTTCAAACTCAGTACATTCCTTAGGAACGTTACACAAAATTAACCATATTATCTCATCAGTGAAAGTAGTTTTGCAATTCACTGGCCATCCAGTTGATGGAAAAATTCTCAACAAAGTGAGATAACCACAGACAAACATGGGTATTTGAGATTCCACCTTGTTAAAATCACTTTCATCCGGAAACCTTATAAGGACCTTATTTCTTAATCCACTGAAGGTGGTGAAAGTAGGGGTTTGAATGAGAAGCCACTGTGTACATACGTAGCTTCTTACAAAGGCAGTTAGGACGAGAGTTTCACTGCAGACGTAACCCACAATACACCATTTCTAATTGTTATTTTTTTAAGAAAAACCATTGTTTTATCAATAAAGACAAGTTCAGTAAGAGTAGATGGAAGACTTGTTGGTAGGGTGAGTTTTTCAGCCATTTGGGAGGAAAATTCTTGAATGCCTTTCTCTGTAGAAGGGTTTTTTTTTCATAAGTATTGTGAGCCTCCATAAAATAGATTAGAGTGACTAATATATTGATTGAGAGGATGTGGTTGGTAGAGAGAAGGTGAAGATGGTATTTTGAATATGTAGTTTCAGAGTCTTTACACACTTGTAGATGAATAAGACATCACCATGAAATGGTGTTACCAAAGCTTTGAAAGTGATACTGCATGAAGATACTGACATGGACATGGGTTGTTTGAAATTTCAAGGATTCAACATTAAATTGGGAAAGATTTGGTTGTTGAAAAAGTTCCTCGTAGGGGAGGAAAGTATGAAATAATGCAAGGTCATGTTCTTTATAGATGTTGTGCTAGTCCACATTTCCATTTGGCACCTGCACTATTAGATTTCTTTTTCTGAGACCATGACCCCTCG
Source organism: Papaver californicum (assembly GCA_023531435.1). Lineage (NCBI taxonomy): Eukaryota > Viridiplantae > Streptophyta > Magnoliopsida > Ranunculales > Papaveraceae > Papaver > Papaver californicum. The sequence goes on along the minus strand of JAJJMC010006585.1, from coordinate 10,221,303 downwards.
AAAAATTGGAATTGTTTGTCACATGTTGCTGAGCACATTTTCCAGCAAAATTAGAACAAATGATGTTGTTCTTACGTATCATATTGCTGACGTAAGTTATAAAAGTGACCATATGGACAGAAGGAAATTTTGAGTAATAAGTGCATTTATTTGCTATCCAACAAGGGGGATAGTGTTCATGAACGATTCCAAATGAAATTAAGGTATTAGCAGAAAGGATATTGCAAGGTTGGGTTAAAAAAATGGAGGGAATCTTTTAGAAAAGGTGAGTGTAAAATGGGGAAAACTTTCAGTCAAATAATTATTTTGACTTGGATATAAAACAAATATGGAGGATTGATAGGGGGTATTGACCAGATGGGTTGATAAGGGTGTATCCAGTAATAAGAATGTGAGTTAATCGTCCTACTCCTAGCATCAAAGATGCCTCTTGCCGGCGTTGGTCGCTCCAGATCTGCAAAAAAATTAAAAATTTAATTAATGCATATTTAAACTCAATAGGATTAGGTGAACCACCCATAGAACTCTTAATGGTAGCACTGAGCAAGATTAGGCAGAATAGAGGGTATTGAATTAGAAACTGAAGAGGCAAGTAGCCAGGGTAATGATGGTTCTGGAAAAGGTGCGGAAGATTTTTGGAAATTGGTAGTAGATTGTGGATAATTATGATGGGAAGTATTGAATAGGCGTGAATTTCCAAGAGATGAGACGTTATAGCAAATGTCATAAATGACAATTAATAACATCTCTTGGGCTCCTATAAAAGCATATTAGAGACCCATTCTCAGAATTAAGAAAAATTATACCCAAAAGGGAATTATAAAGCAAAAGAGAGGTAAAATTTAGGAATGGATCAGAATGCAAACGGAAATAATCATACATCTGCAATATTCAATCATGCAAAAATATTTGCTCTAACTTTAGAGACTCGTGAAACTGAATTGTTGAAGGAGAGTTTAGATAGGGAGATAGATAGGCGAAACCGCATTCTTGAGTATCAAAGGTTTCTTCAAGAAAACGAGGCTGAGTTTTCTCCATAGTTACAAAAGAGGGAGGCAAGGGATAAGAGGAAGAGGCGAGAAAGAGATGAGCAAGATGATGATTACACATGGTAGAAGACCCATAGTGCAACTGAGAGTGAATATGAAGAAATAGATAAAAAAGAGCATGGTTATGAAAGTTCTGAGATGAGTTCTGATGAAGAGGAAGACAATGGTTCTGATGTGCAGGATGTTGAAGATACTTTGTATGAACGTTACTTAAGAGAGAAAGCCAATCGTCCACTCTTTGCAGGAACAATGCAAGAACGATTGGATGTTGATGGGGTAGACGTAAATAGGGAGCCAATGGAACTTGCGGAGGAGACCAATGAAGATAAAAGTGATGCAGATGATTCTTCGGATGATTCTGATTCAGGTAGTTATGGTCATGCAGCCCCAACTTAAAATGAATATATCTTCTGCAACGAGGAGGATTATGATAGTTATGATGGAGATGGCTAGAAATGGTCATCTCTGGAATATCAAATAGATCGAGAAAATTAAGCATTTTAAACTGCTTAGTGAAGATAAATGAATTTTTTTTTTAACAAGTGTATTTGATGTTTGCTATCACTCTTGCTGGCTGGTTCATAATGAAGTAAGGTTGTTGTAGGTCTTTTGGTTTCTCGGACGGTGGAGCTTATTCTAAAAGTTTTGTTATGAAAGCTGTTTGAATATGCTTGTTGATGGTTACTTTGGAATTTCTGTGAATATGTTTGAAACTTGTGTTGGACAGTTTTATGTTGGTTGTTTTAGTAAGATTAAACTGGAAATCTCTTAGAAGTTGTAAAAGAATTATGTAATTAGAAGCTTGATAGAAATTGTATCTAAGGGGTTGGGATGGATGTTTAAAGTGATACTTGTTAGGGGTGCACAAAGGTTGGTTCGGCTCGGTTCTTTGGAGTACCGAGTACCTGTATTGATTTAAAGTCAGTTTTTTATTTTGGAACCGGTACATATCCCGACCAGGGTCGGTTCGGTTCTGGAACCGTACCGGCCAATTCGGTTCGGTCAAGTCCGGTTCTGGTTTTCTAATAACTGGAAATGAAAAACCATATTTCTTCGCTTCTCTTCTAGGGTTTCTCTTACTATCCTAACCAGTTGAGACGGATTTCTTTCTATCCTAACCGGTTGAGACATATTTTGGTTAATCAAGACAATTTCCATCAAATCTGCAACTAGGCATCTCTTACAAAACCCCATCAACTGAAACATATATACAATAATCAAAATATGAAAGTTTTAGAAATGGGGTTTAGATTTGTTTACTTACAAGGTCATGTTTACAAGTGGCATGATAATGATTTGTATTCTCAATAGGTGTAGTAATTAAGAAAGCGATAACTAATCTGTTCCAAACAGAATACATACAAAAAAAATAAAAATAAAACAAAAACTTTTAATTTCAGATATGAATGAGGAATGGGTCAAAATATTGTGGTAATAATAAAAATAGGAGGATGAATGATCGCTCATAAAAAAATAAAATTTAAGTTCCTTAAACACACTTCTCGGCACTATAAAATCAAAGAAATTGCTGGTGAAAACTAAAGAAAAGGGAAATTGAAGAGGTGGTGTCTTTGTTTGTTAGTCTCTTCTAGAGATTGTTAGTTGCATAGAAGAGAAAAGGGGGAAAGTGAGATGGACTATAAATCGTGCTTCATATACAGAAAGAAGATTTAAAAGTTTAGTAAGTAATTATGAAAATCATGTAGAATGGGATAATGGGAAGATCTGTAATTACCAGTAAAATCGATTCAGATACAAAATGTTGAGAGGGATATAGTTTGATCCTTTGTTTTAATAGGGAAGAAGAAGATGAGGAAAGGGAACGGTGGAGAGTATGAGACTGTGAGAGGCGGATATGATTCATAGGAGAGAAATGAAAAATAGTTTTATAATCTAGGGTTTAGTTTGATCGGTACTAACGGTACGGTTCGGTCGGGATGTATGGGATAATCGATACCTGTCCCGACCACCCCTCGGTTCTGAAATTTAGAATCGGTACTTGTAACGATCCCTTCGGTTCCGGTCCGGTTCCATATCGGTTCCAACGGTTTCGGTCCCGGTCGGTTCGTGTGTAGTCCTAATACTTATTGTTCTTTTGGTTCCGTTATATCAAATGTAACCTTATAAATTCAAACATGAGGTTATAATGATAGTGATAGTGCATTCCTCTAATATCGCTTTGTGATAATGATAATCAAGATTTTCATAAAATGAAATCCATTCGGTAACGAATCAAACGCGGTTAAAAATCTAAAATCCACCATTTAGATGGATAACGGGAAGTTTGCTGGTTGGTCCAAAAAACCCACTACTAGTAATCCTATAGTCCCAGCGGAAAAATTCAGTTAAACATAGGTCCAAAACCTTTTAAAAGGTAAAAACTACTTATATACCCATCACCATTCACATGTGAACCATTAGAAACCACCTTCTCCAGCACGATCAAACTTAAAAATAAACAAAAACACTTGCAATCAAAACCTAAGGTAAAAAATGAATCTGGAATCAACCAAAAACGATTGAAATTATCAACCAAAAGTGAGAAAAAAATCAAGATCCAGTGAAATCATTAATGAACTTGACGAAAATCATTGAGAAAAACCCAAAAAAGATTAAGAGAGCAATAAGAGAAGAAGTAGTAGAAGAAGAAAATAGTATTCCTGTACCACCAACAAAAGAGAAGAAAAAACACAAGTAGTAGAAGAACAAAGAAGAAGAAGATCTATGTTAGTCGCCAAGAACTGTACATATCGATATGTATAATCCTATAGTACATATTGATATGCAATGAAGGAAAAAATATATGATCCCACAGTGCAAATTGATTCTTTAGTACATATTGATATGTATTGAAAGTGTATGAACTCACAGTAAATATTGATCCAACAATACATATTGATATGTACCAAAGGAAAATATGTACTGAAGGAAAATGTGTATGATCCAACAGTACATATTGATATGTACCGAAGGAAAATGTGTATGATCCCATAATACATATTGGTACGTACTGAAGGAAAATAGGTATTGAAGAAAAAAATGTATGATCCCACAATATATATTGATCCAACAATATATATTGATATATACTGAAGGAAAATATGTACCGAAGGAAAAAATGTATGATCCAACAGTAAATCAAATAAAAATTTCATCATATTGATTAAACCATGTTGTTTGAAGAGACAACCCTCATCTTCCAATATTGAGCATTGGATCCATATGAAAAAGAAGATTAAAAAGTATAAACCAAAATCAAAAATTAATGAATTTATATCTCCTCCTTCTTCTTCTTCTTCTACATGGATCTATTCGTGAATCTTGTTCTTCTTCTTAACTTGCTTCACTTCTTTATCATCACTTATTATAAAACATACCTGGATTGGATGGAGATGAAGGTGATTACAGAGCACTAAAACAATCTTCAAACGAAACCCTAAAAATACCAGCAAAGAAGAAAATATGGATCTGAAGTTTTAGAAAGATGGAGCTGATTGAAGTAGTTTCTCTAGTTTTTGTTCATCAATTCCATCGCTAGAGCTCTCCCGTTATTAGTGAAGAAACTGAAAACATAAAAATAGATCTGATTTAGAAGGATGTTCGTTTGAGAAAGGATAAATCTGAAATATTTAAAAAGTACATTTCATTACTGACACGTGAATTTGACCAGCGAATAACAAATTTTGTTTGGACTACCGACTAAAAACAGTTAGATGGATGGACTACATATTAAACGGGTCCTATAGAGTTTTTCGACTAACAACTATAAACAGTTAGATAGATGGACTATATATTAAACGGATCCTATAGATTGGATTAATTAGTAATTTTTAGATGGATAACAATGGATCCGTCGGATTTCAACGGTTGCTCGCCCCTAAAAAAAGAGTTGTTTTTACGAGTCTGGATGGTCCAGCATGCGCATGCTTTTCACAACGACCGTCCAGAAAAGACCACTTGACTACCCCACAGAGGAAGTGCGAGACAACATGTATCAGGACCCACTTTATTCGAATCTTTTAATAGTGTTGTCTTTGGAGTCCCAAGCAAAAGGCTCAAATCCAACCAGTAAACATCAATCGACGAAGTCGTCGTCAGCATGTGCATCAGTCCATGACTCCGTGTCTGATTTCTTCTCAATACTACCCACGTCTCAATTGCGTCATCATCTACTACATTGCTCAGCTCTCATACCGTATTTTATACCTAGGTGCATCCAAGATCCAACTCAACACTTAGGCAATAAGTGAAGTGATTTTTTCCTATTATGTTTAAGGTTCGTTTGACACGTTTAAAACGGAGATGATAGGAAATATAGTGCAGTTATATATCTAGCATACGATATAGCAACTACTTTTAAGGTGTGCGTTGAAAGTTTTGTATTACATTTTCCAACTACACCGTTTAGCACACGATATAGCAACTATGTTTGAAATATGCATTGCATTCGCCTTGTATTATATTTTCCGACTACACCGTTAATAAATATTATTGTTTAGTTAGTTTTATTTATATATTAATATTTTTAATATTATTTTTTGATCATTAAATGCTTATATTATTTATTTATTTTTATTTTTTTATATTTTGTTCTATTTATTATTATTTTAACACAGTTTTTTTTCATTTTATAAAAAAATATGTTTTCTTTTTAAAAATTTGTTAAAAATAGCATATATTTCTTAAAATAAACATTTATTATTTTTGAAAATAAATTTAAATATTTTTTTAATATAATATATTTTTAATTATTTTTAATTTTATTCATTTTATTATAATTGGATATTAAAGTTGAAATTCCATTTTGTATTGCATCCATTTTATATATGTGTTAAACACTTAATATTGAATTACACGTAGTTCTAAGAGCTTCTTCAATAGTGAATGTGGATATTTTATATGTGGCATCACTTTTAAGATGTTCTCTAGGTATAAAATCCTAAGTATTAGGGAAAAAAACTTTTTTCTCAAATCCGTAAAGTTTTCTATCATTCTTTTAGTCATTTGTAGGTATATAATTTGTTAAAATTATTTCCATTTTTGTTTTTCAATGATTTTTATTAATAATAAAAGTGTGAAACATCCTCCAGGTGAATACTTGTTCACCTAGAGGATATTTAACTTTTTTTTGTCACATCGTCCTCACATCAATGGGTTAGAGATAATTTTTTATAAATATGGTTGTGTATCCTATGTGGATTAAGACTTTTTTCTTCACACGCAATCCATTGGAGAAGCTCTAATGCACGACACTACGACCACAGTATCTTGCATTCCTAATGAACCCTCATTTAGGGGCTTATGATTCCAATAGAGGGGTTTTTCTAGGATTGAAGGTGACCAAGTAGTTGGTTAGAGGGTTTCTTTAGACAATAGCAAATGTCTAACTTACCCTCTATCTATAAAATGTCTAAATTACCCTTCCATCTATTAAACCTAAACAAAAAACCCTAAATCTAATTCAAACCATTTCAACTCATTCTCTTCTCAAATAAACCGTTTCTTCTCTTCTTCACTTTTTCAAGCTCCTCAACAAGAACGCATGGTTTATATGAGGTATGATTCGAGAAATCCATGTTTTATTTTCTTTTTTTAAACATGGATATAATTGAAGGCATGTGATAGACACATTTTTATGTCTAACTTGCGCTCGATTTTCTATTTTGATTGTGTTCGATTTTGTACTTATTATGGATATTTATGTCTTTGTAGGTATTTTTGAGAAATAAATAATTGCGGAAAAATCGGCTCGATAAGTTGATAAAGGCACCCGAAAAAATTACTAATGGCACCCATGACAAATTGTTAAAGGCACCCAGGACAAATTGTTAAAGGCACCCCTTCTTTTGAATTTGAAAGCAAAAATGACGGAAAACCTATTTGTTATAGGGAGAAACTCCTGTGAGTTGGTGTGTACGTGTTTTTAGTGATTTGGGGTAATTCTAATTTACCCAAAGTGCAGTAAACAACCAAAATAAATTAAACGCACGTCAACAGAGTGTTTCAGCCAGAAAAATTGGCGTCAGGAGTGAATCTGGACGGAAAAACAGAGTCATTCTTTGTTTCGGATATCACCTGATTTGGAGAGTGATTTGGACTTGTTCTTTCAGTCCTTGTCGGTTAGAAATGGTCTCTAGGGTTTACTAACCCTATAAATACCAAAGAGAACCAATGAGAAAGGGATGGGGGGAGGTAGCCAGAGCACCGAAAAAAAATCCAGGAGAAAACACTTTTATTGCTGGTGAAGAACATAAGGCGCTCAGAAATTGTCGCTGACACAGTCACTGAAGCAGTTGTATTTTTTGAAGCACCTGAAGTCCGTTCTTTTTTTTTTGTTTTCTTTTCTTTCTTCCTTAACGCAGAGAACAAGTCTCTGTAACGCTTATAAGCGTTTCTGTTCTCCTGTGTTACTATTATTTCACTATTGTAAGCAGTTTTTGAGCTATGAAATATATTTTTAAGGGTGTTTCCAATAAAATGATCTAATCATCATCACTAGGGCGACGAAGGAAGCTATTTCTACAATAATTAAGTGGTAATTACAATTCTTTTATTATTAATTTCTTTAATTAAATTGAAAAAAATGGTTTTTCTCAAATTATTGTGTTTTCTTTTGATGGGTCATGCTTAGTTTTAAACGTTTGATGTCTCATACTTTCGATTTATAATTATTCTTTAAAAAAACTAACTTTGGCAATATTTAGAATAAGTTAAATACAAGAATTGTAAGATTTTATCACTTAAAATATTGGTTAATAGTGGAATCTCTAACCCTAGTTCTTCCCATCAATTTTAAATCAACTTTGTTTTAATCTTCTTTATTTTTAGTCATTAAAAATTAGGTCTAGAAATCGAATCTTCACAAGTCTGAGAATCAAACCCTTTTTACCACTATATTAAAATTACATAAGCATGGTTTCTCTTCTTTAGAATTTTAGACCGGTGTACGGTCGGGTTTTCCCTTTGTAGCCAATCGTAAGACTAATTTACGGTTAGATGATGATGACCTCCTAACCGTACTTGGGTAAAAATTGGATTTTCCCAATTTTTACCAGTTATGGTTGGGTTTTGGTATATCGAACCCAACTGTAACTGAGTTAGTGGCGCAGCGGTGACTCGTGAGTACTCTGACTGGGTACATAAAGTAATGTCGAAATCATTTATTTCTAAGCTCTGTCTTATTCAGTGTTAATGGAATAATTGCTTCTACTAATTGTCATGTATTGTTGCAACACTCTTTTGGTTGAATATCCCTTGAATTTGAATTCAGGGTCTAGAAAACAAGCAAACTTAGATATTTCTTTAATACCCAAAAATCCTTTAGATAATATCCTTGATGGGTATTTTGTACAAATATTTTTCTATCATTTACTTATTTTTTTCGATGTTTTGATAGTGAATGTGATAGTAATGGTGGAGGATTTGTTGTGTGACATCACGAACAAGTGATTTTGGTTGTGTATAATATATTTCATGTAATTACTAAGATAAACCTAGATTTATCCACAAAGTACACAAGATACACTCGGGTCCATTCAATTTAATTTAGGAAAAACACAAGATTCACCCAGGTGCATTCAATTTAAACTTAAATAAATCTGTTTTTTTTTGTGTGTGTGCACCCGGGTGCATTCAATTCAATCCAAGAATATCATGAAATGCACATGTGAGTGGTCCAAGTTTTTGATGATAAATAATAGGGAAAAAAATATTTGTAGCCCAAAAAAAAAAAAAATTTATCACAAACCCACCATTAAAATGCTTAATATGTGAAACCCATAATTATTTTTAGGAATACTAGTTTTACTAGACTAACCTTTTATTTTATTTATTATTTTATTTCCAATATCTAAGATTGACAAAAAACTTCCATATTTGGTCTTTGGTAAAAAGAGTCAAAAACCAAGAATATAGAAAAATCCCAATATTCAAGCTTACCTAAAATTCCTGCTATTTTTCTTACCTTTTTTTTGAAAAAATAATTGTTAATAAATTCAAGTACAAGTAAATTGTTTATAAATAATAATCCCTAAAAGTCTCCTTAAAATAATTCATTTTTTTTGTTTACCACGAGAATTTAAAATTATAATTTTTACAATTTAGTGATAGTTGCAATTTTCACATGTTAGAAACAATTGTTTTTATGAAAATTACAATTATCACAACTAACCCGAAAATCCAATTTTCACAAAATAGTGATAATCACAATTTTTCACCCGTTACAACCAGTTATGTTTTGTGAAAATCGCAATTATCATAGTGTCAATAAAAATTCCAATTTTCACAATTTAGTGATATCCCTTTTCCCTAAATCAAGCAATAATTTCAATTTATTTTGTCAACTAAAAACAGGTGAATTTTTTCTTAAAAAAAGGTTGGGTATTAGTGTGATTAATGAAAATCCCTAAATTATCTTCTTTTGTTAAAACTAAAAGAAGTGAAACGATTTTTTTATGATTTCCAGAATAATATTTTTACGGTGTGAAATTAATTGACCGGAAATATTGATAACTCTTTTTATTTGGGGAAAACATTTCTAGTCATAAACAAATTGACCGTAAAAATTAGTTTTTTTTTATATTTGTTTATAATACATAAAGGATAAAGGTTAATTTAATCATGCCAAAAATTTGAAAATACAAAATCAATCAGAAACTTACTATTTTTAATTAGATATCTTATATTATGGGCTTATGGAAAAAAGATAATTCATTTTTGGGTTCCTCAGATATTTCCGCATATATAATTTTTTTACCTTATTTTAAGTCAGGATGTACTCCCAAGTACATCCTGACTATGGTTTTCAAATAATTTTGTTTATCTTAGTTTAAATCGGTTAGTATCCAGCTACATCCCAGTTATTTTTAGAAAATAATTTTTCATACCTTTAGTTTAAGTCGGGGGATGTATCCGGTTACATCCTAGCTATATTTCAAATAATGTTTTCTACCTTAGCTAAATCGGGATGTATCCGGGTACATCCCAGTTATTTCTCAAATTCTTTTTCTTACCTTAGTTTAAGCCGAGATGTATTTGTACATCCTAACTATTTTTCTAAAAAAGTTACCTACTTTATTTTAAGTCATGATGCACCAAGATGCATCCTAATTATTTTATATATAAAAAAATCGAGTTTAACATCAACAACGGGTCTTGTTTTGTAGATTATCTCAAAACCATTCCAAAAATATAAGGTTCATTAAAATCCGACTTATATATCGGAAGTAATGATTTTTTTTCACAGTTGATTTTAAGTTGGAGAAAAAAAAATTAAAAGTGAAAGGCATAACGGTCTAAAACTTTAAATGTCCCTTAGACCAACCCCAAACTTTTACATGTCCAATATAATACTCCTTCTATTCCGATTTAGATGATATTCTAGAATTTTTCACGCAGATTAGGAAACATCAAAGAGAGTTTTTTTTCTTCCAAATCTACCTTTATTAATATCTTCCTAAAAATTCAAACTTCCTAGTTTTTAGTTTCTAGATTAATGTGAATTGTTAATCCTGTTAAAATTTTACTTGGGATAAATCAAATATTTTGTCCAGGGAGTAGATGTAAAAATTAGAGTAATTATCTCTACCTAATTACAGAGAGGATTAATATTATGGTGTGATTCCAAAGCAAAGGTAAATCAGTGAAAATTGAGAAAAAATACTTAAATTATCATCTGTTTTGAAATATAAAAAAAATTCCTAAACTGTCTTCTAAATCGGAACATAGGAAATATAATTTTATATATCTTTGGCCATATAACCTATTTTATGCTAAATCCATGGTAATTAACAACCATATGTAGGAGTGTTTCCCTGTGCTTTTGATGGAGGAGCATATCAAATGCAGTTTAAAGTTAGTTTTAAATACCATTTAAACCTAATTAGGCAGTCGTTATTGTCTAAATTCTAGTCTTCATAATTAACATATTTAAATTTTAAAAATGGTGTAAAATACCAAGATGATCATACTTACTAAAAAAAAAACTCCAACCATAAGTTGAGAATCATAAAAACTCCAAATTTCCCGAAAGTGACACAAAAACCCCAAATGTTTTAAAATATATAAATTACATCCATTTCATTTTTAAAAATACCTAGCCTACCCTCTTCCTCCTCCTCCTCCTCCTCTTCTTCTTCTTCTTCTTCTTTTTCTTCTTCTTCTTCTTCATCTTCTTATCCTTCTCCTCCTTCTCCGTATAGACTTATCCCTCACTCTATCAATCTGTCTCGTATAAAACATGGAAGAGATGAAAATATTAAAATAGAATCCGTGAAATCAAAATTATCATAGAACTTAATGGATAAACATAGTAGTTTTAGGGGTTTTATCCCGACAAGTCGACCGATCTATCTTATTTGAAGGGTTACAAGAGATTTTAGACGTTATTAACGATGAATGAGTTAGAGATTCAGATGGATTAATCAAAAACTTGGGAAGATGTGGTTGTGGAATTGAAATCACGAATTTGTGAAGATTTAGCCGGAAGAAATTAGAATTAATGGTGATCAAAGTATGAAATCAAGATCTCTATGTACAAGAAAGAAATGAAGCTTTTATTGGTTTGATTTTTTTTTCTTCTTTTTTGTTAAAATTCGATTTATATATTTTCGAGTTTTAATTGGCACAGGAAAATCAACAAAAGAATTAATGGGTACTTCTCTATCTAGTTGAATTTGATTTTGTTGGATTTTGACAATTCATCGAAATTAATTTTGTGTTGGTGATATGTTCAGTCCACTTTGCAACTAATATATATTATCAAGTTTTTGTCATTGAAACCAATGTTTGTGTTGGTGATGTGGTAAGTTTATGCTGAAACCAGGTTTGGTTTCAACTGATTTTTTCCTACTTTATATCGTTAAAACCAATGTTTTGGTTGTGAAAACAGTAAATTTATGTTGTTTCAAGTAATTTTTGCGTAGTTTTGTCGTTGAAACAAATGTTATTGGTGATAAAAGTCTAACTAAGAAATAACTTTGTATGACTCAGAGTTTTTTAAGTCTGACTCGGGAGTTGACGTGTTGGTGGCAGTGGTGGTGGATGGTGATGGTTGCAGAGGAGGTAGTGGTGGTTTTGGAGGTGGCGGCGGTGGTAGTTACAGAGTAAATGATAGTGGTACTGGTGGTGGTAGGATGGTGGTTGGGTTGGTGATTATAGCGGTGGAAGCGGAAACGACGGTGGTGTATTGGTGGCGGTGGTGTTGGTTGAATGAGACTTTGTAATTTTTATAAGGTTTGGTATATATTTATGATATGTTGGGTTGATTTAAAGGACAATGATAATTTAGAAAGATTTATTTTTTCGGGATTTTTGTGTTTTCTTTTTTATGGTTGGGGATTTTGTAAGGTTGTACATGGTACAGTTTGGTACAATTTTGGATGAAACCAAAACCGAAACCAAGAGTAACGGTTTTTAAGTTTTCGAAACGATACCAAACTATTTCATAAACGATTTGATACAAAACGGAACGGGAAAGATTCGGTGTAAAACCATTGGTTTTCAAATATAAAAATAATATTAGTATTTAGTACACATGAGTCACAATAACCGTCTATAATTCATGTTTCGTACATGGTTAGAAAAGTATTTCATAGTGTACACATCTTAATGAGTATCTACATGACATATCATTAGTCATTAATGCTATTATTTGTAAACAAACAATTGAAGGATGAAACTGTTTCTGCTTATAGAGTGTGGGGTTGATTTTGATTGACTGAATTCAGTATTATCTTGTTCAAGAATAGACTTCCAGAGTACAACTAATTATAAAATGAAAATATGAAAATAAAGAATGAAGAGAAGGTAGTGGAATTAATTAGGCTAGGACATAATCTGATGGCCGTAAATGAAAAAATCCAATAATTAATATTAACGGTTCTACCAACGGTTTTTCGGTTTGGTTTTATGTTAAACCAGAACCATACTAAGATTAACGGTTTTCATAAAACTAAAATCATGTTGAACCAGATAGTATGGTTTGGTTTAGGCTTAAACGGTATGTTACGGTGCGGTTTTGGTTTGTACCATACCATGTAAAATCCTGGGTTTTTGCAGTAAAAGATGGAAACTCTTGGATGTATAATCCATGGACTAAAATTAGAATGCTTGATGCTACGAGTCCTGCAGTGTGATATTCTCTAGTGTATTTTACCGTATTTTGGTTTAATTTCTTAACAGTTTTTATTGGTATAAAAAGTTAGTTATCGATCGAAAAAAAATTAAACAAATCTGTTAAAAAAAATAGAAATAAAAATCATAAAAGCTACTTAAAAAACTGCAGGGAAAAATTGGATTGCATCAATTTTTTATGATTTTTATTTTATAATAATTGAGATTTGATCAATATCTTGAGTTAAATATTTTTTCTTTGAGATAAATATTTTTTTACTATGCACCTTTCAAACAACTTCATTTTTCCATTTTGAGTTACTATGGGCCTTTCAAATAAATAAATTGGCTTCTCTAACGATCAACATTGGAGGTTTGAACATCACGGCAGAGTCTTTGACGAGCGATAAAAACTCTGTTGCTCGACAAAGTCTTTGTCGCTAGCGCCATAGTCTCTATCGTTGGCGGTCAAGACTCTGTCGCTCGGTGGAGATTATATTGCACGGATAACTCTTTGCTGCCTATAAAATCACAATTTTTAAATCAAATTTTTATGTCAAAATTTTTCACTAAAAATTTTTCTACTTTCTACTCTAAATTTTCTACATTTTTTTTCGAGTAGTGTTATAAGGAGGTAAGGAATGCATTTGAAGAGGAAAAGTATTTGGAGTGGATTTCAATAAAAACATTGTTACACATAATATAATTAACTAAATGATTTTTTCATGTTAATCATATTTTTAATCTAAATTTATTTTCAAGCTATTTGATCCTTATATTAAACTCTTATTTTTTTATCCGTCTTGAGGACTCTAAGATCAACAGCCATTTGAAAACCAAGAATTATGGGAGAAATTAAGTTTTTATAGTTCACGGAATTTGAGAGTCTTGTTCCTTACACAATACATTTGTTAAAATTACATTTAAATGCGATTTTTTTTTAGTTATCATGGCTTTTGATCGTGATGTTTTAACGTGATCTCTAATTGTATAATATGGATTCATCTTTGTTATTAGAAATGGGAATGTCAAATCATTAAATTAGTGTTTTTAACCATACAAAATCTTCAAATTTATTTCCACCCCACATGCCTTCTCTCCTCATATCCATTTCTTCCCTCCTATTAACAATACTTTTTTTTCTTCAAATGACACAAATTGCAACTTAACTTGATTTGGCAACACAACTTGATTTTTCTGGAGGTATTCTTTAAGCCGTTGTTAGTAAGATATGTGATGGTTATAAGAAAATAGAGAATGATAAAAAACAAAGAGGTCTTCAAGTTTTAGATGTTAACCAAATCACTACACCTAAAAGAAAGAGAAGAGTTCAAAGCATAAAAATAAAGGCAAAGATTTTTTTTTATAAATATACTTTAAAAACTAACATTTTTTTATGTTATTCCGGATCTAGTTGTTATTCCGGTACTTCTCTATAATTTAAAAAATAACATTTTTTTGTAGAGGAGCAGGTTCACCAATACGGTAGTAAATATACTACCAATACCGTGAAAACATTGGAAAATTGAATTAGTTAGTACTTTCACATTTTAAAAACTAAAAATAAAATAAAAATTAATTAGCTTTTTACCTCAAAGACTCCCCAAAAACAATTCAAAATTGGTATGAAGATCGAGCATTCACTGAGGCCTATGTACAATGAAGATAACGGTGCAGATCCCCAGTCATACGTTGGAGCTAACTTTAAATTCTCAAGCGCTTCGAGAAAACCAACAGGTGTCACTGAGCTACCATTTGGAAAAAGACATTGTCCTAACACGTATAACACAAACACTCTTTTGAGCTCATCAAAGTGGTCAACTTTCTCATAACTTGGATCGTCCGTCACTTTCTGTTTACATCGTTTTAAGAAAGCCTTGTTGTCATTATTTGCAAGCTCATCAATACAAGGCGTTGTTGTCATCTTGATTGTGCTATTCATTTTTGTTGGTCATATGGAACCATATTTCCCTTGCATAGTATTCTCGTCAACATATACATATTTAACGGCATAATTCCTACAAACAACATTTTGAAATTAAATCTCGGTTATAAATCCTAAAGTTTGCATAATCTAATGTTTGACAATCTAAAGTTTTCATATATAAAATCAAAAATAAAAATGCAAAAATTAATTAGAAAACAAACAAACTACTGCATCGAAATCCTTAAAATATAATGTATTTGTAGTCTACCTCAAACTATCTATCAATACTTGAACAACAACACCCCTATGGTTTTTATTTTTTAAAGAATATAAACGATACCACGGATATCTCCGGACTTGAACTACATTAGGGAGAAACCCATACACCACACCCAATTCAGTCCATCCACCTCTTATCCTGGTAAACTGACTTCAATCTTGATTGCCTGATATATGGTCATCTATTACACCAGTGCCCTCAAGTTGTCTAACATTATCAAACCCCTCATCTCTATCCTTATTCCGATCCACTCCACTCTTTGGGGCGCCCGATGGTTGTCATTTTTTGTTTCTTTTATGACTTACACTTATTGTAGCAGAAGATTTTTTTACAATAAAAACTTTTTAAAAAAAATTACTCTAGATAATTTTGTGTGAATTGGATGTGAAAATCTAAATGAATTGGTCTATTTTATAAGCGGTAGAGAGTCGACCGTGAGCGATGGAAACTATGTCGAGTGATAGAAACTATGTGAAGCGATGGAGTCTTTGTCGCCAACGACAAGTCTCAAAGACTTTGTCACTTATCATTTCTCCCATAATAACGCGGCTTGTTTGCCCAGCCATCTGGCTAGGCAAACCAAACCAAACCATTTGATATAGGTGCATAAGAACCGGCCTTCTATTTTCATAAACATCTTGGAAGTTGGAACTAATAATTAAAATAACTCCTGGTCGAAAGTCTGATAGATACAATGTCTAACCCCGGGAATAAAACTAACAGTTTTATGGTCTGGTACATCTCTTGCAATATCCTTTGGTATTTGTGAAGTTAAATCCTGTCTGACTAGAGTTTTTGGCATTCAAGGAGGCAGTCTTCCAGTTATTACAGCTACCTCAGTTCTCCTGCGATTGTATTTCCAATGTGTTGTAACGAGAGATCAAACGAGAACAATAACAGAGATCGAGACACAGAGATTTACGTGGTTCACTAACTGTTACGTTAGGTACATCCACAACAGAGAAAGCAGAGTTTTATTATAGACCAGAATACTGAATACTGATTTACGTGGCTCTGCCCCTCGGATTCCCCGTAGAGTTCCGGTCAACGACTGATTCAAGACATATCAATAAATCTCCACCTTGACTTGAATCCTCCCAGCAACAGAAACAGATGCACCATGACAGTGCCAGAACCTTTCTCTACCTCAGATGCCCCTAGACAAGGGCTCAGACTACTGACTTGTGATATTGAGCAAGTCCAAGCAATGTTGGAACTTGCTCTCAGGAACTGGCTTGGTGAACATGTCAGCAGGGTTATCAGTTGTCCCTACCTTCTTCACTTCAATTCTCTTCTTATTTCTCAGAAAGTGATACCTGACATCAATGTGCTTCGTCTTCTCATGATGGACTTGATCCTTGGTTAAGCATATTGCACTCAAGCTGTCACAATATATTATAGCATGATCCTGATGTAGGCCTAGATCATTAACCATCCCCTTTAACCAAATTCCCTCCTTAGCATATTCTGTCAAGGCCATATACTCTGCCTCTATAGTAGACAAAGTAACTGTAGGTTGTAGAGTTGCCTTCCAGCTTACAACAGAACCTCCAAGAGTGAACACATAACCAGTCATAGATCTCATACTGTCCACATCTCCAGCATAACCAGAATCTGAGAAACCATCCACTAAACATCGGGTATCGTTCCCATAACAGAGATCGACATCTGAAGTACCTCTAAGATACCTGAAAATCCTCTTAACAGCTTGCCAATGTTCCTTCCCTGGCTGAACCATAAACCGACTGACCACACTAACATCAAATGCTAAGTCTGGTCGAGTGCAGACCATAACATACATCAGACTTCCAACTGCGCTAGCATATGGAACTCGAGATATGTACTCTTTCTCCTCATAAGTCTGAACCGTGTAAATTCCCAATTTGCTGTTAGGTACCATTGGAGTATCTATAGGCTTGGCTGAAGATATTCCAAACCTGCTCAAAATCTTCTTGATGTACCCTTCCTGTGATAGGAAAAGCTTTCTCTTCTTCCTATCCCTATAGATTTCTACTCCCAGAATTTTCCGAGCAACACCCAGATCTTTCATCTCAAACTCCGCACTGAGAGACCCCTTTAGCTTCTGAATATCTGACTTATTCTGAGTAGCAATCAGCATATCATCAACATACAGAACTAGATAAATGCGTGAACCATTTTACAAATCATTGTAGTACACACAACAATCATACGGACTCCTGTCATATCCAAGATGCACCATATAACTATCAAAAATCGCTTATACCACTGCCTGGGGGACTGTTTTAGCCCATATAAGGACTTTTTTAGCTTGCAGACGTAATTCTCTTTACCTGGAACTTGGAATCCATCTGGCTGGCTCATGTATATTTCTTCTTCCAACGCTCCATGCAGGAAAGCTGTCTTCACATCTAGTTGATCAAGTTCCAGATCCTGATGTGCAACTATGGCTAGTAGCACTCTGATGGAAGTGTGCCTGACCACTGGTGAGAAAGTCTCGTTGTAGTCCACTCCCTCTCCCTGATTGAAACCTCTTGCAACCACTCGTGCTTTATACTTGACACCCTCTGCAGCTGACATTCCTTCCTTCTTTCTGAAAACCCACTTGCAAGTAATTACCTTTCTATCAGCAGGCAGTTTTACAAGCTCCCAAGTCCCATTTTTGATAAGGGACTCCATTTCTTCTACCATTGCGGCAAGCCACTGTGCTGACTCGTTTCCAGATACTGCAGCCTTGTAGGTGGAAAGCTCGTGATCCTCCACCTCCTCGGCCACCTGCAATGCATAACCCACCAAATCGTCAAACATGTACCTCGCTGGAGGTTTTATTCCAACCCTTCTAGGTCGGTCTGTAGCAATGCTCCGATGTTCAACTTCCTTTGGTGGTGCATTCTCAGACTCATCTGCATCTTGTTCTTCGGTAACTGATGGTGGTAGTTGGTCGTCAACCAACTTAGGTGCCTGATTCTCCTCTGGACTGAATTGCACCTCCACCTCCTCAAGAACAACCTCATTTTCTGGTGCATCAGTGATCTTCTCTCTGGATTTCAGCGTAGAATTTTCATCAAAGACTACACTTTTGCTCCGTATAATCTTATTGTCAGACCAGATCATGTACCCTTTCACACCTGCACCATAGCCCATGAAAACTCCCTTCTTATCTCTTGGCTCCAACTTGCCTTCATCTACATGATAATAAGCAGTGCAGCCAAAGACCCTCAGTTTTTCGTAATCGGCAGCTTTTCCAGTCCACACCTCATAAGGTGTTTTGCAGTCAATGCCTGTGTGTGGGCTCCGATTGATGAGATAGCAAGTTGTTTAAACCGCTTCTTCCCAGAACCGTCTAGCAAGACCTGCATTCGAAAGCATACACCTTGCTTTCGCTAAAAGCGTCTGATTCAGTCTTTCTGCTTCACCATTCTGCTGTGGTGTAGCCCTGACTGTGCGATGGCGAGCAATACCCTGATCTTTGCAGAAATCATCAAACTCAGATGAACAGAATTCTAGACCATTTTCTGTTCGCAACCTCTTGACCTTCTTCCCAACCTGATTTTCTAACAGTGTCTTCCACTCCTTGAACTTACTTAATGCCTCACTTTTATGTTTCATCATGAATATCCAAGTCATCCTGGAATAATCATCAATGATAGACAGAAAATACCTGTGACCTCCCAGAGACTCAACACGAGAGGGACCCCAGCAATCTGAATGGATATAGTCCAGCGTGCCTTTGGTCCGGTGAAATGCCTTAGGAAACTTGCTGCGTTGTAGCTTCCCAAACACAAGTCTTTTGGTCTTATGACCCCCGAGAAGATCTTCCTTTGAGAGAATTTGCATTCCCCGTTCGCTCATATGAGCAAGCCTCATATGCCATAGTCTGGTCAGATCAGATCCCTGAATTTCGGCTGAAGCAACAACTGCAGAACCTGTGACTGTTGAACCCTGTAATACATACAAAGTTCCATGCTTGACACCTTTCAGAATCACATCAGAACCTTTGCAAACATGCAAACCTCCACCTTCACCTTTGAAACTGAAACCCTTGCTGTCTAGCAGACTCAAGGATATCAGATTCTTTGTCAAGAGTAGCACATGCATGACTTCCTTCAATATGCAGAGCCTCCCATCATGTGTCCTAAACCTGATTGAGCCGATTCCAACCACCTTTCAGACAGACCCGTTTTCCATAGAGACATTGCCCCCATCTGCACGGATGTACGTAGTAAATAACTCTCTTTTGGGACATATATGGTAGGACGCCCCAGAGTCAAGGAACCACACGTCAGACTGATGTGTGTAATCATCTGTTAGCAGAACAAAATCTCCCTCTGAAGTGTTTCCACATTCAGCTACTGCTGCAGATCCAGAGTTATGTTCTTGTTGCTTCTTCTTCTTAGGACATTCCGTCTTCCAATGACCTTTCTCCATACAATAGGCACAGACGTCTTTTGGTAATTTATAGCCGGAATTTTTCTTACCCTTCTTACCGTCCTTGCTTCCTTTTGCCATCAACCCGGAAGCCTGATTTTCTGTACCTGTTCCAGCAGCCTTATGCCGCATCTCCCTGGTATGAAGAGACGATCTAACATCTTTCAGCGTTACAGTCTCTTTTCCGACAATAAAAGACTCTCTAAAATTCTCATACGACGGAGGCAGAGACACCAGCAACATTAAGGCAGCATCCTCATCTTTTACCACTTCATCAATATTACGCAATTCAAGCAGAATAATATTCACTTGATCTAGGTGATCTCTAAGAGGCGTACCTTCAGACATGCGCAGACTGAAAAGACGTTGCTTCAGCATCAACTTGTTGGTCAGCGATTTCGTCATGTAGAGGCTTTCCAACTTTAACCACAAAGCCGAATTTCTAGATCGTCAGATTCCCGAAAATGGTCAATTGCTTCTTCTAGGTTATAATCCGGTGGTGCATCCTCAATCATATTTAAAATATCTACGAGTCTATCGTTGTTATCTAAGACTATTGTTTCTAAATCGTTAGACTTTAAAACAGTATTCTCAGGATAAACTCGTTCATCTAAACCATTATCGATTTCAAAACAAGAGAGTTCTACATCGTCTAAAACAGTGATATCTCTAGTCAAATCCTCTTCCTTTTGAATAGGTGAATAATCATTAAAATTATTTGAATTTGAACTAGAAATAACACTATCATCGTGAAGCACAACTGGAGTGACAATTTCTTGATCACTCTGCCTGTATATTTCAAGTTCTTCACCAATACTATCCTCATCATCATAATAATATGAAGATGTTTTAACCTCGTCTAAATAAGTAGTGTTACCAATTCTATCCTCGTCCTCTTGAGGAGGTGAATAACTATCAAGGGTAGCACTATATTGGGAATTAAGATTATATTAAGCAATATTGTTCCTTGCAGAAATTTCATTCATACTTAATACGAACCTATTTTTATCCTCAATCATCTGCTTGTTATTCTCATCTATCAGCTTGAGGGTGTCTTCTAGAGTACGAGTTGGGATACTAATTGTCACCCCCATACTTAATTTAAGCTCATGTGTTTCCTCAGATAACTTCTTGAGTGATTCTTCTACAGGTGATGGGTTCATGATGAGTGATGGGTTGAAATTGATCTAGGGCATTCCTCCAAGACAAAGAACTCGAATTTTGCTCATTTTCGTGTTCATAAGACGGGTGCATGTATGAATAGTAATTGGGACCATCTTGGTATGAGGAATAACCCCCAAAAGGTTGGTGATGGTCCTGATTACTATCCATACCATGTTGATAGTACGGATAATGTCTATTTTGAAATTCGGTCGGATATTCATTGTATTGGTCCTCATAATACCAGTTCGACATTTTCTAACAAAAACTTCCTAATATATACAAAAAATAAACTCTAAAAATAAATCCTACCGGAAGGGGTTCTAAACATACACAAGCAAGGCCGACTCAACCAAATCAAACCTATTGAATCTAGCAAACAAAAAGCATGATGGTTCCACTTAGATTGTTTCTAGACAAGCTTCTATTCTTTCAAAAGGCAACTGGTTACAATTTTAGCAAACCTCTCAGAACGATCTGAATTAGATTAAGTTGAAGAGAAACAGGATAAGCTCTAAGGAGCTTTGATAACCTTGTCTCATTGGCACTTTTCCCTGGGTCACAAGGCGGCTCTAATCAACTTAAAATAATTTTCCTGAACTTCGAGTTACGCTAATAAAGTAACCAGTACAGTCCTTTTGAACGATTTTCCAATAAGCTCGATACCCTATAGGTCTCTTTCTAGTCAAAATTTTTAAGGTTTTAGGTTCGCGTTTGGTAACGTGTTCCTAAAGCGGGCAAGAAGGAAACGGTGATGAAATCCGAGTCCTTATCTTGTATGGCCAGTTCTTGCCCTTTACTAGAAAAGTAAGTCCGTTTTCAGTTCCTCAACATATATGCATACGAAGGAATACAGTAAACCCACTTGCAGGGGATTCGTGGGTTGATCGAGTCTTACCTCCCGTACCAGACGGGCGATGAACCGTTGAAGTCGACTCGGGCCACCAACTCCTGTGTCAGTGTGCGAACCCGAGGGGCTGACACAATATCGTAATTGTCGTCCTTCCCTGTAACAGTTTATATTTAAATAATACCCTTCCGTAGGGTTTAAAAATAATAAAGAGTCCAAATGTCCAAAAGAAAGTCCAAAAAGTGTCCGAAAATAAAAGAAAAATTACAGAAATAATAAAAACCCTAATACAATTTTCTAAACGAATTAAAACTAATTAAAATAAACTAAAAATCCAATTAAGAAAAATAAAATCTTCGATCTTCTTTTTCGTTCTTTAAGTTTTTCCCTTTAACTCCAAGTCTTTAGCTTTAATTCCAAAACTTTGGCTTACTCCCTTTTCGATCCAAAATTCAACCTGTAGCAAAAAGAGAAATACCAAAAGAAACGTAAAATAGAACAAAGTAAAATAATAAAACTAAAAATAAAACCTAAAAATAAATCTAAAACCCTAAACCTAAAAACAAGTCCGCGTCGGCGGCGCCAAAAATTGATGTGATAAAATATAGTGGTAAAAAGAGGTTCGATTCTCAGACTTGTGATAATTTAATTTCATACCTAATTTTAATAAAAGAAAATAAAATAGATTAAAATAAAGATGACTTTTTAAAAATATGGGGAAGAACTAGGATTCAGGATTCCACTTTTAACCAATAAATCAAGTGATAGTAATTTTAATCATGCAATTAAAACATTTTATTTTGATTCTAAAGCATTGCAAAAATAGATTTTCAAAACAACAACTGTATAACACAAGCATGGAGCATCTAGGGACCTAATACGAGGCATGCACCATCTAACGGAATCACAATTGCTTAATAAAAATCTTTTAATCAATTTTCAATCAAGGCAATTAATCATAAATAAATTAATTAAATATATACCACTTAATTATTAGAGAAAAAGCTTCCTCCGTCATCCCAGTGATGGTGATTAGCTCATGGTAGAGAAAATATGCTCAAAATAATCTTTCATTGCTCCAAAAAGTGTTTACAAAGGTGAAATAGATGTAACATAGTTGAACAGAGACGCGTATATGCGTTACAGAACAGGGTTCAGCCGTTACAAGAAGAAATAAGCAACAAGAAAGAAAAGAGAAGACGCAACAGGAACAACAACAGTTGTAAGCGTTGCTTGTTCGTCTTCTCCATTGAGCTGCGGCAAGAACAGTCGGCCGGAATTCTCTGTTTTCTTCGGTGATGATCTCTGAGCTTGTGTGTTCGCTTCTCTTCACTCCTCTTGGTATTTATAGGGTGTAGGAACCCTCGAGAGTCTTCTAATCCCAATAGAACTCTTTAAAACCTATCCAAATCCTTGTTTCAAACTCCACATCGTGAATATCCCTTTTCCGACTACAACTCGGATTTGAAGCAATTTTCACGGCTTCAATCTCTATTTCTCGACGTGTTTAATGTTGTGTTGAACTCTTCTTGATTTTGGGTCAAATAGAATCGCAAAAGATCCCAAGAATCACGTAAACAATGTTGACAGCACTTTCACTTCTTTAACACCCGTGTTCCCGCCACATTTGATTTTGAAATGAAAGGGGGTGCCCCCAATCCAAAGTGTGGGTGCCTTAAACAATTTTCCCGGGTGCCTTTAACACTTTTCGAGCCGATTTTTCCGCGAATGTTTATTTCTCAAAAATACCTACAAAGACATAAAAAGACGTAATAAGTGCAAAATCGAATACTATCGAAACAGATAATCGGGCGCAATTTAGACACAAAAATGTGCCTATCAGTAAACCTGTCGATCTTCATCATGGATCCGAACATCGTTCTCGGCGGAAATCGAACCTCGCTCTGATACCAATTTGTTGTAACGAGAGATCGAACGAGAACAATAATAGAGATCGAGACATAGAGATTTACGTGGTTCACTAACTGTTACGTTAGCTACATCCACAACAGAGAAAGCAGAGTTTTATTATAGAGCAGAATACTGAATTACACACACATTCTAGGTACAACATGTGTATATATATAAGGCAAAGAAAAAAACCTTAATTCGACTAAATAACGGAAAATAGACCCAGTCATAATACATTATGTATACCGTTTAGGTCAACGATTGATTCAAGACATATCAACATAATGCAGTTTGGTTATCTTGCACCTTGTGGAGAGGTTGTGGCTCTCATTTTGATACAGGCAGGTCAAATTGAAATGATACAGATATTTTAATACAACTATTATTTTAAGTGTGAGTTTTACATAAGATTCCTCCGATAACCGGATGAAAACAAAACCCTACTAGAATGCCCGTGTCCAACACTCATTTAATTGATCTCCTAGAAACTCAGAATCTCTTTCACATGATAATAGAGGTCATCATCACGTAGAATTACCTCGTTCTAAAACTCCCATAAAAAAAAGAACTGTAATATTGAATTGCGATAAGTTGAGCCGAGCCACTCGCTTATTTATTGTATCTTTAAATTTGCCACGATATAATTATTGTAAAATGCTCAACATAGTTCGAGGTCGATTACAATATAACAAAGTTACAAGTAATAGATACTATGCACGAATATTTCGTCGAGAGGAGAGGCAAAATACTAGAAATGGTACAAAATACAAGTAAAGATCTGATTAAATTGTAAGAAAGATGGTAATTGGAGTAGACTCCTCCTACCATTTGATAAAAAAAAAATCTTGAAAAAGAAATAACTCTCGTGAAAGGGGGAGTGTGATGCTCATAATCTTGATAAATTCGAAAGACATCGGTTGTTGAAGATATATTCCTAGAATTGCTGGAGTAGATTGAAGTAGTTCTTCGCCACGTGGTGCATAGTTCATATTGAAGCCCAGACAATGTATTTCTTCATATGGGCCTTGCGCACTAACATTATGTGCAAAAATTGAAGGTTGTATGTTGGTACTACAGCATAACTCCCATATTACTTTTTATTCAGTAAGAAATGTTATCTTAATCTTCGATTGTTTAATTAAGTAAAAGTCTGGTTATAATCTCTAATCAATATTGATTTTTGTGCGTGAGGAGAAGGTATTTCTTACTGTGTAAAAATGCAATTGGAAAATTATGGAAGGTCACAAAACGGCTGCCAATATATGCGCAGGGAGGAGTTCATCTTAGTGTGATCCTTGGACTAGGAAAATTATTCAATTCCCACAAAATTATTACATCTGTATTGCAAGCTCTGTTGGAGTCCCTACTACAGCTTGCGGGATGGCCACACCCACGGCCAAAGGATGGGGCTCTTTGATTGTTTCTGGCATACTTGTAGGCATATTTCAAGATGTTCTTTCAAAACTCCAATTATCTCAAATTAACCAACTGGGGTTCTCTAGTTGGCTAGGGGAGATTCTCATACTCGAGCTCAGAATCCCCCCTGTGCGTGAGGTTGCCCTTGCATGAGTGCTTCTACTATTAATAGCTTAATCTGGCTGGCAGTAAAGATTTAACACTTGGTGTAAACCTTGTCGTATGTAATAAAGTAAACAAAACGCAAAATGGTAACTGTAAATTTCGTAAATCGTCATCTGAAGTAGCATTTTTCATCCTGTTCAGCTAGCCTCCTTCAAGGATTGTAGCTATAACCAAGGTCCAGCAATAACAAATCTAACTCTTAATGTCCGATAAAAGTCTGTAAAATGATCTTCTGGATTTTACACATCGGATTTTATTTTTCTGGATTTTTTTTACGCCATGTGTTAGGTTCATTGCTTTGTTAGAGGATTATGGGGTCTGCTAAAACCTTATAAAAATACTTCCTGAAATTGAACAGAATTTGAGGTACATGCCTTGTTTGGTGTACAACAGAAATCCACAGCTTTCTGGAAATGCAAAATTCTTTGCGAGAGTTTCAGTGATTTTATATCTGAGAATTTCCCGAGTAAATTATACTCCTACCTATTTCTGAAAACTTTTACAGATGGGTGCAAATTTTCGTGATAAGTTTTGGACTTGCCAAACAGTGGACCCACTAAATCTCAGTCCTGCTTTATGCTATGTGTTACAAATTCTGCTTTGTGCCATTATTACTACATATATTTGATTGCTTTGTGCCCTTATTACTACATGCATTTGATTTCTGTGTTCATCGTATAATTAAATTGTTTCATCTGTCACATCATTCACTCTATTTTCTCTTTCTTTTGATCGACTAGCGGAGAAGTACCTCTAATATCCATGGAGCGGAGAATTCACTCATGATAGATCGTAGTCTCAATTTACTGACTTACATTCAGTGCACGAATCAGATGAGCATAGTCCGTTACAAAATTTGGGCAACTAACCCACTTGGATATCCACCAATTGAATTTCATGTACATACAAACCAATATGACTATTTTAACTGGTGAAGTAAAATGGTTACTCTTTATTCAGTCGTAAAAAAGACTAACGTACAATAGATGTACTGCATAAAATAAAAAACCAAAGAAAATGGTGAATTACAGCATGATGCATGATCACGATATGATAGAACTTCTGACAAACTAATATCATCTGTATTTGCCAGAAACAACTCGCCTGCAACATCTCATCCATTTGGATAAACCTTTAACTTATGCAGAGCTGTAATATGGCAAGTGATGGAACTCCCTTCTGAATACATAAAATTTCTTGAATTCATTTGTGTATTGTTATTTACATGGCTGACAAGGATTTCTAATCTACGGAAGGAAGCAAAAGGATGTGACTGTTATCAGCAAACACCTCAAGATTTGGGACAGTGAGAACTCCTTCGCCTATTTGTATTAACAAACTGACGGACCTATCACTCATATTACTAATAGGAACAACTGGCAACTGATGTCTCAAAAAGTTCACTTACATGTCCTCCAAATTTGGGATGGATGAAAGTTGCTCTTCCAAAACTCTTAGCAAATCATAATATTCAGCAAATGCAGGTTGTGACTGAAAACACAAACAACATTTAAGAAGATGTCCTCTGCTGGTGGCTATGAAATCCAAATGGGAGTTTTACTAAACAAAATATACCTGAAGAGTGATGCTATATGCTTTCCATAACCTCATATCATGTCGAAAAAGGTCAAAAAGAACCTGCACACAACGAAGATATGCTTAAAATATTCATCATTCAGAATGGACATGAGACATACAGAACTCATTATTCTTATTTTGGTGTTCTCTCTGACAGATAATATGCTTTCAGTATAGAGTAGCAGAAGCTAGTGCCAGGTTTAGTAGAGTTCAGAAATGAAATGTTATATGGTAGGATATACCCCCTAATATTTTGGTTGAATACCTCATTGACTCAAACAATGTAAATATAAGAATGAAGCTTCTAGTTCAAACAAATAATTAATAATATGCTTTCAATCATGAACTAACATACTTAAAGATTATCTGGATGTTGTGAATTCATTGAGGCTGTGTAACCCATGTAATGCAGCAGTGCAACACCATGGAACCTCTAATGCTGAATGATTACAAGGCGTTAATTTCAACCATTGATGCATTGTTGACACCTCATCCAGCCGGTGATTTGGTGGAAGGTTATAAAGTTTCACGTCAATCATCGATGAGTAAAAACACCCAAAGAGTGCTATCATACATTTCCCATAGAGAGAATAGACTCTAAGATGGACATGTTGACATATCTCGTGAAGAAATCAAAACAAATGCTAAATGCATTAGATTACAACTTGAAAGATTGTATCATATTATGCACCATAACACCATGGACAGCACAAGCCACTCATACCTCCGAACGCCTTAAAAGAGTAGCTAAGACGACTATCCACTCTTTAAAATTGACAGAGCACATTTGCGCCAACAGAAATTCAGCATCCAAGCGGCTCTGCAAGGTACCCATTTGTAGCTGCAAATGATGGGAGAGATAAAATAATGCTGATGCATGGAAAGACTTGACAAATAGCATCCGAATCATATATAGTACGGTCAAATCAAATATAGAATCGTACTTTCAAAATGTTGCACCAAATAAATATGGATATATAATTAAATAATAAAATGGTGGTCAAACCTTTTCACCAATTAGTTCAAGTCCTGCAGCAAAATTTTCTAGGCGAGCAGACCCACTTCTTTCCCGTTGAAGATACTCCTAGATAAGTTGGAAGAAATTAAGATATTTTTGAGTTTCTATGGCTGAACAAGGGAGGCAAAAGAAGAATTCAGGTATTCTTATAAAACTTGGGAGATGCTCACCACCAGATCAAATTGTGTACCCTTTACAAATAAAACAAGTTTAGAAAGCTCTTTTCCTGACATCAAGTAGCTAGCATGGTTTTCTAGTATGCTCTTAACAGAAGCGACATGTGCACTCTGCTCTTTGACTGAGGTACTGCTACAATTAAAGAAAAATTATTTACTTTAAGAGCTCAAAAGGTTAGACAGAGTAGCAAAAAAGAAAATATGACAACTATTGACAACAATTTGAAAACAAGACTTGACACTACATTTGTCTTCCAATTTTGTAACTACCTACAGCATTCCTAAAAAAAGGGTGAGAAACTCAACAAAAAACTGATGTGATTGACCATCTCATTGGTTTGAAGTAAAAAACACACAAAAAAGATACAGAAAAGAGATGAAAAACAAAGAAAGAAAAGACTAAACTGTGGACCATTTCAAGTCACGGGCCCTACAGTTTTGGCTGATTTTTTTTGTTATTATTCATTAAAGTTGAATTTTCATATGCACCTCAAGCTTTGAGGTGCTGTGTTTCAATATAGTACCTCTGCAATTATGCATTTACCGAGGGCATACTAGAGTTATATCAGTGGCATTATTCTTGGTATATGTTAGGTCGCCTTTTAAGAGTTTACGTTACTATTTTATGTAACTCAGCACATCCATTTGCAGACAGAATCTGCAAAATTCACTTTACATTTTGACCATCGGAATGACTTTCTTCTAAGGAAAAGTCTAATACCTTTTAGAATCAAAAGATTGCCTCTTGTAACTAGACCGGAATAGAAAGTAGCCCAAGAATCTTGGTGATAATTTGTCAGAATCCATATTCTGATTCTCATATTCCCTTCCAGATCTCAGCAAGAACCTCACCTGAGAATAAAATATAAACATCTCTATTTAAGTAACTCGAGTGCAGAACATATGTGACCAAAAGGAAACGATGGCACACCATACCAGCTCTCCCGCAAGTTCATATAAAGATTCATCAAGTGTAGCCTGCACCAAAATTGAATTCCTTCGTCATTACACTGTAAGTAATGAAACTACACAGAAAAATAGGACAGGGAAAGGACAAGGGAAGCAGGCATTATGACCTATGAAATTGATTGTTTTACCTGTAATAAGCGCAGGGCACAGTACTGACTGACTGCAGGACCTTCAAGCTTAGCAATCACCTGTTCCATTCATTATGACATTAATTGAAAAATAATTTAAGATGCGATCATTCTTGTTTTTCATCATACAGAGACAACCTGATGGAAAGAGAACCAAAAAAAAGAGGGTACATGAGAAGGCCACTAAAAGGCACTTTTCATGCATGAAGGAGATTAAGAAGCAAAAATGCGAAGGCACTTTCAAGTCAAAGATAAAACACGGGAGCATCCCTACAGTTCCATGGGCGTATACTTGGCTTCAAGATTTCTAATGGGGCAAAAAGTTTCTGTCAGGCTTACCAGTATATAACATGCTGCAGTCCTATACCATCTCCGCTGAAAGCACTCCTCGAACAACCTGCAGTTAAAAAGAATAGAATGATAAGTTAATAACCATAATGATGATTACAAACAACAAGAAAAGCAGGATGAGAAGTACTTCAGAATAGAAAAGAACATACTCTGTTGATCTTCCAGCAGCAGCAAACAAATCTGCCCAGTGTCGCCCATCAGTTTTTCTGGCGACACTTACAACTACATCATGATATTCAGGAAAATTTCGGATCAAATCACAGGTCTTTTCCAGAAGAGAGAAGGTGGTAGTACTTTTGGGGATTGCCTGGTTTTTGCTTGAACTTTGCCTGTGACAAATAAATATTGGAAACTGAAGTTCACATAGAAAAAAACATTTAACAAGTCTCAAGCAAAAAACAACAGAACCTCTAGAACTTGAAAGATACTGCAATAAAGGGAACTGTAAAAGGTTCATTTATATGGGAGACATCAAGGGACAGGTTTTAATTTAGAACTCCATGCTGTTTGAGCTCAGGTAGCTCAAATATAATAACAGTGCAATCAGCAAGTGATACGTTGAGTCGTTGCCCTAGTAAGCGGTATGCAGCTTCAGCTCTAACCCAGGGTCTGCAAATTAACTCTAGATAAGCTTATTCATGGCAGTGTTTGTACATCTGGGTAACTAGGTTTAACCATTACAGGCAATAGGACACATTAGAAGTCAAGTTCGCATCTGTCGTCTTAGAACATTTTCCCCATTTTGTCTTAAATTAGCACCTTCGCATCATTATTTGCGAGTACTCCAGAAAATTCTGCGAACGACTTTCATGATGCCAAACATGCATATAAGGATACCTGGATATTTCAGCATCAAATACAGTAAAAAGAAGCCACTCCAAGCAGTGTGAAAAGTGAGGCTTTTCTGCAGATAAACGAGCTAACCGTAAAGCTTCCTCACTTTTGTTCCTCTGTTGGATAAAAACATAGAAACAAAATATAAGAACATGCACATGATGGCAACAAGTATTATTACTAGGCTGTACACGATAAGGGCACTGATCTTTGGCTCATCTATTTCGTAGCATTTTGATGCCCCAAACATAAATCTTATGAGATGATAAAATTCACAGCTTAATTTAACACTGTAATTTAGTATGCTATAAAGCTAGGACCTCCAAATACCAGAAAAGCAACAATTGACTTATATACCTGAAGAAGGTGGCGCAGTAAACAATGCAATATAGTTTGAGCCTGGGGAGTAGGCTCGAAACAAGGAAACTCTGTGCACGCTGAAAATGACATTCTTTGGGAAACACCCACAACAACCCCAGCATTTGGAAGAAGGCCCAGAGGATAAACCTCACGATCAAATTCCAATTCTGGATCCAACTGACACAAAAGACAGCAAGTATTACAATGTAAATAGGCTATCGAAGATTCCAAATTAGCATAATACCCATTCCGTTATCAAATTTAACTTTAAAAAGACTTGCTAGAATTCAAATTGATATAGATAAATTAGAACTTTAAGATGATAAACAGAAGTCCTTGCATCATCTACATGAATCTAGAACGAACACTGAACATGTAATCAAATTTCATGCAGCTCCAGGGACATAAATCCTTATTCAAATTCTTTTTGAATTGCTTCAAGGCCTTTGGCATTTTTGACATTGTAGAAACATCTTTTAAGCATATCAAACCACCAAACTATACCACATGTATATGAACAAGGAGCCAACGACAGTATCCCAGGTCCACAGGAATACGGATGTATAATAGCATATTGTCTAGATATCCAAACATCACAGGTTCTAATTTATGACAAGTTATTTACAGATGGCATAAGATTTGAAATTTAGATCAACATAACAAAAATAATAATGTCAAGTAATACCACTACCTGAAGAAGTTTCTCTAGAGTATTTCTATAATAACCATACCCTTTTGTCATTTTTATTTTTACCGATAAACTGAATTGACAAGTTCTTTTGCATATATATATGATCCCAGAGAAAGGCTCACGATTCTACAGAGGTGAGGTACAAACTATTGTACAAACGGATTGTGGTTTTGAGAAACAATTTAATATAATTTTTACGGAGTAACCGGGTCAACATACTCATATCCATATACTTAAATAGGGGTGTAAGCAGCCATAAACTTTGATTTATTATTGTTGGAATACCTGCAAGAAATCCTCCTGCTTAAACGGGTCGACACCAGGAGACGGATACCAAACCTGTAAAAATAAGCTTCCACGACGGATCAACATTAGCCTAGTAAATATGAATAAATATACAATGTACAAAGACTATACTGAATCCTAGATATAGATTTTCAAAAGCACAAGGTTTAGACGATCCATTACCTGCATCCCACGATGGCCATAATCCAACCATGAGACTTCCTCAATCAGATTTGCTTTCTCTTCAGATTGTCCACAAGTAACCCAAAACAGTTCTACTGAATCTGTCAGCTCTCTCTCACGCCCTTCATCCAAATCAAGTAAAGAAAGCTCCCCATTTGTTCGCAGAATTAAACATCTGAAAGTTAAGAAATATCATTTTAGCCACCTCCTCTATATCATTTTCCAGACAGAAATTCAATTATCATGTAAAGAACATACCTAGAGGGTTGTCTGACTAAAGAATCAGATAAGGATGAAAAGTTTTGTTTAGATGAATGTTCACTTGAATGCTGCTCAGGAATGAAACGCATTGCTGCAGGATGGTTCTTTGCAGTCATGATCGATAGCTCTCGTACTGTAGAAAGCTGTATGTCATTTTATTACTTACAAATGCATATAATGTAGATATTCTAATGAAGTGCTTTGTTTTCTTCTGTTTTCTCGTCAATGCAAATGAAAACTCAAAAAAGATAACTATTTAGGAAATGTCGCTTGAAGGATTCTTCTACCTGTAAAATTGGAGTATTAGATGGTGAAAGTTCCCCCATGATTTTCACGTGAAAGATATGAACATCAAATGGCCGATATGTAACGAGTATGTAATCTTCAAACACATCCATAACAATTGGCTTGCCAAGCAATGTTTTCCGATAAAGTAGAGAACTCTGATCAAGATGATATCTTGGATAAAACAACAACTCATACCTACAAGGCATCAAGTAAAAAGTTACTTCTCCAAGATTACTATGCACCTGGCACCAGTAAGCAAATGAAATAGTACTCATTACTTTGCTACGTATGGTACAGGTTGAAGGCTGTATAGATACTAGACCAAGAATTTTCATGCTTTAATATGCAAACGATGGATTGAGGGCTGCCCATGTTACATGGCCTTAAAGCATATAAACTAGCCAACTAAATGATGAGAAATATTGCTTTGGACACAGTGCACCTATTTGACATTTATGTCCACGAATCCAATAAAGCATCCACAACTTTCTAAGATCAAATACCACCGTATTGATGAACTAAACATAAACGAACTCTGGCATACACTGACACTTCTACTACACCTATTAGAAGAATCAGATAAATAGAAGTATAGAACATTAAGACCCAAAGAAAGCACCCACATGTTAGAAGAGCTGACATAGTTGCAGATAACAACAATTTTACCCAACCATAACAAGCCTTTACTCTGGATCTTTTGTTCTTGGGTAATATCTCCGAACACACGCCATTTTTTGTAGCGTATATCGTATATTATAAGCCCATGTTGACCAGCAACTGCTAAGTACATTCCATCCTTGCTAGCAGCAACATGTCGAACCGGCCAATTTTGAGAGATATAAGATACCTGGGTAGCAACCACAGTTACATCAGGAATATATCTCTGATTTACAGCCATCAGAAAGCAGGTTATTCAAAGTAACAGGTTTATAACTTTTAACACATACAGGAAGGCTAAGATGGAGTATCTTGAGTTCATCGGTATCTTCAGACTGCACAACAAGCAACCTGTCTTCACTGTAAATCACTTGGCGAATATGTGTCGTGCCCGAAACCCCTCTATTCAGACAACATTTTCCAAAAGAAAATGAAAGAATCCTCTCCATAGACCCTTCCTCAATAGCATAAAGCCTGTAACCGTATTCATCCCACTGCATAACTGAGGTCCCGCTCATAAGAGGTTCATATTTAAAATCTTGGTTTGGTTTCACCATCGGCGAAGAGGCAGAGGATAAACCAATTTGTCGAATTGTACACATCAAACGGCAACCAGAAAGGGACCAAACTATAAGTCCTCTCAACTTCCAGCCAACTGCAAAAGCAGAATTATCAGGTGTCCATTCTATACAACTGACTGAACCAGTGTCTTCCATGGAATACCTGCATTCAGGAATCATAAGATTATGATAACAGTTCCTACTAGAAGTTTTCATAACTTAAATGAACAGAAACAATGATAGGCTTTGGAGGCACGAATCGCAAAACAACGTCCAACATATAGACAGCTGATGATTGAAATGATCCCCTAATGTAGTAGCAGATAGATAACATATGCGAGGTGCCAATAATAACAACAAAGAAAATCAAAAAAATCAACCAAAGAATTGGAGATTTATTTATTGAAAGTAAATCAATGATAATCCAAACAAAAGAGTAACCTCAAACTAGAGTGGTATTGAAATTCCAAAACCCAAGAATAGAGATAAAAAGAGAAGCAATTTAACTTTCTGAATTAACATGATCTTGTCAATCAAATATATGTACAAAAGCTTACAGAGGGTTCAAAAGAAGAAAAGTACGATGCAAAGATGCAATAATAATTATAACATGAGGATATTATTCCTAAATCAACATGACTGCAGACTTTATTCTAGGTACAGACCTTATCTCAGAGACATTTGAACTACTTTATCCCGTTTTACATAGAATGGAGTTAACTGGATAACTTCTTAACATATTAAGCATTTTTATATAATTCTATTACTCCTGGTTTTCAATTGAAATTAGTCAGTTGCAAAGACCAACCGATTACACTAACGTATTCAGTGTTAAGCAGTCATGCTACAGTTCCCAAATATCATCTACAAAGGAACTGAACACAGACTTGCTTTGGTCACAAATTACAATATTAACCTGTAACACATTATACCCACATCACAAGTCAGGAGAGCGAGCAACAAGCCAAAGCTGAGTCATGAAATAAATTTCGTACATCACAAAAGATGCATCTAGTAGTGATTTGCACTTACCCCCAGTCATACAAAGACACAGTTCGAAGCAGAGAAGCTGACTCTGCCAAGTCATATAACTCAACAAACCCTCTTTTGCTACCAACCGCAAGGATTTGTTGGTCTGACGCTACTGAAACACACACAGCATCTCCTGAATCCAACCATCTTTCAGCTTTAATAGACTCGATTTGCTTCAAACCTTTCTTACTAACTGAACATAGTGCAAGTTGTCCATCAGAGTATAACACAACTAGAAGCCTAAGTAACAAAGAGAAATCCAGCTGTGTAATAGCAGAACGGTTGCTGAAAAACTGGGTAGCTTCTATGTCTCCTTTAACCCCTTCTGAAGATCGCCCATTCTCTAAAAACTGGGATGGTTGAGTGATATCATCACTATCACGTGGGCGATAATCAAGTTCAAAGATCCCAGAGAACTGTACCAAAGAAGTAAGTTAGGTGATACACATAAAGGTAGAACAGTATAATATCAAAGTTTCTAAGTGGAGAATCTATGCTGTGCTAATCGACATTCCCTAGCAATTTATTTTGATCAATTAAAAAAATGAAACTCCATCAAACAAAATCCACACACACCTCCCCTTTCCAGGATATAAGTTGTAAGGATCCATCTGAAAGTCCAACAAGAAGATGTTTGTTGTCACACACAATATTGCTCCTGAAAGAAAATGGGTAAGCATGACCCAGAACGATAGTTCCCAAAACTATATCAATCAAGATAAAAATAGTTTGAAACATCTCTTACATTGCTAAATTCTTATCTGCAAAGGGAACTTGCTCATTAAGAACTAGATTAATATTTGCAAGAAACAGCCCAGAAGGTTGCTTCCCCCCAACCTGTAGTCTATTTTCAGTAAACTGAACCTTAAAAATATGGAGGAAGAATGAAGACGTCTGCAAAAAAAAATGAAAATCATAAGTAGTCATCATACTTAAGAATGAAAAAGACAAATATGTCATGACAAAGCAAACGTGAACTTCATTTAACTAAGAGAAAGAAGCTATATAAGCATATAATCATAGCACTAACATATCCAATGGTTGAATATATAGCATCTCCATGTTAGAGGCTTGATAGATTAAAACACAGACAAGTCACCTCATATAGTATGAAAAATTTAAAAGGGATTCATCTCTGAGTTTAAAACTTTTCGATATCCAACATTTTATTTCAGTTCCAAACAAGAAGGCTGTTTCATTTCTTATTTTACACATTCAGTTTACAAACATCTCAAGTCATCAACCAAAAATTGTAACCCTTAAAGTGCAATACGACACTGAAAATGATCTATTGAAACTATTCAAGTAACAGGCTTACCTCTCTATAATTGAACTGGAATGATTTGCGGTTTAAATATAGTTCTGCTCTGGTGACCTAAAATGTTTCTAAAAGAATAGAGGAAAAAGATAAAAATGCTTACAACAAGAGCAATCAATTTCGTATCCGGACTCCAAACAGCCTGTACATACTCTCCTTCAAGTTGTACTGATTCCGAATCTCTCTTGTACTTTCCAAGTCTGATCTTATGCTGATTCAGAAAATGCAGAGTGTTAATTACCAAAACGGTAAAGTAAATAGAATGATTTATTTTTTTAAATATGATGATAAATATGAACTGAAACTGAAACCGATATCGAGATATATATGTATACCTGGGAAGAGCTCCAGAGCTCTAAATGAGAAGGAGCAACAACAAGTAAGAGACGATTGATAAGTTTGATGTAAACGATCTTCTGTGAAACAGGACATAGTCCAGTTTCAAGAGGGATGACTTGAGGCCATCCGTATGCCATATACATCTTGAATTTTCTAAAATCAAAATTCTGCTCGGTTTAATTTTTATTGTGACTAAAATCAATCAGCATTAAAATGGAAGATGAAGAAGAGTGAGAAGGATCAGAGATATATTAAGAAACAGCATTTTGATATTTGATAAAAGGAGATGAAGAAAATTATGAAATCTGAAAATGAATCTGAAAAACCCAATTTGGCAGATCGGCTTTGGGGTTGCTCTCTGGTTGGCTCCAATTGTAAGTTAGAAATTTACGCTTTACACCATAATAGTGACAACCCCGTGCTATGCACCGCGGAGCACATGATTATTTATTTTATTTTTATTGTGTCGATAAGGCCAATTCCTATGCATCCTCTTGAATGGATTAATTTATCTAGCCAGATGACTAGATAAATAGGCTGCGTCATTATGGAAAATATTCTGGGCGATTGGAACTACGTCGAGCGATATAGTTCTTATTATCCACGACCGACTCCCTATCGCCTATAAATAACCAACCTTTCATTCACAATTTTACATCCTCTTTATAATTTTACATCATCAAAGTCATCTAGAGTAAATAAAAAATTACTACAAAAAAACTTTTGTGATGATGAATTTGTTAAGAAATAAAAGAAATAAAAAAGATCAACGAAAAGGAAACCCAAGTAGTGGAGTGGACTGGAATCAGGATAGAGATGAGGGGTTCCAAGAATTTAGACAACTTGCGGGAAATGGTATAGTGGAAGGTCATATATCAGACCATCAAGAGAGGTGGGTTAACTGAATTTAGTACCGTGTATAGGTGGCTCCCTGAGGCAGTTAAATAAATAATCAACAGATATTTGTGGTATCGTTTATATTTGTTCGAGCCTAAGAACCATAGAAAACCTGTTGTTCAAGTAATATTAGAACGCTGGTGGAAGACTACAAATACGTTCTATTTTAAGGATTTCGAATGCAGTAAGTTACTTTGTTCTCTAATTAATTTTTTACATTTTTTACTTTTGGTTTTATATATACAAACTTTAGATTATGCGAACTTTAGGATTCTGAGCCGAAAATTATTTTCAAAATGTTGGTTGTAGGAGTTACGTCGTTAGATATTTATATGTTGACGAAAATAATATACGAGGGAAATATTATTCCATATGACCAAGGGAAGTGGGAAAGACAATATAGATGGAAACAACGCCTTGTATTTATCGCTCGACCAAGTCTTTGACGCGTTGTGTATCTGCTCAAACAAAATCGTTTGAGAGGTCAATTTGATGGTTTGCTAGGTGCATAGTGGTTCATTTTGATCAAATTTGATCATTTGAGAGGTACATAGGAACTGGCCTAAGTGCATGGTTATCATCAAATTGCCAAAACATTAGTTTCTGTTGCAGGAAGGATATAATACCAAAAAAAACATACTTTGATAAAGGAGATACTAGTATTAACAGTGGTGGTACCAATCCAGAGATCAAGTGGTCAGATATTTTTATTTTTATTTTTATTTCAATAAGTGCATGGTTAACGTTAAATTGCCAAAACATTAATTTATATTGCAAGAGGGACATAGTACTAAAAAACATAATTGATAAAGGAGGGATATCAGTATTAGCATGGGTGATACAAATCCAGAGATCAAGTTGTCAGAGTTGTTTTGTTTTATATGAATTGGTACACCCCCCGTTAATATTGGTATTCCCGTTTATCAATCATGCCAGAAAATTACTAGATTGAGATTTATTACTGTTTGAGTTATATGAAAAGATGGTGCCTAAATAGCATGAGGATAATTATATCAACAGGTTATATAAATCAAATGTATTGTAAACAGTGAATAATATAATATCCTAGTATAACCCGTGTCGTTATGGTACGGGTTTTGGGTTGTTATTATCATTATTTACTTTGACTTTGTTAACTAATTTGATGTTTTTACTGTAATGTCGTTTTTTTATTGAAATTTTATTATCATTTTATTTTAATAATTATTCCAAAATTACATTCAATATAACACGTCTCACGGATTTTATTATATCATTTATTTATATATTTATTTACATAAATATTATGTTTTGAATTGGAGTTTACATAAATACTTATTTGTAATTAATTTAAACGTTTGTTTCTAGTACTAACTCTTTTCTTAAACTTAGCTACTTAAGGTTGGTAAAAGGATGAACGAAGTGTGCAACGTTCGCATAGTAAAACATCGTTAAAAACCAAAATATAACGACTTCAAAAAATAAACATGAAAAAATTACATCCATCTTCGTATCTAATGATAGTAAGTCTATACAAATTGTAATAAACATGTTCATCATGTCACCTGTAAAAGTATTATTTGTGAATGTATTACGCAATATATCATAATGACCTCTAATGATTGGGGTCTAAGAGTACCATTCTTCTAATAAGCATCTGAAAGCACTAAAAAGCATATGCATTATCATCATACAACACAACAAAACAAGAGAGTAAGTCACTCATACCTATATAATCAGATTGCATTGTATTATCACAAATTAGTGTATAAAAAGCAAAAATGAGTGATCAATTAAAGAATAATTAATATAAGAGCATAGACTGGAAAAATGGAAGAAGAAAATAATTCAAGTATTCAACCCTGTCAGTATCCGGTACCATGATCAACCCATGCATACACAACAAGAATATCTGACATCCTGGCCATATAACGCACCAAATCCTCTTCCAACAAATCTCCATAATCTAAACTACATCACACATGGATATCAATCGCACATATATCAACGTACCTATATAAAAACACCCAAACTATATATTAACTTATGGATATGAGACATGTAAATTTGGATGATCGAGAGATTGCGTTGGACTGTCGTTCCGGATATCCATTGCTTTGGATGGGTCGTTATTATCTTTCTTTCTCCCAACGTTGTTGCTGGCCTATCGACCTTTTATTACCTAGGTTAAGAGAATCATGCTATGGAGGCATGTCTTCTACATTAAACTGTGTCACCTGGAAAGTCAAACAATAATTAAAACTTCGAATATCAATTATATACATAACGACGTATTTGTGCCAAAAAACAACGAAATTATATTAAGTTCGGGAGATGAAATATGTAAAATTAGATGATTATGTTCCGCGAAGAGCTGTCATATCTACCTTTTATTGTTAACGTTAAGATAATCATCCTTTGGTGGCATGTATGCTGCAGGAATTGGAGGAAAACAACATAAACGTGAACTGATAGAATAAAAATACAAAATATATTTTTACGGACTTGGGGAAATCAACGCAAATGGATGATATATAAGCATCAATCTTGGGCAGAGGGCAATACAAAATTCATGTCCTTCATGTGTTGGGACTCTGATTCCATATAAGTGATACGTATTTTTAGCAACGACGTGTCTACTTGTCTAAAATAGTAATTGCATCCAAACAAAATTCCAATATTTTACCCCATTAGCTATTTGCACTCCTTGTAGTTCTAGGATAAATTAGATATTTTAAAAGTTTCAAACTACTTTAAAAGTTCTGGAAAATTCTAGATGTGATAAACACCATCCAAGAATTGTTTTCTCAAACCCATATTTTTTAATCTGAAATGATATGCATAAAATAGACCAAAACCCCACATCGTATGCTTCATTCAGTTTAGCATTAGTCAATAGGAAAACGTAGAAAGACCATAGATAAAAACACTGTGTATGTTTTTGATTTCTCTGCAGTATCCGAAATATCAATATTTCCAGTAGCTGAAGAAAAAGTAGTAAGCCTAATATGGAATAAACTTAATTTATTTATCCAAAACCCCTAAATACATCATTAACCTTTAAATTCTTGAAAAAAAATCAAATATTGTCATTTATTCAAAATATAAATTCTTAATCAGTTAAAAACCATGAATATAATTTATGACCATATTGTTCCCAAGTAGTTAGAATGTGTTCTCAACCTGCGGCAAGTGTTGTTGCGACTGCGTTTGATACTACTTTTATCTTCTTCTTTTCTTTTGTTGTTGTAATTGGTGATCTTGAATGATCTTCCATACTTGCATTAACCCTTTTGAAAACAGGTCAAATTTTCACCATCCATAGGGTAATAAACTCTGCAACCACAAACATAATATTGATCAATACACTTAAGAAATAAAACTCCTGAAAAACAAAACCAATGAATTATATTAGCCGCATGGTATATAACCCGTGAAAAATCAGAATCAGTAAAAGTCACCTTCCACCATGTAGCAGCGTAGTTATCCATTTCTTCTACCACACTTATAGGAAGAAATTCAATAATTCAATAACCAGGTTAGTAATCAGAAAAGGTGACCATTTTTATCCTGCTAAGAGTTTGTAATCAAGCCAGTAACCAAGTTGAGACTCAATTAATATAGATCCATTCACCTATTGAATATAACTACACAAACATAAATGAATACTGACCTTTCCATTGTTAGATGAGGGTGTTGAATCATACTATAACAATTAAAATTTGATAGAAAACTTTAACAAAATAAAATTAGACAATGTAGTCCACACTTTACATTTACAAAAAACAATTATCAAAATTAGTAGGAAGACTAAACCGTAATTTAATAGGTAACAACTCATTGTATGATATCTATATACCCCAAGTTAATTTATATAAGAAAATTGCTACTATTAGGCCCATCTTGTAAATCAAGATTACACATCCCTACTAAAAAAATTACCTATATTTTCAAGTTGAATAAAAATTACAAACACTAATTTTCATACAGTAGTATATGAGACTTCCCTAATTTTCAAAAGAGGATATTACCACATAAAAAAATCAAACCAAATAAAACACCCATTTTTCGAATTAGTCTCTCCTCGCCTACAAAATCACAATAAAAATCAAACAATGAAACACATATAACATAGATCAAAGAGAGAAGAGATTAGCATAAAATCAAATTTGACGAAACAACCATTTTCATAAAGTATTATAAGAGAATCCCTAATTTGTGACCCACACCTGTAAGTGGAGTAGATTATTTATCAAAATATTTATGTATAATACCATATCATGTACAATTGTATCTTGACTCAACATCGCTCTTCTAAAACCAATCACATATCTAGGAGATCATTTGGGATAGTCGTCGTTTGACTTATGTTTGAGTCCATATACAACCTCGAAGATGGACCAATCGGTATCGTGTATAATAATTTCGAGCAGCTGAAAATTAAAGATTTTATACCATGGTGGTGCCAGAGCTTTACACCCTTGCCATTTTTTTTGACGGTCATATTCCATTACATAGACACCCTTAACCAAGCTAGCTATTATAGACCTTCGGAAACGTTTACTTTTCCTTCAAATTATACCTTGAAATTTATAATCAGAAAAAGTAAAGGATGATGTTGGTTCATCACAAGGGTCCAAGCTTATAGCTCAATGGTTTCATATCAACTCCAGTAAAGAGGAAGTCAGGGGTTCAAACCCCGCCATAAAGGTTTGGACCTGAGTCCGGCTTTCGCGTATCAAAAAACAAAACTGGTTCACTATAAATCAGAATGCTTATGGTGATTTCAGAGTCCTTTAGTATTAAAGAGATCATTTTTTAAGTTAAAAAGAACAAATAAAATGACCCAACAGAAGCAGTTCGAATTATGTTAGAAATCTTACTAATCCAATATAGTTAAGCGTGATAGTCATGAAAGTTTAAAATCATGATTTTATGTTTCCTTCGTCGTCAATAGTCCTAAACCTTTCTGAATTACCTAGAAATCAGAATGCAACAAAGGGATTTTCCTTTAAATTCTATCCAGATGCATGAATAAAAATTGAAATCAATTATATGTTCATGCAGCTACTATCAAAATAAATCAAAGATAGTAATCTCTCCTACCCATTAAAGTCGTAAAACTTATCAGAGATGTAGTGCGACACAGTCGATATACCTGACAGATCATTATGAATACCAAAAAATTGTTGAAGTTGTTGAGCTAATACTTAATCCAAGTTGTGAATTATCATGCTTAATTATGAGGTTGTCACTGGATGTATATATAATGCATAACCGTCGGGTTGGTCCTAAGAGATTCTGCTCTTATATTTATAATTTACAATAACCCATGTATAAATCAAAAATTATCTTTAGTCATGTTTCATGTTACGAACATCCGTTTTATAAGCTTCTTAGCCTTCACAATTGTTACAAAAATTATTATATTGCCTTCTTAAGCTTCAAATGACATCAAGATTCTCGAGGGTGGTGATCGTAAAAGCCACCATTACCTAAAATATAAGAGTTCAAGATAATTAGACATAGTTGAACTAAGATTAAGAACTTGCAATCTGGTTCAATCTGACGAACTTTAGTTTCAGGTTCATCTACTGCCCAATTCTTAGGATGTCTATTACCTATCCCTCTAGATACATCTAGGGAACATTAAGATTGCAATTTGTAGACAAAGATAAAATGATAAAATTATGTCATAAAATGGTACAATGATTTTGGGATAAGAGATGCTATGAATTGGGTGCGTAATCCCTTGAATTTAGGTTCAAAACCTATTCCACTTATAAGGGTATGTCTTTGCATAGCTTCGACCCATCTGAAGGTAGACATGAAAACTCAAAAATGTTATCTCAAACAGAAGTAATATGAATGAAGGGTCTTATCAAATTACCCTCATCATCAATAAAAAACATATCTCTATAAGAAACTAAAACATCAAATTGATTAAAATGAAAAACAACAAGAACTCCCACACTATATGAAATAAGCTCAGATCTATAAAACCTATAAATCTCAATCAAAGCGCAAACAAAAACACAACACAAATAGTCTCAAACATAAAATCAAAGAAATGGGTATTTCTAAACTTTCAAAAGGTTGAATCTTTATTATAGAGTTAAATTACAAAAAAAAAAACCAAAGAAGTAGTAGTATATACTGTGAGTTCATCAAGACAGTGACCAACACTACCAAAATTAGTCCTTCTACTTCAGCGCGTGGTGTTGAATAATCAAATATCTGGAGTACAAATAAATGATATACATTACAAAGACATAAGTGGGACTTCAGCGATAAGAGTTGAGTAAATTTTGATTGCAGTAGTCAGAATCCAAATATAGATTAATGAAAATAGAAGAGAATCGGAGAGGATGACTTATATGAAGAATATAGCAGTAACAATATGACCGATTGTAAGCATATGAGCAGCTAAAGTTGGAAACAAAGTAACTGGAATTGGACTTGAGATTTATTTTAATGATCCTTCCTTCAAATTAAAAATAAAACATCAGAATCCAAATCAAAACCCTAAAAATTCATACAAATTCATATTATAATGTAATTATTCATAAGATTTCACAAACTTACCATTTTTAATGATTGCAGAGAAAAACCCTAGAAATTATTATTTTTCATCTCCTTGTAGTTTAAAAAACTGAGAACGAAATCCAACCGAAGGAAGATAATACTTACCTAATAGCATAGAGAGTGTCATTAACCCAATTGACTGACAAATATTGCGAATCTGTAACGGATTATAATATTTTCAGTTTATTGCAGGGATTTAATTGAGAAGAATCAATTTGATGCGAGAAAGGATAATCAATTGATATTAGACCTATAGAAGCAGCTGAGCCGATCCAGTTGTGTGACGCAATAATAAATACATAGTTATAGGATCTAACGGGTAAGCTGGGCTGATTATGTAGTCAAGTCAATTATAAAGCCAACAAAGGTTTGATCTCGGCCGTCCTATCCCCAAAATGTAAACCTCCGTCCAAGTAGGAAAACACCATTGTCCCTTATAATATATATTGAGTGAACTGATATATGTATACCCATAGAATTATTACGGGAAATTATATGTTTAATTTGTAAAGTATAAATATTACTAACTGTGGTAGATTATACATAAAGTGTGCTCATAATGTAAATTATACATTAATCGAGTGTTAACCTTATGAATTGTACGTGAATAATAAACATATTGAGCGTGAACTCGTGAAAATAAGACTAACTTGTGAGTTATATATAAAATAAGCACATGTGCTTGTATATATGTATGTGTATGTGTACTTGATGCAGATGAGCATGCAATAACCTATTTGGAGGTTATTTTGATTGGAAACGGGCCAACGATCAA
Organism: Papaver californicum; assembly: GCA_023531435.1. NCBI lineage: Eukaryota > Viridiplantae > Streptophyta > Magnoliopsida > Ranunculales > Papaveraceae > Papaver > Papaver californicum. Next base: position 10,176,762 of record JAJJMC010006585.1, on the reverse strand, counting down.
GACATGATTCAGTATTTGTAGTTGTTGACCGTTTTTTAAAAATGTCTCATTTTATTGCTTCAAAAAAGACTACTAATGCACTGAAGGTAGCTGAATTGTTCTTCTGTGAAATGTATCGTCTACATGGATTGCCATGTTCAATTGTTAGTGATCGAGACACAAGATTACTTAGTTATTTCTGGAAAACTTTGTGGAAATTAGCTAATACAAGGTTTAACTTCACTAGTGCGTATCATCCTCAAAGTGATGGCCAAACAGAAGTTGTAAATCGTTCGCTGGGTGATATACTACAGTATATGGTTGAAGACAATCAGAAGAGTTGGGATCATAAACTTTGCCAAGCTGAATTTGCATTTAATCGTTCAGTAAACCGTAGTCTGGGTATGAGTCCGTTCGAGGTTGTTTATGGCTACAATCCACGAGCACCAGTAGATTTAGCACATGTTCCTGATTTGAAGAGAATTGAAGTTTGTGCTGAAGAACGTATCCAACAGTTGCAACAGGTTCACAAGTTGGCTGAAGAACAATTGCTTCGAGATAATAAGAGGTATAAGGAGGCGAAAAAAAAAACGCAGAGTTTTTGATTTTGAAGTAGGAGATTTCATGTGAGAAATATTGACTAAGGATCATTTTCCAGTTGGTGAATATAACAAACTGAAGGCGCACAAGATTGGTCCCTTGGAAATTATTGTGAAGATTAATCCTAATGCCTACAAGTTAAAGCTTCCAAGTCACATCCGGACTTCTGATGTTTTTAATGTCAAACACTTGGTGCCGTATAATAGTGATAAATCTGATGATAACCAAGAAGATTCGAGGGCGAATTTCTCTCAACCCTGGAAGAATGATGCAGATGAGCAGACTATAGCATATTTGGAGGCTAAAGACCTGAGTGTCGTAATTTAGCTCAAGAAGGGTCCATTTTGATTGAAAATGGGCCAACGATCAAGACATGCCACTTTTACGCATGGTCTTCAGATTTTAGCCAAATTCCATCGTTTAGGGCTTCAAACATGTGTTTTTGCTATTTTAGAGAAGATTTTGTTTTGTTAATAACTTTTTCGTTAGGATGTCGTTTAGGTCGCTGTTTGCGGCAAATAGTTTTATTTTACGAGTACTTTCATTATTTTTGGTCGAGCAAGATTTTCCGAAAACATGAAGTTAGGGTTTGAGTCGGTTTAGGGGGGTTTTCATCCTTTCTTGACTAGCAAGTTAGGGTTTTTCTCCAAGTCTATAAAAGAGTCCTCCATATGTTGTTTAATGCAGTTGAATTTGATTAATAAGAATTATTTTTCTTAAACTTGGTCAAGTTTAATTGATTATTATTTAAAGTCGGGAAACCGAAGTCTAAATAATTATCGCTTTTCATAATCGATATTCCTAGAAATATTTAAAGTCTGAACAAACCTCTCTTTTCTTTGTTTTCTTTATTATCCGTTACATCAGTACTGAATTATGAGATGGTCTATATACGGTGAATTACATGTTTAGTTTGTTGTCCAGATATTATTTGTTAATATGTTAATCTTGTTTAAAGCATATGCCATTAGCTTACCAAGGTTTAAAATGGGTCTAAAAAAAACAAATAAATCTTATAAACTAATAAGGATTTATAATTTCTGAAAGCATAACGGGCATAAACAAGTTATTACAATTTATTACGATTTACAATGAACTTAGGATTTAAATAAAGTGTTTAGTTGAAAAAAGAAGGGGTGCAGATACTATTTTGTTAAGTATTCAGAAATCAAATTTTGTATAATTAAAACAAAGGATCACAAACAATTATAAAGCTCGAAAGCTATCGAGCAACATGAGAGCATATTTAATGAGAGAGCTTTATTATTCTGGTAGTTGTTTAGAGTTTACTATATATATACAAATTTATTTGTTTGATGAACCAGTATCAATGGTTATGATTTGGTTTAGTTATCATAGGAACCAGAATCAATTATTATAGTTAGATTTATTTTGCAACAATTTCCTTTTCATCTTCTAAATTAGTGGAACCATAATCATTTTAAAAAAAAAGGTATTTTGTCGAACTCTTATACCTGTAGATATTCCTAGGAATATTTGAAGTCTGAACAAAACCTCTCTTTTCTTTCTTTTCTTTATTATCCACGGCATCAGTTGGTATCAAAGCAAAGTCGATTCTAGGGTTGATAAGATGCCACCAAAAGAAGCAATTGGTCAGGGTCGAGGTCGAGGAGGAGGTCCAGAAAGTTTCATTGCATGGAGATCTAAAGAAGAATTCATTGAAGATGTTTTAGATTTGCTGGGTCGGTATAACCTTCGGCAGGAAGAAGAAGATCATAACGCCAACCCTTTTGCTAGAGAGCATCACGAAGGTAGAATAAATCAACGAGAGGATTCTGATCGCTGGAAGGCAAGAATAAAAGTAGAGATCCCAGAATTTCATGGTGGTTTGGAACCGTAAGAGTTTCTCTCCTGGGTGAATAGATTGAGGAAGTATTGGAATTCAAAGAAGTACCAGATAACAAACGAGTTTCGTTGGTAGCGACTATGTTTCACGGGAGGGCTAATTCGTGGTGGCAACATCATAAGCTGATACGCAGTCGTAAGGGAAAACATAAGTTAGTATCATGGGAGAATTTGAAGAAACACATGAGGACGGAGTTTTTACCACATAACTACACTGGATTGATGTACCAGCAACTACAAAAGCTACGCAAGGGAGTACATTCTATAGACGATTACACCAAGGAGTTTTACCGACTACTTTCTCTTAACGACTTGCCACAGTCAGATGAACAAAAAGTCGCTCACTATATAGGTGGTCTCCCTCAACAATATTAGGATACACTTAACATGTTTGATTGCTGCTATATTTCGGATGCACATCATACAGCAAGGCATATAGAGAAACAAGTAGTAAGTAGAAGCTCAAATTGGGGTATCAATGTGGCAGCATCTCCAACAAGTAACCGTAGTAATTCAACACCTAGTACTTCTAGTAAACTTAATTTTTCTTGTACACCAAATAAAACCCTAATTAACACTTTTTTAGGTAGGTGTAATAAGTGCGGAGAATCCGGGCACAAATCCAGTGACTTTCACAAAGCAGAACGAGCGAACAAGGTATTTTTCACTGAAAACGACCGTGCAGAAGATGACTGGGTAACTGATTATGAAGAAGATCATGAGGATGATTCTGAACCCGTCAATGAAGTAATTGCTAGAGATAAAGGAGTGAACTTTGTAGTAAAAAAAAGTTGTCTCACTCCACATAAAGATGAGGGCGATAGCTGGTTGCGTAACAATATATTACAGTCGACATGTACGATCGAAGGAAAAGTTTGTCGTCTAGTTATTTATCCTGGAAGTTGTGAGAATATTTTGATGAAGAGGTCGTAAAATGATTCAAGCTGGAAACTAAGGCACATCCATATCCATACAAGCTTTCTTGGCTTAAGAAAGAGAATGAGGTAAAAGTAAACAAACGTTGCTTGATTTCTTTTTCAACTGGTAACAAATATAAAGATAAAATACGGTGTGACGTTATTAGTATGGATGCTTGTCACTTGTTGTTGGGTCGTCCATGGGAGTTTGACAGAAAATTAGTCATGACTGGTATAAGAATACCTATAGTTTCTTATAGAACGACGTACATATAGTACTTGTACCCAGTAAAGAGATTGCACCTACACCATCTACTGGAGAATCTACCAATCTATTGTCATTTAAGCAGTTTGAAGATGAGGTAGAAGATGCATGTGATTTGTATGTGTTGATTGGCAAAGAAGAACAAGAAGATGAAAGTAGTATCCCCATTGCCGCTCAACCTTTAATTAAGGAATTTATGGATTTTTTCCTAACGAGTTGCCGGACGAGCTACCATCTCTCCGGGATATATAACATCGTATTGATCTCGTTCCTGGATCAAGCTTGACAAATAAAGCGTATTACAGAATGAGTCATAAGGAGCATGAAGAACTTCGTCGTCAAGTGGAAGATTTGCTACAAAAATTGATCCGACAGAGTCTAAGTTCTTGTGCAGTACCATCCTGTTGATTCCAAAGAAAGATGGGACATGGAGAATGTGTGTTGACAGTCGAGCCATCAAAAAAATCATAGTCAAATACCGTTTTCCAATTCCCAAATTGGATGACTTGTTAGATCAGTTGCGTGGAGCGAAGGTGTTTAGCGAACTCGACTTGAAGAGTGGGTACCATTAGATCAGAATTCGTGAAGGTGATGAGTGGAAGACTGCTTTCAAAACTCGAGAAGGATTATATGAGTGGCTGGTTATGCCATTCGGGTTGACCAATGCGCCAAGTACATTCATGTGTATCATGAGTCAAGTACTCAGACCCTTTATATGTACTTTTGTGGTTATTTATTTCGATGATATTCTTCTTTATAGTGATAACATGGACTTGCATGTTCAACATCTTCGAGAAGTGCTCTCAGTTCGACGTAGGCAAAAATTGTTTGTGGCCATCAAAAAGTGTTCATTTATGATAGATCGAGTTATATTTCTCGTTTATATCGTCACCAAGGATGGAATCAAGGTAGATGAGTCCAAGGTTGAAGTTGTGAGAAATTGGACTACACCTACTATATTACACGAGGTAAGGAGTTTCCATGGCTTCGCTTCTTTTTACCGGTGCTTTATTCCCTACTTCAGCACCATTATGTCACCCATTACTGAATGCATCAAAGGAGGAAATTTTTCATGGTCTGAGGAAGCTGACAAAGCCTTTGAAGCTGTCAAGCCAAAGCTGATAACTGCACCACTGTTGGTGTTACCTGATTTCAGCAAGTCGTTCGAACTACACTGTGATGCATCGAAGGTGGGAATTGGAGTTGTTTTGAGTCAGGAAGGACGACTTGAAGCGTATTTGGGTGAGAAGTTAAATGGTTCTAAGCTCAACTATACTACTTATGATGTGGAGTTTTATGCTATAGTTCAAGCCTTGAAGCATTGGCGTCACTATCTAATTCATAACGAGTTCATTATGTTTTCTGATCATGATTCTTTGAAGCACATCAAAAGTAAAAAGAAGCTTTCTTCTAAACATGGTAAGTAGGATGGTTATTTACAAGATTTCACTTTTGTACTGAAGCACAAAGTTGGGTCGCAAAATCAAGTTGTTGATGCCTTAAGCCGAAGGAGTATGATACTCAACATCATGCGAACTGAGGTAATAGATTTTGATTCATATTTTGAACATATTCTAAATGATCCAAACTTTACAGAGATTGTGGATGATATCAGTTCTGGAAAACGAAGCGATTATCTTATGCATGAAGGATTTCTCTTCAAAGGTAACCAATTGTGTATTCCTGATTCCAGTCTTATATTGAAGATTATTAAGGAGTTACATTACGAGGGGCACATGGGAAGGGATAAGACTTTCCAACTTATTTCGAAGTCATATTACTGGCCAACAATGAGGCGTGAAGTTGCTAAATTCGTGGATAAACGTCAAATATGTCAAGTTTCTAAAGGAAAAACAACTAATGCAGGTTATACATGCCTTTGAAAGTTCCAAGTCAACCCTGGAGAGATTTAAGCATGAATTTCGTATTGGGTTTACCTCGAACTATAAGGGGAAATGATTCAGTATTTGTAGTTGTTGACCGTTTTTCAAAAATATCCCATTTTATTGCTTGCAAGAAAACTACTAATGCACTGAAGGTAGCTGAATTGTTCTTCCGTGAAATGTATCGTCTAAATGGATTGCCATGTTCAATTGTTAGTGATCGAGATACAAGATTCCTTAGTTATTTCTGGAAAACTTTATGGAAATTATCTAATACAAGGTTTAACTTCACTAGTGCGTATCATCCTCAAAGTGATGGCCAAACATAAGTTGTGAATCATTCGATGGGTGATATACTACGGTGTATGGTTGGAGACAATCCAAAGAGTTTGGATCATAAACTTTACCAAGCTGAATTTGCATTTAATCGTTCAGTAAACCGTACTATGGGTATGAGTCCGTTCGAGGTTTTTTATGGCTATAATCCACGAGCACCATTAGATTTAACACATGTTCCTGATTTGAAGAGAATTGAAGTTCGTGTTGAAGAACGTATCCAACAGTTGCAACAGGTTCACAAGTTGGCTGAATAACAATTGCTTCGAGCTAATAAGAGGTATAAGGAGGCGGCAGATAAAAAACGCAGAGTTGTTGATTTTGAAGTAGGAGATTTCATGTGGGCAATATTGACAAATGATCGTTTTCCAGTTTGCGAGTATAACAAACTGAAGGCGCGCAAGATTAGTCCCTTGGAAAGTATCGCGAAGATTAATCCTAATGCCTACAAGTTAAAGCTTCCAAGTCACATCCGGACTTCTGATGTTTTTAATATCAAACACTTGGTGCCGTATAATAGTGATAATTCTGATGATGACCAAGAAGATTCGAGAGCGAATTTCTCTCAACCCTGGGAGAATGATGCAGATGAGCAGGCTATAACCTATTTGGAGGCTAAAGACCTGAGTGTCGTAATTTAGCTCAAGAGGGGTCCATTTTGATTGAAAATGGGCCAACGATCAAGACATGCCACTTTTTCGCATGGTCTTCAGATTTTAGCCAAATTTCATCGCTTAGGACTTCAAACAGGCGTTTTTGCTATTTTAGGGAAGTTTTTGTTTTGTTAATAACTTTTTCGTTAGGATTCTGTTTGGGTCGCCGTTTGCGGAAAATAGTCTTATTTTACGAGTACTTTCATTATTTTTGGTCGACCAAAATTTTCCAAAAATAGCAAATTAGGGTTGAGTCGATTTTGGGGGTTTTCATCCTTTCTTGACTAACAAGTTAGGGTTTTTCCCCAAGTTTATAAAATAGTCCTCCATATATTGTTTTAAGCAGTTGAATTTGAGTAGTAAGAATTATTTTCTTAAACTTGTTTCAGTTTAATTGATTATTATTTAAAGTTGGGAAACCAAAGTTTAAATAATTATCGCTTTTCATAGTCGATATTCCTAGAAATATTTAAAGTCTGAATAAAATCTCTCTTTTCTTTCTTTTCTTTATTGTTTGTTGCATCAGTACTGAATTATGAAATGGTCTATGGTGAATTACATGTTTAGTTTGTTATCTAGATATTATTTATTAATATGTTAATTTTGTTTAAGGCATATACCATTAGCTTACTAAGGTTTAAGATGGCCTGATAAAAACAAATAAATCTAATAAACTAATAAAGATTTATAATTTCTTAAAGCATAACGGGCCTAAACAATTTATTACAATTTATTATGGTTTACAATATTAGGATTTAAATAAAGCATTTAGTTATAAAAAAGAAGGGTGTAGATATTATTTTGTTAAGTATTCAGAAATCAGATTATGTGTAATTAAAACAAAGGATCACTATCAATTATGTGTAATTAAAACAAAGGATCACGATCAATTAGAAAGCTCGAAAGCTATCGAGCAATATGAGAGCATATTTAATGAGAGAGCTTTATTATTTTGGAAGTTATTTAGAGTTTACTATATATGTATATGTAAAAATTAATTTGTTTGATGAACCGGTATCAATGGTTCTGATTTGATTTAGTTATCATAGGAACCATAATCAATTATTATAGTTAGATTTATTTTGCAACAATTTCCATTTCATCTTCTAAATTAGTGGAACCATAATCATTTTAAAAAAATAGATAATTTGTCGAACTCGTATACCTGTAGATCTTTTCAAAGAAATTTAATTTTTTATAAGGAAATGATCTTCCTTAGTTTACTTTGAATCTCATTCATACTAAGATAAATTTATTGTTATAACTGCGGATACCGTTATCTACATTAATATATATAAAAAGATAAATTTATTGTTATAACCGTGGATACCGTTATCTACATTAATATATATATATAAGCTTAAAAGGCATGTATAAGACCAAAGGTTCAAGTCCAATAGTTAGAGTAACCTATAATATATATAACTTAACTTATATGCTTCTAGAGTAACACTGATAAGAGATATATCCTCGTGATACCTATAAATAAGGAATCTTAGCCTTCAAGTTAAGGTCGACACCTAATGTATGATTCTATCTTCTATCTTTATACTACTTCTCTTTATTTTGTTCTTACCTTTGTTTTCTGTGAAGTGTTGTCTAATTCATAGGAACTCCATTTTGATGCCGCCACAAGGAGATTTTACCAAACCTTTGATCACGGAAGAAATATCTCTTAACTTTAAAAAATAAAAAAGATCATAAATAAAGTACTTGGTTTGTGAGACATTTGTAAACACCTCCATAAAAACTCACCCACTAATCACACAAAAACTACAGTAGTTTCACATAGCTAACCTTTTCCGACAAAAGAATACCACCCAACTGTTTTCAATAATTATTTGTGAAAATAAAATAAAATAAATAACATGAGTTTTTACTATGAAAAATAGTTATAGTTATTAGTTTCTAAAAATATATAACTAAGGCCTGAAAAAAAGGTGAAAAGACGAGGGTACCGAATACACCACCAAATTTTTCATTTAACCTATATCAGACAGAGCTTTGATATAATCTTCGTTCGATATGGAACATACTGGAAATCACTAAGGTGTGATGAAATCACTATTATTTTTTCCTTAATTATAAATATACATAATATAATGCGGAATAAATTAAACAACACAGACAAAAAAGATTTTTTGAACGAGGAAAACTGCTTGACAGAAAAATCCTGGGACCGAGTCCAGTTTTGTGTACTCTTAAAATTAAGCCGCTACACTCTTTCGTGTTATGTAACCTCGTGCAGTTGAGACTGAATAAACTACCTCTAAATACTCAATTTCCTGAGTATTTCTGTGCCTACAACCAATCTGGCTAATGCACATGAATCCATCAACAAAAGTCTATTGTCAAAAGTTTCTCCACAATCCATGTGAAGACTATCGCTACCAACCTCACAATCAGTAGGACTTTGGTTCCTTTACAACGTTTATCATACAAAAAAGGCAATATGTTTGATACCAACTCAGTTCAAATCACAAAAAAATAAATAAGTGATGCATATTTCAGTCAAGGATCTTTCGTTTAGATATGAAGAACCAAGATATAACCCAATCGATTACAAGGTTTACATTTGTATAAACAAACAACTTGTCGATCCACAATATTTACAATTATCGAAATAAAAAACTTGATTAGTCCCAGTCAATCAAATCTAGCAGATAATCACACCAATGATCAAATTATTCAAACCTTCAAAGTCTTCAATCTTCAAAGTAACAACCTGCACAACAACTTGATTCCTCTAAACACATAACGGACTTTCTTAATGTTGGAAAATCAATAGATTTATCAACAAATTTTGTATCAGTTGAATTTGTATAACCCTGTTTTCAAAGTTCTTAAGTGGCCTTCTTGCAGAAGAGAAGAACCATGGAACAAACAAGAACTTATCAAGAAGATAGCTATGTATTAGTTCAACAAGTACTATCAAATAAAAACTTAGTAACAAATCTAGTTTTCCACCAACGGTACTTCTAGTGCTTCTTGATCCCCAAGGAGTATTTAAATAAGTTAATCGAATTTTCACTACAAATTGAATCACGACTACTAACTCACTATAATTAATTTCCACACGCCTTGGTGTGTTATGTGATGAGTTTGTAAGAATACAAAGCTCCACTATTTATAATTTTAATTCCAAGGCTTGTTTGGAAACAAGATATACCAATTTCAAAATCTAAAAGATATGCAATGAATTTATTTTGGAAATTAGTATTAATCTTGATGTTATTCAATTTTAATAACATGTATAACTCATTTGCAATGAATGCGAAAAAATTGTTCCTAAAATATATAACCAATAATATTTTCCACACTAATACTTGAGATATCCTACTAGTATAACAACCATATTTATCTAGTTGTAAATCCATGTACTTTGCTAAATTAGTCAACTAGTTATGTACAATCTTCTGGGAAAGGAAATCACATAAATTTCGATTCTAAGTATAAGAAAGAAAATCAATCTCAAATATTAATCAAGATCTAGCATTGAGTATCAAAGGAATCAATATGAACAGTAAAATATTAGAGTTAAATACTTGTTTAATATTTCCTGGCATACGAAATTTCCAATTCAACTTGTACAAACATCAAAATTTGTTAATCAAGAAAGAAAGAAACAATTCAAAAATATACAAGTTGGAATCGATTCATGATCTGTTCTAGGACCGGACCTTTTATAATCTGTTCTGGGACCAGACTTGATTGGATCGATCCTGGGATCAGTTTTTAAATCGGTTATGAATCCTTATTTGAATATGAAACTTAATTCGAGTTTAAACTAGATTTTAATCATGTTTATGAAAAAAAAAAAATTAACATGTTTTCGAAGCACAAATTCATACTAAAAGTTTAACACTAAGTAGTAACAAGTACAACATTTGTATTATTCTGAAATCTCAAAACTACAGAAAATACTTCGTAATTTAATATAATAAGTTGTAGAAACAACTAATGTATATTATTCCTTCGATACTTTGATCATAGATAATGATCAAGTCACCTCATATAGTAAAGTCTTGCAAATAAACTTTGCATGTTATGTTTTCAATAAATAATATTGTACGAATTAAATAGAAATAAAGCAGTTGTTCAATATTTACTAACCTTAGTTTGAAGGATGATGTTTTCGTTTGTTATTCAATACGTCTTCAAGTCTTCAATGAGTAACTAGAGCTTGTCTCAATATTTCTATGTCCTAAGTCTAACCTAAAGAAGTTGACTTTAGTAAGCAATTCATGCGGTGCGTTTTGGAACTGAACTTGACAACCAAATTTGACATACCAACGCTTGGTGGGTTCAACCGAATAATGCTTTAACAATCTCCCTCTTTGTCAATTTTAGTGATAAAAATCTTTACATATATAGAATACATGAATCAATATGAAATTACAAGAACATAGACATCTCTTAATTATTTATCTATACGCCTGATAATCCTGTGTTCAACAGCTTGTCTTTCCTGCCCATATTCAAAATAAATATTATTGAAGCATCCAATAATAATTTTTCACTCTCCATAAAGATAAGCTAGGTTGATATTCAATCCTAACATAATTGTCATACTAATAGTATGATAATACTACATACTGTTAGAGCACTGCTCGGTTGAACCTACCAAGTGTTGGTATGTCAAGTTTAGTTCCAAAAATCGATTCGTTAGGTTAGACTAGGAATATATAAATGTTGAGACTTGCTTTAGTTGTTCATGAAGATCTGAAGATGTATCGAAGATAAATGAAGACATCATCCTTTCACTTCGAGGTTATTAACTATATACTTGATTTGTTCCATCTATATCAATTATTCGTTTAACTTGTTATTCAATGAAAACATAACATACGAAGTTAAGTTTGTTACAATGACTTTAGTATTGGTAACTTGTTCACTATACAATGATCAAAGTATCGAAAGGAAAGATATACATTAATTGTTTAGACAACTTAGAGTATATGGAGTTACGAAGTATAGTTTATCTATGAACTTTGTGTTTATGATATTACACTAATTGGTAGCTTGTTATTATCTAGTGTGTTGAATTTACGGGTGAGTCATGTTTTCTTCCCCACTTTTGCAAAAATAACAAATATGATCAATATAGTGCAAGATACTATTTTGGCATTTGTGGGGAGAATATTATGGCCACACTTTCATAAAAAAAATCTAAATTACTGGAGTAATATCCAGATTCCATAATTTTACCCAGGCCATGGAATGAGGATCATTCCTGTATTTCAGATCAAGTTTTGCATGTAGAGAAACTTGAATGAAAAAAATTAAGTGTTATGAGCTTCCACTGAATTTGATCCTTTTCACCAGGATGAGTAGTAGTATCTTGAATTGCTCTAGACTTTTTATGAGAGAACGAGTTGTCGATTTTTATTGTATTCCAGCTACCATCATCAAGAAGTAAGTGTTCAATCCTTAGAAGATCACTTGGACAATTGTGAGGTTTGTATAACTGAGTATTTTGGTCTTCTAGCCAGTTGCCATCCCAAATGTTGATTATTTTGGCATTCCCAATTTTCCAATTGATTTGGTCTTGAATGTTACTAATTCCCTCCAAAATGCCTCTCCATATCCAGGAATCACCCACCTTTACTGTAACACTAGCATTTTTGACTAAGGGGTAAATAGTAATTTTATATATTAGGGGAAAAAGATCTCTCAGGTTTAAAAATAATAATTTTACACACCAGGGGCAAAGCGGTTATTCAGGAGTACAATAGTAATTTTACACACTAAGGGTAAAATGGTCATTCCGGGGTAAAATAGAAATTTTACACACCCGGGGCAAAACGGTTATAATTAAAGTGAAAAGTCATATTCATCAAGTTTTGAGCAAGGGGAAAAATAGTCATGTTTAGCCATGGTGACGGTCAACGAATGTCCTTTACCTTCCTTTTCCAAATATGTGGAAATGTTATTAAGACATATATAGGGAGGGGACATTTGGCTTAGCCATGCTAACTAGAAAACGAAATTTCCTTAGCCATGGTAACTAGAAAAAGCGAAATTGCTTTAGTCATGCTAACAAGAAAGTGAATTTGCCTAGCATGCAGTCGATGGAAGTCACCTCCCCTTCTTTTATCTACTTGTAGAAATGCGAGAAAAACATATACAGGGAGGAGGTGTTGGTTGGTTATCGATGATGCTTATCCATGCTAACGGGAAAGACACATTTGGGTTAGCAATGCTTAGTCATGCTAACGGGAAAGACACATTTGGGTTAGCGATTCTTAGCATGCTAGACATGCTTAGCCGTGCTTAACCAAGATAGCTATGTTTAGATTTGACGCTTGGCCGATGGAGCTTGAATGATGTAAAAGCATCATTCATCCATTTTGCTTACTCGATAATACATATTTGCATACTAAACGACATTAGTATGCACAATCTAGTTTATACCTTGCGAAAGTTCCTTGGCATATACGGACTAGGATTTGCTTGGCTTATGGCTTTGCTACATAAGTTGGAAATTATTACACGCGGATTTTATATGCCTAAGCATATACTTTCGAAACGATTGGTCTTTTGCATAAATGTTGGCTTTTTCTTAATATAATTAAGTTGCATGTTCCTTTCAAAATGACCCTTTGGATGAACTACGGTCATGCTTGATCCCTTCAAGGTACGGGTTGTGTACGTAGGCAGCCGCAATGCAATGCATTGAGGTAAAACATATTGTCGCTCATATCATCTAATTTATAGGTGTTGCGATATTTTGGTAATTCATATCATCTGGCTCGACATTGCGAAGCAAGAGATGATTGTTGCCACACTTGATGAGGTAGTTGCAATCCATTTGATGGATGTTCATACTTCCTATCAAGTTATACAATATGGATGGTATATGCCTGGTTGTTGCATCCTTGGAAAGAACAAGGTCGGTGCATGCACTCAACGCATAGTCGAAGCAGAGTTTGAAAAAACAAAAAAGAAAAAAAATTGGTCTCCAATGGCCTAGGTGCTAGTCCAAGGCATGACTTAGGCTTGGAAAACGATGGTAAGTAGGTGATACATGTCGATGGCATTGTCATCGGCCTTTATGGCTTTGCACCCTTTGCAGAACAAGGGTAAGTTTGAAATAATATGAAGTAATGTACGAAAACTACGTCTCAAGTACCATGCTTGCAAATCATGCTTGGAAAAAAGGCTAAATGGACCTGTATTTGTCTAGCGAAAGTAAACTTTAAGGTCCGGTTATCGTCGTTCGAATGGAGTTCGAGGAGTTTCGTCTTTCGCGGTGCATAGCCGGGGGTGGAATTTTCCGGTCTGTCGCATTTAGGATGGTATACATATTGAGAATGTTTTTCCCATATAGATATTTAGCATTCATAAGATGGCACCAAAGAGATCCTTGCCTGATTCTAATCTCCAACCAATTTTAGTTATCATAGCACTGTTAAAGAGTTCCATATCCATGAAGTCCAAACCTCCCAAACTCTTTGGTTTACAAATGGAGTCCCGAGCCTTTGGATAATACCCTTTTAATTGATCAATATCCTTGCCCCAGAAGAAATCCCTCTGAATCTTATTCAAGTCTTGACATGTTTGTTTGGGAAGCTTGAAACAATTCATTTGATAGATACTGGAAGTAGATGTGACAATACTTACGAGAGTAGCTCTGCCAGCAAGGTTGAGGGAACTGTTTTACCAGCTGGCAAGTCTGAATTTAAGCTTCTCCACACAAGGTTTGAAGGATAAGATCTTGCTTCTATGAGTAAAAAGGAAAAATCCCAGATAATTATTATCCATTGCAATCATTTGGACTCCCATAGCATGACTGATGTTGATTCTAATACCCTTATTTATGTTTTTACTAGAAAAAATTTCATATTTGGTGAAATTGATAAGCTGCCCAGAAACGAAACCGAAAAATCTAAATATATCAACAAGATTTTAATTTTCAAACTTTGTTGGCCTTGTAAAACAATATACAATCGTCAACGAATAAAAGGTTCCATCCATTAGTTTTTAGAAAGCTGGGTACCGGTATGGGTAAAACCCAGGCATGAACCAAACGACAAACTGATGCAGCAGGTTTAAACTAATACGGAGTACCATATTTACATATAGTAAAGCTCATTAACTGTTAAAATATACTATCATGATATCACTACCATCTTTATCTCTCTGTAAATAGAAACCTTTTTTTTTTTGGAGTATCTATGTTTATATAATTAACCATATGCATGTAAATATATATGTCTAGCAACCTACTATTCTCCATGCCATGTATATCCATTAAGGTTGCAGGTAGCTAGGCCCAAGCTAAACTGCGTGTAGCCTTAATAATTATCCCGCAAAATCGTGAAGTAATTGCGATCCCATCAAATTTCGATAAGGAAGATTCTGCTCTCCATCTAAGATAGAGTACTGGACCTGCTCATCAACACCCCCAATATGTTCTCTAGGGTAGAAAAGAGGATGTGGAGCTGCTGGTGAAAATGACAAGCCATGTTGTTGTAGACCGAGAGTCAAAGAAACCCCAGTTCCAAGATTGTTCTGCTGATTCACCCCGTCGTTGCTGTAAGACGAGAAATCCAAGTCCCCAATGTCAAAATTCTCATTAGACACTCTCCCTGCTGCTACTAACTGCATTCGTCGTTGCTGCTGTAATTGCTCTTGTTGCTGGTAGTTGTGGCAATGAGAATGTGTGTTTCTACCATTTTCTATATGCTGATCAATATTATCTGGCATGTTGATTATGGAAGAGAGAGTTTCAGAGTCGCCCCGAACAAGTTGGTCATGTGTTGGTTTGTGATCCTCGGAGCAAACTTGGGGACTTCTATGAGGGTTTGAATTCAGCCGGCTGTTGTCGTCTAGTGATATTCCTGTAATCCAATCTGATGAAGAAGCTATATTGTCTTGCTCCTTTGTTTCTTCCACGTACATTTCTTCTACCATGGGTTTCCATAGCCTAACTCTGGCGTTAATAAACCAATTTGAAACCTATAAAAACAATGAAAGTTATTACTTTTATACATTCTATTTAGTAATTATGTGTGGATGGATCCCAAAGAAGATATTTGGCATCCATAATGCAACTAAATTAATAATATTAATAGTACGATTTGTAAAATGATTGAAGAAATGGTTGTAGACATGCCTGGCTTCTTGAGAGTCCTGTTTGGCGAGCTAAAATGTGCTTATCAACATCACTTGGATACCTGCAATGTTGCAAAAAACAAACAAAAAAATTCAACAACAAAGCGCTTAAAGAGTTTTGTTACTGGGTTTAGCAAGCGTTGTGCTTAATTTAGATAAAGACCAAATGCAATTAATAATGATCAAAAGATGGTAATTGTTGTGTCGTATCCAAGTAAAATGCTGCATCAGTTCCAACTGCCCTACCCGGCGATACCACTGTACAGAATATATATATATATATAAGACGTTAGCTACTACTTAGTTTAGTAGTATACTACTAACAAAATGAAGACGAAAATGAAGAAGGAAACAAGAAAAACTGATCTAAATTCTAAATATTTAATAACATAACTTTGCTTGTGCACGTAGTACCTAAGTTTCAACGTTTTTACTAATAACAGCATTATTGGTTACTAATTGTGTATGTATTCAGCAAATGAAGAAAAACAAAAGATAAATACCCAGGAAGATATGTGGTTGAGAGAGAGTGAAGAGAAGTATATATTTACGGGTGAAGGAAGTGTTCGAAGAGCCAAGCACGAAGGACCGACACTGATCTTTCTGGTAGACCTCTTTGGGGTCTCCAAGGATGACTTTCCATCATGGTCATTTGTTGAAAAGCTCTTTGTTGTCTGAGTGTTTGATCAAGAAGTCTAAGCCTTGGTGTTTCTCCTTTAGTGGTCCCTGGTGCAACTGGATCCTTCTCTCCCATTGCCTTCTTAATTGCCTTAATTTGATCTACAATCCCATCTCTTAGGCACCTAAAATGTTTTGACATAGCCTTAGATGCCAAACATGAATATGCAGACGCCGCTCCTCCCCCAACTGCTGCTTCAAACGAAGACACAGTGCCCTTCATTTGATCACAATATTGCCTGTATCTTCTATCCACCTGAAAAAGAAATTAAGAAAAAAAGAAATTATACAAGGAAAAAGAATGAGATAAATAATTACAGACTTACAGTGTCATGTAAAGAAAAGGAATAGATGTTTCTAAAGATTAAATCGGAATGAATGCTTAAATGCACATCAACTTGGACAATATATATAAATGCGAAGGCCCACAGGGTTGCTGATGATCATCAATTAGTTCAAAAGATTCATGTCCAAAGATTTTTCGGATTGATACTGTGAGGAGTCCCTCAACCACTTGGTAAGTTCAAAAAGAAGAAGGTTTTTGGGGCTTCTTCTTTTTTGTTGTCATCTGGTCTAGTCTAGTGATAAGAAGAAAAATAACAGATTCAATTAAGCTTTTTTTAATTTTAATAAAATAAAATACTAAAAAAATAAAAATAAAACTTGTACCTCTTCCAACATGGAAATTAACTTGGTTTTACGTTTCTGCAATTCAAGCAGGTCAAGAGAGTACAGAAGTGATTGTTTTCTCGAGGACTCATCAGTACTACCATTTTCATCTTCTGATTGGTTCATTTTCTGAGATTTATTCTGCTTCTTCTGTAGTACTTGTGTATCATCATTTTGTTTAGTTCCAAGGTTACACAACTCATACAGCAGTTCTTGAGCAGGAACTAAGTATTTTGAATTCTTCAGTTGACTATTGGTTTGTTGATAAAAAGTATCATTGATTAAATTCCTCGCATGGAATCCATCTTGCATGATTTGTTGTTGAGGAAAATAGCCAGAAGCAGCTGATTTCCAAAAGAACCCATCTTGTTGATTTTTGGTTTCTCTCATGGCTCCTGCCTGATCAAACGAATGTATTCCTCCGATAATATTACTTCTGTTTGAAGAGAGGGAAAGAGAAAGTCCTTGACTACTACCACTTGGTTTCTCTGAAGGATAAAAACATCTGATATTAGAATCATCATCTACTATTAGTCTGTTGTTGTTATTCATGCTGTGATCTTGCCAAGAAGAATTTTGCTGATGCAGTTGATGATGATGATCAGATATTGCAGGAATGATTAGATTCTCACTACTTGTTGTTTCAGAGAATAATCCACTACTACTTGATAAATGAGGATAGGAACTAATACTCTGCTTAGAAGAAGAGAAGGAAGCAATACTAGAGTTAGTAGTAGTGGTGGTGGGTTGTTTGTTGAAGAACTCTTTCCACATAGAGTTAGGATCAGCAGAAACATCTGTTGTCGATGATGATCGATGATTAGTATTATTATTAAAAGCTAACATCTCCATGCCAGTAGTCAAGTTGAAGACTTGTGCTGGATTTGATTCAAAACTTTGCATCTGATGATGATCAACTAGATTCACAGAAGAGATATGAGATATCTGATGCTGATGATGAAGGGTAGCAGTAGTTTTTTAGTATCTCTTGTTGAGATTCACCAGCCATGCGACATCCAAGTAGTTGTAGTATATTGTTCGAATGTATTATTATGTTATGATGATTGATCAACACATATGTAGATGATCGATGACTCTGCAAAGAGATAAATTATTATTAAAAACTCAACAATAAAAAAACATAATCAAAATTGCTTCCGAGTTTTGATCAAATACCAAAAGTTTCAAACTCTTTATTAATTAGTCTTATTCTCAACTAGAAGAAGCAAAAAAATCAAACATTCTTTTTATTTGGCTGTACATAGATGGGTTTCGTGAAGTTATGAGAAGACTAGAGGGGTGGCTCTTACCGATGTTAGAAGAACAGATTATATCTAGTCGTTATTAATTACTAACTGTCGAAAATATATATTGTTGTGGTAGTAAGGAAAGGGATGAATAGATGTTGTTGTTGGTGCAGGACGTGGTGGGGATTCAATTCTAAGGACTAGTAATTTGTGTTAGAACATACTATATGCATAATAGCTAGGTTTGTTTCTTCTCGTAAAGAAAACTGAATAAAAGGTATGGACACCATTACTTGATCTCTCTCTCTAGTCTCTACTACTATTCTTCTCTAATATACCAGGCAGTACCAGAACCACCACATAAGCCCAAGCGGGTCAAATGATACTATACTTCCTATATTCATATAAAAATACATCCAAAACAAACTTCCTCCTTCCCAAATCAAGTCATCCCAAATCAATTATTGATTGATTATTTTTTTATCTTATTCTTACTCTGCCTACATCATAATATTTGAAATAACTTTTTATTTTATTTTTATAAATTTTGAGAACTAATATTACCCAACAAAAATGCATAAGGATAAAATCTTGTCTAATTTTTGGGTTTTCACAAGTACTACAATTTTCAGTAGCAGTAGTCGTAGGATATATGTAGGTGTACTTTGCAAGCCGTCACATGATATTTCTCTGTTATATACAGTACTTCGAACTTTACATGTCCATTTTAAATTTGTTATGGATCAATAGAAGCCGAAATATACTTCATAAAAAAAAAACCGAGACACTTCGTAAGTTGTCTCTTCATAATTTTTGAATTTTTTTTGATGGATAAAGAATTTGATTGTGACGAGTTTTAAACTTAAATCATTGGTAGAATTTTTAACTCACGGTTAATGATAACGTCCTTATTATTTTGTTATAAAGATATTGACTTTAAAATTTAGTTAAGGATATTATTATACACACCACTTACTGTAATTGATTTACGGTGGCTGGGATGTTTTTAACATTTAAACTCTTAGATATATTGTGTTCACTCCTAGATATTAAGTTATTTATCATTAATTAATACTGTATATTTTGTTAACATTTAAGATTTAGTATAGTATTTGTCCAATTAAAAGCGTTGACCTTGATTGATTTCATTAAAGTTACTTTTATTAATTTCATGTTACAAATTTGGTCATTTTACTAATTAACCGTGGGAGTTCGATGCTTTATGCCCTCCACATTTTCCCTTCTAAATTTTCTCCACTTACTTGTCGTTCCTCGTGGTCCATAACATCCGGTCTAAGATCAACCGCTAATTCCTAGAGTTAGGATTTAGATGGAAAAAAATGGAGGGGAAATTGGGGGTATATAGCTAAGTCTCTCATTTTTTTTTTGCAAATTCTACCTAAACAGAATATGCACATGGAGCTTAAACGGGTATTTAGTAAAGAAGAGAGATATAAGGGCTCCAAATTTGATTGAGGGGCTCCTCTAATAAGACGAAAAAGGGATATTATGAAGTAAAACACAAAAACCCCTTATCCATAATATTTTCACAATACCTAAACCACCCCTCATTAGTAATCTTAATTATATAAATTAGTTAAGATTAATTTAAACTAATCATGATTAATTAAACATAATCTTTTACCTAATCAAATGATTTGAATTTTTTATTTATTTGAATTTGTGTTTGGTGGGAAGAAAAACTTGATGAAATCACGATTTGGAAGATTCATATTTTGTTGTTCAGAGAAATTTACGGTTGGGTTTCATGTCGAACCCAACCGTAACCATAAGAAAACCGAAGAACACCATTTTTGGCCAGATTTACGGTTGGGTTTTGTTGAAAACCCAACCGTAAATCAAAGAACAATGATGAACACCATGTTTTGTGCAAAGTTACGGTTGGGTTTTAAACCATACCCAACCGTAAGTAGAAGAAAATGATGAACACCATTTTTCCCATAGTTACGGTTGGGTTTTAAAGGAAAAACCAACCGTAACTCATCCTTTTGAGAATTGATTTTTTTTGTTAAATTTGAGTTTTAAAAATCAAAATTTTGAAATAATTCAATCATTTTTACTAGATTGAAGGTAAATTGGGTGTTTGAAACAAAGAAAAAACGAAAAACACACAAATTAGATAATCCAAATTTGTGTTATCCAGTAGAATTTACGGTTGGGTTTTGGCTTATAACCCAACCGTAACAATTCTGTTAATATTTGTTCCAATTTCAACACATAATTACGGTTGGGTTTTGCCTTAAACCCAACCGTAGCCAGTAGAATTTACGGTTGGGTTTGGCTTGTAACCCAACCGTAACATATTCTATTAATTTTTGTTTCAATTTCAACACAGAATTACGGTTGAGTTTTGCCTTAAAACCCAACCGTAGACAAGTTGTGGGGTTTGTACAAAATGTATTACGGTTGGGTTTAGTAATCGGACCCAACCGTAAATGGTTCTGTTAACTGTTTTTTGATTTTCAATATACTCCAAATTGGGTTTAAAACACAACTTTGTAACTTATTCCTTCTATTGTAATAGATTTAAAGTAGTACATTAAAGGAATAAAACAAAGGAAACGAAATACAATAGACCATTGGATGACTACACTTAAACACTTAAAGATAATGGCGATAATCAAACACCCGACTTGTTTCCATAATACGGTAGCAATCTGTATGCTTGAACTCCTCCCCATATTTGATTCTATACTGCTCCATAGACAACACATGCTGAAAAAAACAAATCAATTATTAGTTTGAGTTTTGAAATCTCTTTTTAATTAACGATTTATTAATCGACAAACTTACTCTTTCCACACCGTTCTCGTAGGGATTTGCTTCGAATCTCATTTGCTTTTCCAGTTTTAAGTTGTTCATTTGTCGATACAACGTCTCTAACCGTCTCTTGATGGCTCTCCACGGCCTATGATTTACATTCCCCTCTAATGCCGCAAACATTCGAAATACCTGCTTCCACCATTCTTCGGTATCTTGACCCTCATACCAATTTTGTTGTGAAACAACGTTGTTATTGTTGTTATAGAAGGCTCTATCGTAAGCATGCTCTAGCATCGTATGCCACGCTCGAACAATTGCAACATCTTCATCATTCGTGTATGTGTTTACCATTTTTAGTGGTTGAAAGGGTATGGTGAGAATAATGAGAAAATCTAGAATTATAATGAGAATGAAAGGGATAGAGAATAATGAGAAAGTGACAAGTATATGTTTCCTTTTATAAGGAAAAAGGAACCAACGGATCTATTTTTGAAACAAAAAATCCGTTGGAATTATGTAGTTTAAGGACACGGAAATTCAGACATTTTGAGAATCCCGCAGAATTTACGGTTGGGTTTTAAGGTGAAACCCAACCGTAAAATAGTTGTGGTGTTTCCACAATTTATTTACGGTTGGGTTTAGTAATCTAACCCAACCGTAAAATTATTTTTAGAGTGAAATGTAGTTACGGTTGGGTTGTGTCACCTAACCCAACCGTAACTTCTAGTGTTAGTATTAGTGTATATTTTACCATATTGTTAGGGTTGGGTTTTGCCTTAAAACCCAACCGTAATCTAGTTGCGTTGTTTGTACAATTTTTGTTACGGTTGGGTTTAGTAATAGAACCCAACCGTAAATATGAATGTTTGTAGTATGAATTGTAGTTACGGTTGGGTTGAGTCATGGAAACCAACCGTAAAAGCAGTTTTTAAGACAAAATTAGTTATGCTTGGGTTTAGTTCATTTTCTTATCAAATACCAGAGTTGTGAAAAACCTTATTTTTAACATTAAAGGAAGAACCAAAGGAAACGAAATACAGTAGATCATTAGATGTTTACACTTAAACACTTAATCATAACGGCGAAACTCAAGATACAAACTTTGTTCCAAGATACGATAGCAATCTGTATGCTTGAACTCCTTCCCATATTTGATTTTATACTGCGTCCTAGCCATAACATGCTGAAAAAAATAAATCAATTATAAGTTTCATTATTTTAAATATTTTTTGAGAAAAAACGATTTATTAATTGACACACTTACTCTTTCCACATTGTTTTCGTCGGGAAATGCTTCAACTCTCATTTTCATTTCCAGTTTTAGGTTTTCCATTTCTTCATACAACGCCTCAAAGCGTCCCTTGATAGTACTGCACGTCCTCCGATATCTATTCCCGTGTAATGCCACAAACATTTCAAACACACGCTCCCACCAAGAATCGTCCTCCTGACAGTCCATCCAATTTTCAGGTATAACAACGTTTCTATTGTTGTTATAGAAGGCTTTCTCGTAAGCATGGTCTATCATCGTAACCCACCCTCGAACAATTGCAACATCTTCATCATTCGTGTATCGAACCATTTTTAATGGTTGAAAGGATATGGTGAGAATGAGTTAGAAAGTGTAGAATTATAATGAGAATCAAAGGGATAGAGAATAATGAGAAAGTGAAAAGGAAAGGTTTCCTTTTATAGGGGAAAAATTCGCAACAGCTAGATTTTCAAAAAAAAACGTTGGAATTGTATTTTTTTGTCAGTATTCAGGGATAATTTACGGTTGAGTTTTGTAATGAAACCCAACCGTAACAAATTTGTGGTTTTTGTAAAGTTATATTACGGTTGGGTTTTGGCTTAGAAAGCAACCGTAAATTTTAATGTTAGTTTAAGTGGGATGATCATTTACGGTTGGGTTTTTGTAATGCAACCTAACCGTAATAAATATGTTATTTTATTGCAAATTATATTACGGTTGGGTTTAATTTCAGCGGTTGAACTACGCTCTTACCCGGATTTATACAAGCCAATGATGTGTGCATATAGAGATGAAGAGTCGTTGTTAAACGAGGAGTTCATCGCTCTCGAAAGGCGTTTAATAGGCAACAAGAATTGCACTAGCGAGTATTGGATGAGCATGCCAATATGTGGGCAAATCCTCGCCAACGCTTTCAATTGCGTCATACATTATATCTCAAATGGTTATTGTTTTACATTTGCACCAACAAGATCAACATTTGTCGAACAATTGGATAATAAAGATGTGTGATTGGGCTGGTGCAGAACTGCCATTATGTCGGTCTCAAGTTGAAAGAAGGAAGTTCATTACCCCCTTTACAGGATGGATACGATGGTGATATCGCCAAGTCTTGGTGTCACCGGTTCAAGCACAATTTCGAACTCTGGAAGGCATTAAAACCCTCCCCGACCTTTCAATTCATATCATTTGTTTCTGACTCGGAGTCAGAATGATAATATAGTAAACGTGGAAGGCATTTAATATTCGTAGTAACAATATCATATGTATGTTGGAGGAATCATAATATTAATATATTTTTTTTGGAAATGAAAAATTTGAAGTATCACATGTGTGACAACAAAATTCACCCAGGTTTACGGTTGGGTTTTCAGTGAAAACCCAACCGTAAACCAGTCACTACACGATAAAAACAAAAAATTACGGTTGGGTACTGAGTGCAAACCAAACCGTAAACCTTCCAGGGTTTTTCCCCCAGTTTTACGGTTGGGTTATGAATCCAAAACCAACCGTACAACTGCAACGTTTACGGTTGGGTTTTGAGACCAAACCCAACCGTAAACCTGGGTGAATTTTAATCTTGAAGGTTTACGGTTGGGTTTGCATTCAAAACCCAACCGTAAATATTTTTGTTAACCTTTTTTGGAATTTCAGTTCACTCAAAATTGGGTTCAAAACACAAAATTTATGTAAACATCAAATTTTTGACCACATTACAACCCATGAAATCATTAAAGTAACCTGGGATACAATTGAAATTATCACTAACAAACCCAAATGGGATTACAAAAGAACTAATAAATAGGTTTACGAGTGAGCAAAAAGTCCTTTAGGATGTGATAATGAGGTAGGTATAAAAAGGGCCATATTTTCCATCTCCTCCATTCTTCAAGAGATCTCTGTAACACCTCATCTTCGGTTTCACCCCTAAGTCGTAGTTGACCAATAATACAAACTAATGACATAAATTCTTCTACGTATCGGTGTATAGTGTTATATCGACAAATCAACTTGACGTGATCACGGTTATAAGGGTTGCCGGTTTCAGAACAAAAGTTTTCATGGATTGTTTGCCAATAACTCGGACTCGTTATACCACTTTGCCTTCTTTCTTCTCCTCTTTTTGGAAAACATAATACATAGTTGCGGCAAATACATAAATCTTCATCCAAAGAAAAATCTGGATTTTTAATCCCAGGTTGACCCATATTCCACTATGTTAGAGTACTAGTTTTGTTAGAGATGATTGTTGTAACATAAAGGTTTAACTTTTAAAAAAAATGGATGGGTTGGATATGTACTCAACTATTTCACTTATAAACCAGAAGTGTAACGGCTATATTTTGAAAAATGGGTCGTACAAGGTTTGAACGACTCTATTTGAAAACCCCAAAAAAAATCAAAAACGACCCAAAACTTTCCTCAAAATAGATTTTACGGTTGGGTTTTGGCTGAAAACCCAACCGTAATATCTTTAGAAAATTATGTGTTGAGGTTCTTTATTAACGGTTGGGTTTTAAGCCAAAACCCAACCGTAACCAACCTTTGTAGC
>JAJJMC010006585.1:10083469-10151955 GCA_023531435.1 Papaver californicum | reverse complement strand
AGAATCAAATTTAAAGTTATCCAGTAGAATTTACGGTTGGGTTTTGGCTGAAAACCCAACCGTAATATCCTAGGGAAATTATGTGTTGTTGTCATATATTTACGGTTGGGTTTTCAGCCAAAACCCAACCGTAAAATTATTCTTTCATATTTACGGTTGGGTTTTGGATGAAAACCCAACCGTAAAATTGTAATATTAAAATGTGACAGATTTACGGTTGTGTTTCCAGGCAAAACCCAACCGTAAACCTGTCACATTTTTCATTTTGCCAGTTTTACGGTTGGGTTTTGCCTAGAAACCCAACCGTAACACTAATGTGACTGGGTATTTTTACCGGGATTTCCCAATGCATGGTTTCCAACTTAAAAAAATTAATCAAATAAATTTTCACGTGCAAGTTAAATTCAAACTTCAAATCTAACTTCACATTAAAGGTACAACTAATTCACACATACAAAACAAAACCATAGACATAGAGTTAGGGAGAAGGAGGAGGGGTAGGTCGATGACTTTGACGAGCTCTTTTTTTGCTCATAACATTACGATGACCAGCACCGCCACGAGTACGAGCTCCAGCACGACCGTCTCGAGTACGAGCACCACGTTGCGCATCCCGGCTTCATCATGTGTCTCTTCATCCGATGCTTGGGGCTCTCTTCTAGTAGTACTCGCATCTCTAGTCACGCCTCGTGTACCAGGTCTACTCCTCTTTAAAGTCCGCTGCACATCCTCAACTTCATGATGAAGCTCCCTAATCAAAGCTTGGAGTTGGTCAGGCGTCCTCACATCAATTGTGCTTAGGCATGGATTAATAGAGTCCGCCAATGCAACGACTTTCTTTTTCTATTCACATATGAAAATAAAAGTAGGATGAGTGTTTAGTAATAAATCTTAAAAATATTAATAACAAAAATAATGTACGTACCAAATTGAAATATGCATTCTTCCAGAAACCATCTCCTGTGTTGATTGCCAGAGTCTCAGGATCCTTGTTGATGATAGTTGGATGACCAAAATGGCGATACCACTCCAAGTAATCTTCTGCAGCCTCTTTTGTGCCCGGAGAGGGAGTTAACTCATTCCTTTGGACTTGGTATTTCGGATCAGTGCGGTTATTCCAAACCGCAACTGAAGGCGTAGGCTCATTGTTTAGCACGATGTTTGGCCCTTCGATCATCGACCCATTCACACACAATTTAAACATTTCGCGTGTCACCGTTGTTTGGACGTATCCATATTGCCGGAGAGTTCGGCGGGGGTTGGACATCACGTACCCAAACGGATGATACAAAGGGCCGTTGTAGCCTGCCACGTCCGACAATTCACGTAAATCCTCAACATGTCCATCACCCTCTATGCTAATCTTCACATAAGGGTCGAAAACAACATCATCAACCGTGAAAGCATCAATTTCTGTTCTCATATTTGCTATGAGCACTTCTTTATATTTTGCCTGCGTCCCGGTGAAGACGAATTTCTTTCCCGTAGGTCCATTAACATCAACGCTTGTTTGAGGAGCCAGTCTGGGAAAGTGATCGTATACCCATGCCTATAAAGATAATTAATATTAATATAAGAAAATGAGAAAAAAATAAATTAAAATTGAACATTGAAATTCAAACAATAAATTACCTGAAGCAAACCGGTATTACCGGCAATCTCAGTTCCCCTGACCCTCGAAGCTTTTCGAAGGTTAGCAAGTAGGTAAACCAGGGTGGCAGTTCCCCACGAGTACTGATGGGTCATCCCGAGATCACCCTGAAACCATTGTAGATACTGGACGTTGACCCTGTTGCCCGAGTTGTCACCAAATAAGATGGTGCCGAGCATATATAGCAGATAAGCTCTGGCTGTTCGAATGGCTCTGGTGTCATCTATGACGACCCCAGCCATTTCCAACTTTGCGGTCCCTCCAAACTTCTCCCGTAGTGACCGCAGCAATATTTTCTTGCTCATGGATTGACCTTTCTTCTTTGGCATCCCCGGTTTATCTCCACTCACCAATTTAAATTCCGATTCAGCTTCGGTCTTCTCCCATCCAAGTGTTTCTTTGACAAGTGCATAAATATCACTCCAGGACATGTTGTTGTCAAAACCCTCAAACACTGATTTACCTTCCACCTCCAGCCCAAGAATTGATTGGACATCATCCGGCGTTATAGTCATCTCGCCGAATGGGAGATGAAACGTATCGGTTTCAGGCCAATAACGTTCCCTGAAGGCTGCGCAGACGACACTGTCATACTCCCACATTGAATGTGTAATTCCGGGAGCTAACCCGGTAGCATTTACCAGAATTTGTACAGCCGTACATTCATCAGTTAAGGGCCAATGTTGAGCCCTTTGACGAACCAATTTCTTGATCGCCTGTGTATGATCCTACAAAGAATAAAAACAATTTTGTTTTAATTACAAAAGTTAAAAAACCAAAATTTAACAGAATAAGAGAAGTGATTAGAATAATACCTTGGTCGCTGCAACTTTGGCAGCCCATGAATGGGGATAACCAAATAATATTACAGATTTGTCTGGGGCCCCACCCCATAGTCCTCCATTCCTCTTCTTAGGCCACAGTTGAGGTTCGGCCTTTTCTTTCAGAATTTCTTTGGCAACCCTTTCTTTGCCTTTTCTTTTCGAATTTCTTTACCTTTGCCTTGAGGGACATGTTGTTCTCTGTCCCCCTCTTCTTCTTCGTGTTGTTGCTCTTGTGGTGGTTCTCTAATCAAGAGAACCTCTGGGTGTTGGTAGATCACCCAAGCCTTGAAACACATTATATTCCTCTTCTGCAATTTGAGGAACACTACCACCACCTACCTCAAAAGAGGGATTATGGGTCTTGCTCACGCCTCTCTTCTGAACCCCTAAATGATTTCCGTGGCGAGGGGTTGGAGTGTGAGAAATATGTGTTAAATTATTACCCCTCTTATTCTTCCTACAACACACAACCAATACAAGTTAGATAATTTCAAAGAAATTCAACTTCAACAAAAAAATATTCACTACACAGGAAAATTTACGGTTGGGTTTTTTCTCAAAACCCAACCGTAATTTTTCTCCCATATTTTACGGTTAGGTTTTAACACAAACCCAACCGTAACAATTTAAGTACAAATGTGGTCCATATGTTACGGTTAGGTTTTAAGAAAAAACCCAACCGTAATATTCAAACCAAATTTTTATGGAGGCTATTGTTACAATTGAGATTTTCTCAAAACCCAACCGTAAGTTGTTTTTAAAAAATGACGCAAATTATTTACGGTTGGGTTATCTTTTGAAACCCAACCGTAATATCCTGAACTATTCATCTTCTTCCCTTTGATTTACGCTTGGGTATTGAAAATAACCCAACCGTAATACTCAAGAACATGAAATATTACGGTTGGGTTTTGACACGGACCCAACCGTAATATCAACTGTGTGCAACATTTTTTCCCCAAAATCATGATCAAAATAAATCAATTACAAGTTCTAAGAATACATGAGTTTTCTACAATACCTTAGATACACCATTGTTGGACTTTTCGGTGCTTGATTTTGCTTGTCACTGTCGATTTCTTGTTGAATCTCTTGATTAGGTTGAAAGGAGCAGGGTTGATTGCCATCACTACTACCTTGAACGCCTTTAGTATGCTTCTTCATCTCGAATTGTTGAGTTGAGTTTAATCGTCGATGAATTTTGCGAATCGGCGATGAATTGAGGGCGATTACGGTTGGGTTTTGAGAAGTTTTTTTGGTTTTAGTTTTTAAAAGTTATGAATTTTGTTAAAAGAGTTTAGGTTTTAATTGGTATAAGGGTAAAATCGTCATTTAACAAAACCACTAGGACATCCCTTATCGTAAAAATGGATCACCTCGGCTCAACTAGAAGCCCCTCACTCAAAATTGGAGCCCCTATATCAGCCTTCAAAAAAAAGGGTGCGCAACAAATGTATGTGTTAAATGATGAACTCGAAATCCGATGAATGCTCTGTTTGTATACTGAACAGTCTTTGCTGGCATTTGATCAGACTTTTAGTTAAGTGGATGTTTCATTTCATCTTGGAAACTTTTCGGGTCTTTTCTTCTCTGGTCTAAACTAACAGAACTTTGGTTTCTGAGTTCATACTAGCCAATGACCATAGAGATTCACTAGAGTGAGAGCAAAAGGAGATAGAATAGATGCTGAATAATGTTCTAAAAATGGGTCTGGAAAAGTAGGAGATGCGGTGGTCCAGTGTTTCCAACTAATTCCTAATGTAAAACCCGTAATATCGTACCCGGTCCGACCCGGACATCCAACTTCTCTCTCTCTTTGAAATCTTACCTCAATCATCCAAGTGAGGACATCACCTCCACCTCTAATTTCTTTTCCATTTTACTTTATTTAAATTTCAGTGGTCCCCAAAACAGTCGACTTCTTCGGCCGCTTGCCTTTTAACTTCACCCTAGACCGGACCACTCTATATAATAAAAACAAAATAGAAAAGCCTTCATATGCACCAACAAAATAGAAAAGCCTTCATATGCACCGATACATCATCAATAAGGGCTACCCATTGATTCATCTCATTTGGCTATGGGGGTGTTTGATCATTCCATTCAATAAAAAACAATAGATACACATTTCTAACATGTTTGGTTCAAGGAATTAAAGGTTGGATAATCTAATTAGGGAATGTATCCAATTATTTGAACCAAATAAGATAAACTAGTTTTGTGTAATTAAATATTTTGATTCTTAAGAATCTAATTCCTTCCAAAATGATAGTTTTCCATTGTACTAGTCCAACGATGTAATAGAATTGGATTCCAAGATAAAAATAAAAATAATTAAATTATCTTAACTAAACACTATTTTTTTGGATTTGAGTTTAATTTTTTAAAATTCAATTCCAAGAATTGGATTACCCTATAATTAAATTTTTAGAATTTTAATTCTTCTAACCAAACGAGATATTCACTCTGATTATAAATTTACCACTATGTAACAAAAGAAAGTGTTAAACTACCGAACATATCCGTGGGATTAAGTCACTCGGTAGTGCGTGCCTAGTGTACGATATAGGCTTTGTTTTGTTATAGGTTGTACACCACATAAGCTTGGAATATATAACAGAACTCAAAAAAAAATATGTACTAATAGTTCCAACTCAGCACTCTCGATGATTTTTGATTTTATTTTTATACTTTTAAAAATTTGGTTTTATGTTATTAATAATCTCTTTTTTAAAATTCAATCTTGTATTTGTTTTATGGTTGAGCGGTGATGAGAATCCATATTGGTCGAGAGAGAGGCTTTGGACATCCCTAATTTTAGGAGGGACACTTGGCATATTATGAATGGCTGGAATATCTAAGGGTGATGAAAACCCTTCCTTTAAGAGGTTGTTTGGATTTAAAATAATTACACCAAATACTTAGATGTTCGGGATTACCTTAACCCGGATACTATTCACTTCTGATGGACGGTTAGGGATTTATTTCTACTATCCAACGGCTCATATCTTTACGCTTAAACCTAACAACCCAAAAAAAAAACACACTCAACCCTAACTCTACCATTTTCTTTTCGCTCTTCTATTTCTCCCGCTAATCAATTCCTTTTCTTCTTCCCTATTCCATTCTATTTCTGCCACAAATCCTCACATCTAACCTAAACCATTTCTGACGCAAATCAATTCATTTTCTTCTTATTTTCATCATCATTTCTATTTTCATCATTGTTATTATTTTTAATTGAAATCAGATTTGTTGTTTATTTTGTAGGTTAGGGATTAGGGTTCTCAGGCTGTGGTAAAGAAGAAGAAGCAACATATAGGTTTTACCATCACCGTATTCTTCTCTGGGTTTTAAATGTCAATATAATCAAAGAATAAGATTACGTGGGGGAGTTATGGAGACCCAACATTGGATTTGAAGATCAGGTATTTTGATTTCTGCTTTCATATTCTTTCCAAATTGTAAGGGATTTTAAATCTGGATTTTTATTATTAATTTTGAATTTGGGTTTTGTTTTATGCTACTGATGGTACAACTCTAGGGGATAAACTCTTGATGCAGATCCAGTTTATTTTATGGTACGTTTTTTAGGGTTTTTCTTTGATTTGTTGATTAATCTACAATTTTAGAGTTCTGGGTGCTCAAAGTTTTTGGTTTTAAGATTCTGGTTATATATATTGCTTAAGTTTGAATGCAATTTCATAGTACCCAAAATGTTATCTGTAAATAACCATCTTAATTTCATAATCTTTTTTAAAAAAAAGAGAGATTTAAAAATTTCGGGTTTGTAACCATCTCAGGTTCATAATCTTTATTGAAGGTTAGGAATTTAGTGAGTGGGGAAAAAAGGGATTTGAAGGTTTCGGGTTTGTTTTTCGCTATTGGACATGAACCTGCAACTAAGTTCTTGGGTGGTCAGTTGGAATAATAGGCATGAGAACTAGATTAATTACAATCTTCATATCTACAGTTTCTAAATTAATTTTATTATCTCTGATGTAATTGTTGATTGTCGTTCACGTTTTTGGGTTTTTCACTATAGATATGGAGTCCAATGGCATCAGTCTCATGGTGTGTGGGAGAGCCTGAGATTGTGATGTCGACAATCAAAAAATGGTTGCACAAAGGTTTTTTTGATGTATATGCTAATGATGTTAAATATATTTATTAATAGGTTATTTATGCAATAGTAAAAGTGTTTCTGTTCACAGACCCAGAAAAAAGAGCATTGACAACCATTGCAGACACATTTGAATCTTCGTGTATGTGGGGTTGACAGTTAGAAATGGATTTTTTGTTAGCTTTAGCTTGGCTTGAGCTTTGTTTATGGCTATTTATTTTTTACTAACAAATTATGATCGAAATGTTTGTTTATTTCAACCAAACCATTTTGTTTTACTGTTAAAGCATTACTTATTGCTTAGAAAATAAAAATTATTAGAATATAGAGTACAGAATATGGCCAGATCTGGCAAAAAATAAGTAAGTGTATCCTTAATTATACTTCTCTGCAGGTACCTAAAGTTACTGATATCGGACTTAGACCTAGGCCTATAAAGAAAGTTGCTGTCATTGGTGGAGGTTTGATAGGTTCTGGAATCTCCACAACTCTTATCCTAACAATGTATCTGTTGTCTTCAAAGAAATCAACCCTGAGTATCTGCGGAAGAGAATTAAAACAGTAGAAGGTTGGTTTCTAATCCTCAAGTCCTTATTGCAATTTGTCTACTTGGCGGATTAAGGTCCACATATGTGAGGCAGGTTTGGGAGACCACCTGACCTTATTGGAAGGTCTTTTAAGAGATCTACAGGTATATCTCATTTTACTAAGTTTATAACACTCCTTTTCATTGTTAACTAACGAGGCTTGAAAAAAGATGAGCCGATATGAGTGTTGTCGATAAGATATTACTGTTGATTAGGTCAATAGAATATATATTGTAGACGCCTCATTGAACCTAAAGTATTATAATTTATACATCAAGGTGTACTTATATTGGGAAATCCAGTAAAGTAAACTCTTATTTAATCTTTGGACTTTATGATCGAATCTTCGCTTTAAGTTGTGTGGTTTTTCGATCTTATGCCGGACTTTGCACCTTCAATATATGTGAAGGGCGAGTACAGAATGTAGCTTAATGTTTTTTCATATGCTTTAACTGTATTTGATATTTTGCGTCTTCTTCATGAATGATGCTTGGTACAAAGAAGCGGCTGGATGAAAGATGTGGATGTCTTCTTACAATGTCTCTCCTCAATGCCCTTTAGCAGTGGTGGCTTTAGTGATGCTGCGGTTGAGGTCTTTCGAAACATTAATGGTATGCCATAAAGTTATCTTTGTAATACTTTTTTTTTCTTAACATTTCAATCAGAGAAGTAACTTTTGGTGATCAATTTTGGTTAATAATATCAAAACCTATTTTTGATTTTCCCAATTTTCTAATCTAATTTTTGTTACTCCCAGTTAATACCAAAGCCTTTTAATCTTGATCCTCTCCAGTTGAGTATATATCACTGCTTAGAAATCCTAATGTATTACTAGCTCTCTGTTTTTGTTTTTGTTGTTGTGCTGGATTGTAAACGCGTGCGCCTACACTTACCATCACCAGTACATCTTTCTACACTTAAAATTAATGCAGGGAAAACCTTACAGACTTTTAGTAAGTTGCATTTGCTTTATCGTCTTTATATTATACTGCTTCCAAAATTTATTCAGATAATTTTTCTAAACAAAATGCCTTGGTTGGATTGTCTCATGGCATGTTACGATAGTTGGATGGATTTGTGTTGCTTTATCTGCTTGCATTTTTGCAATACCTTTGAATTTCTGTCTTCTTATGTATAGAGTAGATGGTCTAATTGGCTCATGAGGACTGTGGGTTGCAGTACATACAGTTGGATATATAAAAAGAGTGTGGAGGAAGGTTCAGAGCTGCAGATTAAACAAAGATGGAAGGAAATGTTCTTTTCAAGAACGAGAAACTAGAAGAGGCGAATTCCATAGAAAATATGGGTGGGATTGTCTATAATGCTAGAGAACTGAAACGCTCCCTCATGGTTTTTATCCATCTACCTTTTTTTTAGGTTGTGAAATTGGAAAATTCACTCATTGAACGAGTAAACATGGAACAGTACAAATGGTTAGTTCGTATGATCTTCTTCCTATCAATTTACTGCCCTTCAGTTTTTATTTTTTCCAAGTTTGTTCATAATTTTACGGATGTTACCTCATATCATCTTATTAGACAATTTCATACATGGGGAGCAATTTTATGTTAGCACTATTGGGGAAGCAACATGCCGTGGCTGTGGATGTAAAACCCATGCCACCTCAATATAGCAATGTATTTAATAAAAATCAAGCGTTATGAAGAAGCCGTGGTACGTTGCAGCACTGTGAGTTCAATTCTTTCATGGCATTTAAGTTACTTTAAAGTCAAGAGTATCCATTTTAGTGTGTCTAGAGGGGCACCTCACCATGGTTTAGATTTACTTCATTCCTTTTTTTCTTATCTGTATTGGACTACAGTCATCAAGTATCCTATTTACGACACGTTGGTTAAAATGTTGAGGGGCGTATTTATTAATTGCACATTTTTTGGTATCTTAGGTAAAAGCTCCTAATGACATGAGTGTGAAGAAAAGGATGAGAGTTGTATGAGGGAAAGGTTGATGTTATTTTTTGGTACTAAGCAGTAATATTGTTTTTGATCGGATTTATCCTCGGTTATGATTGTTGTTTCACTGACATAAAGTCCATATTTCAGAAGTAGGTGATATTGTGCTAGGGGAGAACCAAAATATGGAGGTAAGAACCTCGCCATATCCCCTTCCTTAAACTTAACTGATTTTATGGTTCTCAATCTTTTCACTTTGCTTATGCATGTGATTAGGAACTAAATCAAGGTGACGCATCCACAAATCCGTTTGTCTCTTTTAAATGTTTTTGGTATAATGTGTACTGGTGTTCTTGGGACACTGAACATATTAGGACAGCAGAAAAAAAGAATGCTATAGAAGCAACAATTAAAATTGTAACTAATTTCTATACCCTCATGTCCTAGATATTTCATTTTGTTCACTTTTAATGCAAGCTAAAGTAGTTGACCAAAATTTTACTATTGCAATTAACAGATGTTTTTTAGCTGCATTGGTGTTTTTGGGGTGTAATTGGAGTATTGGTGACATGCAGGTTCAAGGACCCAGGTTATCCTCTTTTAAGTTTAGTGCACCTCATTTTGTTAGATGTGGTTATAATAGGCATTTTTGCTTTAGTAGTAAGAAGTCAAGAAATTATCGGTTGAACATTCTCGACTGTTAACCAGAGCAAGTCTTTAGGTTGCTTTCCAAGAGTCAAAGTTGTTCACACATCTGAAATGATTCATGGCCAGGTTTACACGGAAAATGCATCAGGTATGACCACTTAATCCTTAGGAGCTAAATGATGTTCATAGTGATGTTTATTATTAGCTATTGGATCGGTGATTATACTATGTTAAATACTAAGTGAGATAAACCATGTTTTACAGCACCAAACTGTCATTGGTTAGGAGTATTTAAAGCAAGTGGATGCGCATAAAAATATGTTGCACACAAGATCCCATTTGGGTACTATTGTTTTTGAGTAGGAAATTAGAAATTAAAATTGTGTATTGCTTTAATTCCATTTGTATTGGTTTCTCAATACTATGGAGTGTTGTTCTTTCCTTCAGGACGGGTTGTTGTTCAAATATTACATTTTGTAGCACAGATCTGTTGTAAAATTTCTTGACAACAAACCTTACATTTATCTCTCAACTTATGTGATTCATTGATCATTATGCATATTTTATCAGCACTTGAGGCATATGAAGATCTGACGTTGGTAAGGTGAAGATGATCAACTGAGTCATGTTCTTTAGTTTAAAACTAATTGAAGTAGTAGTGTAAATCAGAAAATTTGCAGACGTGTTGTACTCCTTCATCATCCCTTTGGCTGTTTTAGCTCAACAGGTAGAGCGCATGGCTTTTAGTCATGAGGTTATGGGTTCGATTCCCATAGATAGTGACTGAAATCAATGTTACAATGTTGGTATTTCTGAGATCACGCTTAGGCTTTGTTGTCCACATTAAAAGAAGTTTGTTACGCCCGGTGCGTAGCACATACAGAAATCTAGGATATGATTTCAGTCAAGAGTAAAAAAAATCTTTAGATATATAACTCATCATAGATCTAAACAAAGAGCATTCAGCATAAAATCCTTATTTAGTTTATGGATACCCTTAAATTATTATATTCATTTGTGTTCGTTGTTTTGTTTTCATAGATTAAAAAACAGGATCTGAATACTGAGTTGTATTGCAAAAAGGAATAAATAGGGGAAAGCTTCAGTATTATGTTACATTACAAGATAAAATCTAGCAGTAGGTGCTCACGGACCATGCAAATATGCTCGAGGGTGAGATCTTTTGTTTTCTTAATATAACTTTCATGTGTTATGTTTGTTGGTAAATAGCTCCATAACTAAAAAGCTGAGAAAGTTTTGTTCTAGCCAAATACTGAATTCGGTGGTTTTACAATTCTATTTTATAGATAAGTGACAAAACTTTTGGGTCAATGATATAGGTTATAACTCTAAAACCCCAGTGACAGTCTACAGGGAACTCTGAATGGAGCATAGATTTGGTCCTTAAAAAGATCCATTATGTTAAGTCTTAGGAGAACACGATTGTCGCTACAAGTGAAAACTTTTCTTACTTTTTGTTGCTAATATAATCAGAGGTAGATAATTCTATCAATGATAGAAAATTTGTTATTTTTATCTATGAGCATGTTGTATGTAAGTTTCATTTTTTTTCTACTTTAGATGTGTAATGGAGTGTGTAGCTGTTGAGTTATGTTCCTTCTAAGTTGATGGGTTCATAGTTTTTGTTTATTTGTTACGAAGGTTTTCTTGGAATTGTCGAGTAGATTGGAGTTTAGGACGATAGGCTGTTTAAAAATCAAGAACTTTATCTTCTTTTTATGTTATTATTTAATAGCTTTGTTTGTTCATTTTTCAATTTTAAAGAGTTTCGGTAGCTCTTTCCATTTAGTTGTTTACTAATGGGTTGTACAATTTCATAATATTTAACCTTTTAAGTACTAAAAAGACGTTAAAGTTAACATTTAGTATGTACGTTGCTATTTACAACTGTTTTATAGATACTAATTAAAGATACGAAGATGTGTTTCATTTTGATTGGTCAGAGTCTACACACATTCGCATGATCATCTATTTGTATTGATTGACGAATGGGTCCCGGAATGATTAAATTGATGTGGAGTTTAAGATGTTATAATTTTCAAAATTTGTTTGATTTAATCGATGATGCGTGTAATAAATTTTCAAAAGTATTTTCTTTAAGAGGATTTCTTAATCTCCAACACTTCAAACAATACGTAATTGATGAATTTGGTTCAAATCGTTAATCTATTAAATGATAATTAGTGTTTTCATCATACACTGCAGTTGTTAATTGGGATCCCTTCTGAGATAGGTGCGGGGTAAAGCCCTACCTCACCAAATGAGGGACGATTCCCATCATACGTACTTGGTGCGTAGCTAAGCGAGATAAGAATCGTCTTCATATCAACATCAAATATGAGTATAGTAATAAGTTCCCCAATGAAAGTTTATGAGGAAAACAACATTTTTTATTATCAGTTAACTGGAGATAAATATATTCTACACTTACAACATCCTCCGATTTTAATCTACTAAAGAATAACATCCTTATTAATGTGTATTAAAAAGGTACGGACAACTATTATTTTTTATAATTATTATTTGTATATTCAAAGATGGAAATAAAAGCCTGGAAAAAATAGTGGAATTTTTCGCAATGTGATGAAAATTTTGGTTGGAGAGTATGAAAAAAAGTATAAGCAACTGCCAATTTTCATAAGTTAAACATTCAAAAAGGTATTGTAACTGTGTCCGACATGTAGTACGGATACAAATCTAGTAATACGGATACAAATCTAGTGATTAATAGTATTCCGATAAAAGTTAGCAAGTTGATCTCCATATACTTTATATTGCAGCTGGAAGATGCAGTATTTGTGTGTGATGTCTGATAAAGTTTGAATCTCCATCCATATCAAAGGGCCAAAGGAAGCTAGAGAAATAGTAAGGCTATATAAAGAAGCCTCATATAGGGGCTGCCAAGTTGATAGAGGGGCTTCCCATGTGAAGACAAAATAGGGATATTAGGTAGGAATTTCAAAAACCCCTTATCCATGACATTTTCACAATGACTAAACTACCCCTGATTAATTAATATTAGTAAAACTAATTAGCTAATAGATTAGGTTAATAATAATTAATCTAAAATAATCTTATACTTAATCAAATTAAATCAAAATTTTCTTTTTTTTTTGGTTTGGTGGGAAGAAAAAGTAGAAGAAATGAAAGAGAATTTTTTAAAAAACCCTAGATTTTGATTCACTCAACCATAGTAGTCAGGTATACCTCTAACTTACACTCTTGGTCTTTTTATGGCTCAAATTTGATGAAATTACGTAAAAAATTATGCTTTTTTGTGATTCAGGGAAATTTACGGTTGAGTTTTCATGTCGAACCCAACCGTAAACGCCATTTACGGTTAGGTGTTTATCCAACCAAACCGTAACCGTAATTTCATGGCGGAAAACCAAATCGTAACAGTTTTACGGTTGGGTTTTCAGGATCATACCCAACCGTAACTAACAATAACGGTTAGGTGTTCATCCTAATCTAACCGTAACCGTATCTTCAGGAAGATTTACGGTTGGGAAAGTACCTCAAAACCCAACCGTAAAAGAAGCCGATTTTGAAGAACAAGTTCCAGGAAGATTTACAGTTGGGTCTAAACACTCAGACCCAACCGTAAAATTAGATGAATAGATTTGAAGATTTTTCATTTCTATCTTGTAGAGAATTGAAAGACGAAGCCAACCCAAAAAAAAAAAGGTCAATCGGACATCGTATGAGGGAGTTATGATCAAAACGGTGAAATACAAAAAAGTGTCCAGGAAGAATTACGGTTGGGTTTCTTGGACTCGGACCCAACCGTAAAACTGAGGATTTTGGGGAGATTTTTGTGTCAGAAAATCGGTTGGGTTAATTGACTCGAACCCAACCGTAAAATATCATCTTCATCTTCTTCCTTCTGATTTACGGTTGGGTATTTTAATAACCCAAACGTAAAATCTAAAAGAAACCAGTTACAGTTGGGTTCGAATCGAACCCAACCGTAAGTTCTTGAGAACATGTATTTACGGTTGGGATTCCAATCGAACCCAACTGTAAATGTTTCTGGAAACCTAATTTTTGGACTTGAAATCAATCGTTCTAACACATTACAATCATAAAATGGAGAAAAATAGCTTACGATTAGTAGAATTTGTCATCTTTATTATAGTGTTTGATTGACGATTATAAATTTTCGAATCGACGATTAATCGAAGACCATGAATTTGATGAAGAAGAAAATGGGGAGAATGAGAGTTGAAGAGAAGCAGATTTACAGTTGGGAAGAAGAAGAGTTTTTTGTTTAGGTTATAAAGTAAAGAGTAAAATAGGTATTTGCTATTATTAGGGTGTCCCTTATCCAATATTTGGGTTACCCTTAAACAATGGGAAACCCCTCTATTGGAATGGGAGCCCCTATATGAGGCTTTTATATAAATCTTCTTTTTGTTGAATTGAATAGCTTATTATCTTGGTATGTATAAAATTAAATAATAAATATATGAACTCGTTATGTATTTGTTGTACATATATCTCAATTTTAGCTAGGTTTATTCATGATCGCTAAACACGGGTATTGATTATCAAGGGGAAGGGTACCAATCCATATATAAAACTAGATAAACGTGCAATGATGGGGGTCTAACCGAAGATTGGATTTTTTGGAACTATTTTTCAATTTCTTCAAATTCATTGGTCACTTAGAACTATTATAATCAATTATGAGTAAATTACAGTTAGTTTATAGTGCAATCGAAAGAATTTGGTTCCAATTTGAATAAGTTTGAGTTAGATTTGAAAAAATTAGAAAATCAAGAAATCGAAATAGTTACTAAAAGTTTTTTACAACAATTTTAGGACTTTTTGCAACTATGTCAAACTCTTCTTTTTCATAATATCTTTTAAACTACACCAAGTTCGAACAAAATTTTGAAGCTAAACAGTAAGTTATGTATTTAATTTTATTATTTTCGCTTTAATTTAAAGAAATATGGTTTAGATTTGGAGGTATTTAAAAAAAACAAAATTGAAATAGTTGCTATAGAACGACTATATTTTAATTCTCATTGTGAACATATAGAAGGAATCCCTTCGGTCGTCCAATAAAGTAATCATGTCCTCTAACTGGATTCCTGGATTGGTATTTGCGCTAATGATTTTGATACCCGTTTTTAGCAATTATGAGTTTATTTATCGTTGTTATAATACTGGAAAAAATGGTTTGATATAATAGGCCCCGCATGCGATTAACTTCATAGAGAGTTGTTTTACAGTCCAACTGAATCTTATATATTTTACTCGTTGTTTCTGCACCGTGATATTATTTTACAAGACGTGATAATAAACATTTAAAGCTATTACATTATTTTAGCTAGAAAACCCCGATATCAATTTTATCCGAAATAATGAGAATCAAGATATCAGTTCATCGTATAAAATTAATATTTAAATATTATTAACGTAATTTATAAATTAAACTCTAATTAGTAAATTAATTTATTTTAACATAACTTGGTATATAAAATCTAGGTGACCAAACTTCTATACAAAAACACCTCCCATATTATATTTTATAAACAAAAACTATTTGAATTAAAAATGAAATAAAAACCCCATTTTCTTTAATATTGATCAAGTTTAGTTATTATCATTTTTTTAAATGGCATCCTTACCCTTTCTTTCTCTTTTTTCTCATTTTTTCTTCTTCTTTTTTTTCTCCTCCTCCTCCCCACCACCATCACTAGCAGCAACAGTACCTCCTCCGCCACCATCACCAGCAGCAACAGTAGCTCCTCCGCCACAACAACACCTTCGTCTCCTTCACCAACACCTCTCTCTCTTTTTATTTTGGTTTTATGTTCATCAATAATAAATTTTATCACCCATTTCTACCACTAACAGCACCTCCGTCTCCTCCACCAACACCACCAGTACCTCCTTCTTTTTCTATGTCCAGATCCACCACCAACAACACCTCCTCCTTCCCCATCGCTTCCTCCTCGTTATTTTTTCTCCTCCACCACTACATGTCCAGATCCACTACCAACAACACCTCTTCTTTCTCATTCTATCCTCTACAAACATCACCAACACCTCCAGATCATCATCGTCGAAAATCATCATCAAAATATAATGATACATCATCATTGTCGAAATTAGGGTTTTTTGTTGGTGAAACGTCAGAAAAATGATGAAACCAAATTTGGTTTCATCAAATTTCACCAACACAAAAATTGAAACCAATTTTTGTGTTGGTGAAATGTCAGAACCAAAACAATGATGAAACTTTTTTTGGTTTCATCATTTTTTTCCATCTGGAATAAGGTGGAACCAAATAAATGGTGAAACTTTTTTTAGTTTCATCATTTTTTTTTTCGTCTGGAATAAGATGGAACCAAATAGATGATGAAACTTTTTTTGGTTTCATCATTTTTTTTTTCATCTGGAATAAGGTGGAACCAAATAGATTTCATCATTTTTTTTTGGTTTCATCATTTTTTTTCACCTGGAATAAGTTGTGTTGGTGACATGTCAATTTTCGTTGTGGTGGTGGTGGTTGGTGTTGGTTCTGGTTTTCGTTGTTGCTGGTGGTGGTGCTCGTTGGTGGTGGACATGGTGGTTGTTAGTGGTGCTCGTTGATGTTGGTGGTGAAAGTGGTGTTGGTTGTTGGTGGTGGTGGTTCTGGTTTTTGTGGTGGTTGGTGGTGGTGCTCTTTGGTAGTGTACCTGCTGGTTGTTAGTGGTGCTCGTTGGTGCTGGTGGTTGGTGCTGCTGTTAGTTGGTGGCTGGTAGTGGTGGTGTTGCTGGATGATGGTGGTTTTTGTTGGTTGATGGTGGTGAGTTGGTGTTGGTAGTGTTGGTGGTGAGAGAGAATAAAGTTTAAAAATGGAATTGAATTTTTTTATTGGGTTGAATTAATGTAAATGGTAATTTAAGAGTGGGGTTGAATTTTATTTTTGTTGGGTTGAATTAATATAAAGAGTAATTTAGAGAGATTTATTTAAATGAGATTTTTATTTCATTTTGTTTTTAGTGGGTTTTTTGTTGTTGGATAGTAACATCTTTGGGGTTATAACCCATAATCTGTTATTTTAATTGAAAAGATGGTTTAGTTCTTGCAAAACGGTTGCATACTCAATTTTCTATTCATTCAGTCACGTAAAATATATTTAGTTTTTAATAAAAATATATGAGGTTAAATATAAAGATGATCGTAAATTTGTAAGGTAGTTATAGAGACATCTTCTATCTCGTCCTCTAATTTTAGAGGTTTTTCTAAAAGATATAAACATACAAGGGAAATGATCCGTGCCATTTTGATACAGGCTATTTCGTAGTGTCCTGGGTCATCAAATATTTTCTAAACACTAATTAACGTATCAGTATGTTTTTAACTTTTTTTTTTTTTTTGACATATATGATTTTTTAGTCATGTGATTTGGTGTAACAAATCCTAAAAACATGCATGACTACTAAAGGTACACCCAAGAGTTAATCGATGTATTATACTTTGAAACTTATATGTTTTCACGTGCTTAAGCAATATATCGTTTGATATCTCCAGCTGCTTTAGCTTGTGTAATATTTAATCCTTAGCACATATATTAATTGGTCTACATAAAACATGAAAGTCTGATAATTAAATTGTTATAAGTCTTGCAAGTTGTAACCAAATAGTCAGAATTCATTGCTAAAATAAAACTAGAGGTTTTTTTATTATCTCTTTAGATAATATGTTAATTTTTATTACCTTCTCTATTTATTTAAAATGTCTAAAATATGTGAAATCTCTCTTTTGTTATTTCTGTCGTGACATTCTAGTTATGTGAGTACATATAGTGCACGTGAGTATCTTAATATTGTATTAAAAATAAAAAACCCAAATATACCTCTAGTAAACCCTAAATCTTCTTATGTCGTTTTCTTCTACTGTTGTGGCCGCCATTATCGTTCACTTCTTCCTAGTTCCTCCCCATAATCTTCTCACGTTGTCTTGATAAAACCCTGATAACAGTAGCAGAGCTCATTATATCCTTTTCTAATTTCTTAATTCTTTCAAGAAGATTAAAACTTGGACCAATTATGGATTTAACAGAATCAACAACAATTTTATTCAATTGTCTTATACGAATCAATTAAAGTACCAATAAAAACAACAACAATTAACAAACCAAATTGAGAGGCCCTATTCAAATTCAGATTCACAAACTCGGGAGAAAGAATGGAAAGAGCCACTTTTGAGAGGCCTTATTCCATCTAGTGAGAAAAGGGATTACAATGATGTGTATGTGTTCGGGGAAACATTATCAACTGCACGAATTTGTTCATCTTGATATTGACCAAATCTATGTGGCGAAACCTTGAAGGGAGTTTATAAATTTTACGTTCTTATAGAAACAATATGAATTGTGTCTCCCACAAAAGCAGGAAGTGTTGCTCTATAAACACTCCACCCACCTTCATCACTACTTATATGAAAATAACGTATAAAATCATGTACCCAACAACCTTTTTTACCAGATGAAGCAACAATAATCCAAGTCCCAGAAGGTGAAATAGAATGACTAATATCCACCATTAGGTGTTAATCTATGAGTTTGTCCTATTTTGATATGTGTTGCATAAACAGCTGCCCAACTCTTATTTGGTAGTAATAGATTACATGAGTCGAAACATAAACTTACCTGAAATTGATGGTTTGTCTTTCATGGAGAACGCGGCTATGATCAAATTTGAGACAGAAACCTAAAAATAAAACAAAAAAATCGAGTTTCGATATAACAAATCAAACAAAAATAGAGCTTCAATATCATGAAAGAAATAGAAAATTGATCAATCGAAACAGAAATTGATTAATCTGATAGAACCCCTGAATCTGTATTGAATCATACACCGATTTCAAAAGAAAAAAAATCCCCGAAATTTCAGAGCCCCCAAATCTTGAATCAAACGATGTAATTTCATCTCAAACAT
Source organism: Papaver californicum (assembly GCA_023531435.1). Taxonomy (NCBI): domain Eukaryota; kingdom Viridiplantae; phylum Streptophyta; class Magnoliopsida; order Ranunculales; family Papaveraceae; genus Papaver; species Papaver californicum. The sequence continues at coordinate 10,133,252 of JAJJMC010006585.1, read as the reverse complement.
ACCTATTTCTTCGAAACGCTTGTTTGGGCAGAAATTCTCATCAGCCCAAAACAACCAAAGATTCATCAATTAATCTCACAGAGAAAAAGAAAAAGAAGATTGAGACAAATCATTTAACGTGGTTCGGCCCTCAACAGCCTACATCCATGGGTACTGAATTTGAAGGTTTTATTGATTAAGAATTATGATTACAGATACAAAAAGCTCCATTGGAGCTCTGGTGAGAATGAAGATGCAGAGGGATTTTTCTCCCAGAAGAAGAAGCCCATCCCCTTTATGTTCTTCTCTCTTTTCTTTTAAAGGAAAGTCTTCAATTTCAAGTGATGTGTCATCCTCTTGTGCGACCACCTGTCCATTCTTTCCCTTCCTAATACTTCCATGTGGCACCTCCCTATCTGTCCATCTGTCCACCTTATCTTCTTATCCAGCTTTCCCCCAAACGGTCTGGGCTGGTCTAGTTGGCTTGCGGGATTGACTTGGTCCAGCGGAAATGACCGGATCGGGACAGTATATTCGGGACAGAACAGATCGGGCACCAGTTGGAACGGGAATTGCTGACGTAACTGTGAGAAATGATGACGTCACTTCGGGACAGGATAGCATCGGCACAAGCTGGAACGGTCGGGATGATGACGTCGCTTCGGGATCGGGATGTGATGACGTCACTTCGGGACGTAAATGATGACGCCGCTTCGGGCCAAATTAGGCTTCGGGCGAACATCATTTTGTCCCCAACAACTTGCCCCCTTTTTCTTGAGAGTTGTTCGAAGAAAAAGTCTTAAGAAAATTACCACTCGTCTCGTCTGAATCATAATGTGGTTGTTGATGTTGTTTAGGCATTTTCATGTTATGTTGCATTTTTGTCCAATGCAAAACAAAATATTATATATGTATATATATATATTGATTGTTAGTTTTTCACCACAAGGTTCCTTTGAACCCTGGGTTGATATTTTTTGCAACGAAGCACCTCCTTCCATGGAGTTATGACATTCACACATACGAAACAAACCCGAGCTAGGGGTAAGATACAGGGTTGGTCCCGAACGTACTCTTTTTGTATCAAGACTCTTACTTAGGTTCTGTGACCCAATAGTCTTATCAAGTATCAAGACTCTTTCATGGGTTCTGTGACCCAATAGTCTTATCATGTCTCCTAGCCACGGAGCTCGGTAGGAACACACGCTTAATTTATCTCGGACATGGAGTAAATTAATGTGTCCCATAAATTTTCTCTAGCCACTGAGCTCAGTAGGAACACACGCCTAATTTATCTCGGGCATGGAGTAAATTATGTGTGGTCCATCATTTTATTTAGACTCTTACATGGGTCCCCTCTTTGGGGATGGACCCATTAGCCTTATTTCAAGACTCTTACATGAGTTCCCTCGTTGGGGATGTACCCACTAGTATTTTCTTGTCTCCTGAACGGAGAAATATCAATAAGAAATATACCTGATATGTAGATGAAAAGTATACTTGAAAATCATCCAGATATTTCTCATTTCTCATTTCTTATTTAAGACATATCTCATATTCTTCTATATACATGAGAAGCATATATAGAAAGAAAATATGAAATATATTTTAAATAAGACATGAGAAATATCCAGATGAAATATCATTTTATTCCGAAGTAATCGTTGTTTGAGACATCAGAAGTATACGAATGTAGAAGTATTCGACTTCCGAAAATATTTGATGATAGGTTGAAAGAGATACCCATTTTTGAATGATAATTCCTGTAGGAGCGTTCAGATTGCCGCAAGAAGTATAAGAGGTATCGCCTTTCAAAGAAGTTCAGAATGAATTTAAGTATCTACTGAATATCTTCGTGAGGTATGAGCCATTTGAAGTATCATTTCTTGAAGGCTCATTTAAGGTATTAATTGCTGCCTTATGTTAAGAAGTACAAGGCATATAACATAAAGTAGCGAAATATATTATTTCTATTTAGCATTAATAAATTATTAAAATGAAATACCTAATTGGCGTCCAGTATTTAACTCATTTCACAGCTAAAAATTTGATTTCTTTATAGCATACCCCCAGTGCATCATTATTGCATAGCTGCCGCATCTCTGAAGTGTCCTTCATAGGTATCTTCACATTTCATAAAAATGTCTTAAACATTTCTTAATATTAAATGGGTACAAGCTAAAAATGATTTTCATGCTTTTAATTAAATATCACTGTTAAATCTAATCAAACAAAATTAGAATTTTTTCAGACTAAAAATTTATCATATTAAATCAATAGGTTTCTATGATTATGTGATTAATTATCATGATGCATGATATCACATGCGATTCAGATACTATTGAAATCATTTGATCAATTCATACTGTATGACAGTTTGTAATATTCAATTAAAATATATACCATGGGTACTAGTTGAACAAATTTAATGATCTAATTCATTATACAGATGATGGGTATACAAATCAAATAAGCTCATGCTTTTTAAGCAATTAAGAGGATTTTTTTTTTAAAAAGATAGTATATATTTATCTTTTTAGAAATACTTGTGAATCAACGGATGTCCTCACCCATCTGTTGAAGCTGTGATAAAAATTATCTAGCTATAACAATTTAATTTAATTTATTATATAGTATATATATATATATTTTATGCACCATGCAAAATCAGAAGCAAAAAGATCGGAATCAAATTAATGGTCAACTGGTTAAGAGGGAAAGATGGGTCAGCCGAGTCAGCCAATCTGAGTCGGTCTAATTGGTCTTGTTCAACTGAGTTGGATCAAACTCAGTGAGTCATCTCACCGGATAGAAAATCCGGCAGAGTTTTGTTTGTTTTCTGGCTATCCCAGCCTAATTCAGGCTATTAGAATCTGTCTTTCCCTGCTATTGATGCATTCATTCATTTTATGATAAACACATATTAGGCTCATGCCAACATTTATCAATTCTAGCAGAAAACATCACAGAGATCAGTACTTTCTCTAAGTAACATTACTCCTAACAAGTATGAAACATAAACATGCCAACTTATACAGTATGTACATAGCATAGATTCATCTAATAAATATTCACATATTAGATATATTTGACTACATATGCATTCATTAAACTAACCGATCACTCTAAACACATTCAACAATCATGTTATCATGGTGGATCTATATACCAATACAAACAATTGAGATGCTACAGGATTTGCAAACAAGATGATAACTAAAAATGCATTATCTTAACTCTCGGGAATAACTTCTTATTTCACCACCCTCGCAAGTCTGTGCCCCAGATTCTCCTATACAATAGCTCCGATTGCAGTTCAGCTGATAAAAAAATTCAACTGAAGTGCGGATTTCACGGATGCAAATGATGTCTTGCATAGGTGTAACTGGGCAGACTTCAGCAGTTGCTTCACTTACAAAGATTCCAGAATGCTCAAACATGATGACCAATTTTAGATCATGCATCATACAAGCAACTAAGCAAGAATAATGTTTCACTTATCTTCCAGTTGAAGTCTGCAGGTCCATTACTGTCCAAAACGATCAGGATTTCTGTCCTGCGAGGTAGATTAGCACATGGCTACATGCAAGAGCGTACTCTAGCTACACACGTCATGATATGTTAGTTTTAAAGAGCTAATAATAACATGATGAAATTCCAGAATGCTGAAGCATGAAAAATACTGAAATGTAGCATTTAAATTACTCAAAGTCTCAACAGCTAGCTATAGATCATTCAACTTAATAGATGAGTTAAAATCCACGATATGAGCTAATAGTATCTCATTAACAATGATCAAAAGAGTGTCAAAAAAGGATTTAGATTTAGAAAATTTGGTGAGCAGTTATCTTCTTGTGGCGTCTACAAGTCAACAACATCACAGTGAAGCTTATTCACAGTTGAGTTATGTGCAGGGAGTCAATTATTCACCCATCAGACAGCAGATTAAGAAGATAGGCTACCACTCAAGCGCGATTTTGCAAACATGCGAGGGGCATCAGATTTGACTCAATAGCTTATAGCTTATAAATTTATAAGACCTCATTCAAAGGTAGAGGTTATGCACCAAACATGATCTAAAAATGCCATACAAGGTATGCTATATAGTCAGAAAGTAAACACAAATTGTTTTCATTGCTCATAGATAAATATTAAAGACTTTAAGAGCTCAAATACAAGAGTAACTGGATCGCATTCATTCACAGGTGAATGGCTCTAAGGTATGCTATTAGTATCCAAAATAGTTTAATCATGAACTGATAAACAAAGTATGCACTTAAAAAATGAATTCAAAATGAGAATAGTTTGTACATGCTCCTACAATCAACTTGTAGTGTCATATGCTTCATATGCTTCATTTTCTAAATATAATAAATATAAGCATGAAATATACATTACTTAGAGCACTATTTATGTCTATAAAAGCTACAGGTCAGTTGAATCAACAGAAAGAAAATTCGGCTACTAATTTAAATCAGGACTCAACATATACAGGTAAGTATTCACAGTAATGAGCTTATTAAGATGTCGGTTCACACGCCACAGACATAAATATTCAATCAGCTAAGTAGCTTAGTGAGATATTGGTTCAAATGACTTATTTTAGGTCTGATATGCCACATACATTGATTCATATACAGGTGTACTAGAATCAGGCTTGGCAGAATGAAGCTCAAGCCTAGTTTCCATGAAACAGATTCTTCTTAGATCTGAATATTTAGGCAGATTTAAGTTACTCACAAATATGAGGTCAAAAGCACTATTAGTATCTACCATATCAACATATCCTAAGTCGTCTACAAGTGTTGCACCATGCTCACATCCATATAACAAATTAACTAATCCCAATTCAGAAACATTGGGATTACCCGAAGCTTTTGAGCCATGCATTAGAAAATCAGAGGAAACAACATACTGTGACTTAAGCAGGGAATTTAAACATATCAAAGTTATTTTCACGCTCAAGATCTTGGTGTCGACAAACAATTCAGCCTTCCCTAAGCTGCATACAAGCAGTGTAGCATTTTCATTTTCACAGAACAATTGCACAAGTCCCAGATCAGGATCGGCATCACATGTATATACAGATTGAGATGTATAAAAATTGTACATTGGGTTTAAGATTTCCATTCACAGATTGCATTCAAGGGTTCAAGGAAGTACAAAATTGTTCAACTTCAAACTGTTTTGTTGCATGTGTACAAAATATGTGCATACACTTTAACAGGACACGATGTAACCATACAAAATCCAGAATCAATTTTAAAATGGATTCATATATAATGGAGTAATATCTTAGCTCCAAAAGGCATGAGAGATAATCATCTAGATTATTATGCAGATGTTTTATTCAAAATCATAGTTGTATCTAGTTAAGCATGCTTAAGCTTTTAAAAATATGAAATAACAAGTTGAAATTTAGTTTTTGAATAAGATGAGACATTGAATTCATGTTAATCACCATAAAGCAGTTAAGATTATAGGTAGAAGATTGAGGAGGTTACAGGTCCCCTTCTTTCTTTTGAGAACTTGACAGTCTGAAATTAAACTATAACAACTCATGGATAAGAATTGGCATGTAGGTAACACCCATTCATGTAGTAATTATGTAAGCTAAAGTAATATGCTAATATGCATATCATGTGTCATATATGCTTAGAGTTTATGATAAGGTTGTGATATTTAAACATTTGCTTTAAAGCCTTTTTAAAATATTAAAGTTGGTGATACTTAGCTTACGTTTCTGATAGCTGTTTCCTTTCATATTATGTCTATTTGTGATGTTAGAAGCAGGAGGAAGAAATTTGTCCCATTCCCCATTGATAGGCACATGACCAAGTGTTGATTGGTTGTTGAAAAAAGGAACTTGATGAATTCTGAGATAGTAGAGCTTGACTGTGAGTACGGAGAATTCCAGCTTTTTCTTTACTAAACTTTTGACAAGAAACTTCATCCATGGCTTCACATATTCGATTAATCAGTGAATCACTTTGTACCCAAGCCTAATTTCTCTGTTGGCATCATAATTGAGTCTCAATTGCTGCCATACAAACCTTGTACCAAGCATACAAGTTCATGGAAAATCTGATGGAGATAAGGTAGTAATCTTTCAGACATTTACTCAAGCGGCTTGACTGCGTTGTGCTAATGATGGAGATACATCAGTGATGTTTCTACTTTCTTTGCACCAATTTGAACTCTTGATCTTCAGTTAGAACTTTTGAGCTTTAATTAGTACTTTTGAGCTTCAATTAGTGATGTTTCCAAATTCCACGCAGTATTTATCTCCAATTAGAACTCTTGAGCTTCAATTTCGAAAACCCGATTTTACTTCATAATTGGGAAAGAACATTGAACTCCATAATTTTCAAATTCAAGCAATTCTTGAACCCTATTTTCAAATTCTCATTAAACCCTTTTGTTCTCCACTCATCATTAACCGAATTTTCAACTGAATTTCATATAATCTCAAGATCAGTTGAAATCCCAAATTTTTGATTTCACTCCCCAATCCCTAACTTTTTGATTTTTTTCGCAAGTTAATAGCTTCTTCCCTCTTAATCAATATCAGTGATGTTTCTAACAACAATCCTTGACCTCTTCTTGGCTTAAATCTCACTTTAATCCTCTTGATTTCTTCTTCCCAGGTGATGAACAACAGAACGATAATAGATGATTATGAGAAGAAAAGAAGTGAATAGCTTTTTCTTTTACTCTTGTCTTCACATCGTGAAGAATTAGATCCCTAATTGTTAACTCTTCTCTTTTTATTTCATCGGTGAAATCAAGGGATTAATCCAGAAGAGAAAAACCTAGAGAAACCCTTTTTTTTTTCATCCAAAAGCAAGCTCATCCATCTCAGGTAGGATAAATCCTTTCCTCATTCCCTGTTTCTAGCGCCAAATTGTTTGGGAAGAAATTCTCATCAGCCCAAAACAACCAAAGATTCATCAATTAATCTCACAGAGAAAAAGAAAAAGAAGATTGAGACAAATCATTTAACGTGGTTCGGCCCTCAACAGCCTACATCCACGGGTACTGAATTTGAAGGTTTTATTGATTAAGAATTATGATTACAGATACAAAAAGCTCCATTGGAGCTCTGGTGAGAATGAAGATGCAGAGGGATTTTTCTCCCAGAAGAAGAAGCCCATCCCCTTTATGTTCTTCTCTCTTTTCTTTTAAAGGAAAGTCTTCAATTTCAAGTGATGTGTCATCCTCTTGTGCGACCACCTGTCCATTCTTTCCCTTCCTAATACTTCCATGTGGCACCTCCCTATCTGTCCATCTGTCCACCTTATCTTCTTATCCAGCTTTCCCCCAAACGGTCTGGGCTGGTCTAGTTGGCTTGCGGGATTGAGTTGGTCCATCGGGATTGACTTGGTCCAGCGGAAATGACCGGATCGGGACAGTATATTCGGGACAGAACAGATCGGGCACCAGTTGGAACGGGAATTGCTGACGTCACTGTGAGAAATGATGACGTCACTTCGGGACAGGATAGCATCGGGACAAGCTGGAACGGTCGGGATGATGACGTCGCTTCGGGATCGGGACGTGATGACGTCACTTCGGGACGTAAATGATGACATCGCTTCGGACCAAATTAGCCTTCGGACGAACATCGTTTTGTCCCCAACAACGCTGATTAAAAGAAAACATTACTGAATCATTATCGAAAATTAAAACTAATTTTCAATGTTCAATTCAATGGTGTCTCTCGTTATAAACTCACTCCTCCATACGTTTTAAAATATTTAACATATATTCATTTATGTCTATAGATCGATAACGAAGAAGACGAAGATGTGATGAGAAACGAGTGAGGGTATTTTTGAATTTTTAAATTTTATTTTGACACACATATGTTGTACGTGTTCAATTAACTAGGTTGTCATAAGATAATAGAAGAAAATTTTTATTTATTTTAAATTAATAAAAAAAATAATACAAATTAATATATTATCCAAGAAGATACTACCATAAATGAATATTTTAAAGACATGTTATTAAAGAGCCAATTATAAAAGATATCCAATTTAGAGAAACGACGTTAATAATCAGGTGAAACTGGACTAATACCATAAATGAAAATTTTAAAGACATGTTATTAAAGAGCCAATTATAAAAGATATCCAATTTAGAGAAACGACGTTAATAATCAGGTGAAACTGGACTAAATTTCAAACGTTTATTTAAACTATCAGGTGCTGCGGAATAACGAAATTGAATATGATCCTCAAAATGATACTACTAAACTGAAGAATTAAATGTATTAATCCCAAAATCAGAAATGCTCATTGTATTCAGAATTTCAGATAAGACACACCCGAGTTATCAAAAGAGGGGTAGACCATATTTGTTGTATACATGTGGTCGTCGTTTTCCGGCATCAACAACCTTAACCTCCTCACCGTCAGTTTTACGAAGTGATCGATATTAAAATATCTATTTGTAGCCTCCTCGATCCTTTCCTATCCTAGGTTTGTCATCCCTACACATTCTTAAAAAAACATACTAAACTCCGATTAGAAATATTCAGTTATTACTTAAATTGTTATATGTCTTTCATCGTTTGAAATAGATTAATGATCAGTTTATAGCTTGATAAATTCGCACATCTCTATCAAGCACCTGCAAATGGTAAAAAATCAGACAGTGCTCATCGATTGGACTTGCTTCAAACATAAGTATTTAGTAAAAAGTATTGAAACTTCACATTTACAGTTTACACGCACGTTTCCCAACAACGTGCAGCTTCAATAGGCCTTGCAAACGACAAACCTAGGTCGACGTTAGTATCCGTAATCACCTATATGCGTAGACCAAACGGTACTCTAAGAAATGTACATGATGGATAAACATACACATGGGTACAAATTTGATGAGCAGACTGCAAAGCTTCTATCTCACCTAAATCAGACCAAAAAGGAGTTGTGTGTGGAGATGGGTAAACTCAAGTATTCTTGTTGTTGGAATACTCTTTTCCGTATTTTTTTCGTTCATCTTCTAGGGGGTGATACATGGATGATGATATGAACGACATATAAACCATCAAAAAACCCAATGTTCACAGTTCCAGTTATAAGTAACCTGAATAACATAAAATGCTTGATTTCGAATGTTAGAGAAACCAAAAACCCATCAGACAATGGTTTTAATCAATTCCTAAAGCTAGCACAGGCACAAAATAATAAATTCGATAAAATAACTAAGATGAGACATTTATAGAAGCGAGTTGATGTTACGATGTGAAAGGATGCAATTCTAAGTACATGTTACCGATGCCTAATTTTTTGTATCGGTAACTATTTTCAAAAGACATAACACTCCAGCTAGTGAACCATACCATATAGACCATGACCATGGGAATGTGTCATGTTAACATTCCTTAAGTACGTAATGAGAGGGCCATTTCAAAGACATAACACTCCAGTAGGTGAACTATACCATCCAGACCATGACCATGTGAATTGTTTCATGTTAACGTTCCTTAAAGTACATAATAAGAGGGCCCAAATCATCCAACGAAAGAGGTAGTGGATTAGAATTTCATATTCCTCAAAGGTTGGTTTATGAACCTCTACCAAAGCATCCAATGGAAGTTGCCATAAAATCTCAAGAAAGATACCGTAGTGTGCTTATAGGGCTTGTATTACAATAGAGATATATACCTTAATACGATTTTTGTGTACTCCATTGTTTCCAGTGGCATCAGTTCTTTATTGTATGTAACCTTCGTATGGGCTTGAACCTCTTTTGAAACATCTTTATCATTTTTGGATCCTTCAACACCCAAAACACTTACTTCATCATTTTTAATTTCCTACACTTCTCTCTTTGTTGTGGCTCTTTTATAGCTTCTTTTTCTTGTTCTCCAATCCTGCCAAGACCCACTTTCCTAATCCCATACAACTTCTAAAAGCACTTCATAATCTCCTCCATCCATCATCAACTTGAACGGCAGAGAACTAATCTCTTCACTGATTTTACGGCACACAAACTCTCTCTAAATTTGATCACAATTCTAACCCAATGTTGATCTTCTAACTGGACTCAAACACCTCTTGCTAACCTATTGAAACACCCATTGAACCATGGCTCACAGTTGCACAGACTAATGCAGACTAGTTGTGAATCCTTCTACTGAACCCTACTAACTCGATTACCTAATTTCCTCCTCAACTAGAATTCAAAATCTTCTTCTGACTCTTGGTAAATAAGCATCGGACCATGGTAGCAGCTTCTCCTTAGTTCAGTTGAGAAGAGCTGGTAATCTAGGCAAATGGACAAACGCCTTGTGTGCGTTTTGTTGACGAGACAGATACAAGTTTGCTGTGGTTTTTGAGCCTGCCATTTCTCCTTCCCTGCAATATAATTCATCATTCCAACAATAACCCATTCATTCACAATTCAATTCCAACTACAGACAATCTCAATTCAAACCCATCTCAGATTCAACCCATTTTCTTTATTTCAACAGCGAATTCAGAAACCATTCTTCTTTGAAAACCCATCTTTACACTCACTATTACTTCACTTCACTGCCTTCTCTTCTGAATTCAAATTAAACTCTAACTCATCTCTTGTTGAATCTGACTGGTACTCTCTTTTTCATTCAAACCAACAGCTCCACAGCCTTCAATCTTGACCCAAGAAACCCATCAATAGCTTCATCTCTTTGTTTTGCTCACGGCTAAACCACTACCAAAATATCTCTCTCGATCCCTTATCTCTCTCAAATTCAAAACAAAACCTAAATTCACTCTGTCGTGTCCTCACCAGCAACTCTCGACTGAGATTCCATCACCAACCCATGGTTGCAGAAGACCCATCTCTTTCTCCGTCTTCGCATCACATCAAAACCCAGCTTTGCTGTCTTTCCTATCTCAAAACCTAACCAAACGTCTTGCAATTTCATGCCAACAGCTCCGTCTTGTCTCCAACCCCCAAAATCTCTCTCGATCCTTTGTAGACAATCAGACCCATGGCTTGTCGGCGGCAGAGTTTGGCTGCAGTGAAGACGCTTGCCTGAAGTTGAAATGAAGAGAGAAATTCGACCTAGCTTTTCTATTTCAAAGCTTGAATAAGTGGTGGCCCATAGTGATTACTGTCTGCCTTTAACATTGACTCCATATAGCACCTCTTTAGGTCCCCCATACTAATGCTCTTAATTGCTTTGTAACTCGGCTTCCCCCTAGTAACCTATGTTTTACACACGATTGAGACTTGTATAATTCTATTATCGGAGTTTATCAACATCCAATGCTTCCGAGCAATGCCTTGAGCTCATATTTCGTTTTTTTTTGCATCTCATGACTTCTAAGTCCCTATAAAACTCAAAAGCAAACATAAAATACATAATTCACAAGAAAAATAGCAAATAAATCATAAACAATAGATATTAATTAAGGTGTTTTAGACACCAATCAAATTCCCCTATACTTAGACTTTGCTAGTCCTCGAGCAAACTAAACTAATCATAAACTAAACTAAAATAACAACTTTTTTTTTTGAGGTTACGGTTACACTTAGCATGTGTAACAAGCCTTTAAACCCCTAGGTGTCCCTAGTGGACGAGTTATAGTCTCGTGAGGGTTTACAAGAGATTTACCCACAAAACCTACTGCAACTTTCAAATATTCCAAACCACATGCATCCAAAGAGCTAAGAGGACATAAAGTTTATGCATACTAATAATAAGAAGTTAGATTTATCAAAGAACATTATTCTCATGATTAACTCTTGAGTTAGGAGAAAACCACCAAATGAAAGAATTCAGGATCGAGAGCGACCGGAAGTTTCTGCCTCACCAATAAGGTTTTATGAATTTGACACTCAAAAGATACACTTTATGGTTCTCATGTATGCAGGCAGGAGTAAAGATAGAAATACTGCACACTCTGAATGGTGGGAAGGAAAAGAAACTTTCCGAATTATATAAAGATGTTATCCCATAGAAACGTGGGACGAAAAAGAACCCTTGTTTTTTCTACTGATCTCTACGAAAAGAAATCAACCACTATGCAAGGATGAGAACACTTACTTACCTTCTCACCCAATTCACAGTCAACACCACTCTCATAGCATCAAATAGAAACGTCTTCAGTCTTCGGTCTTCAACTGTTGATGATGAACTCTTGAACTTTGTAGAACTTCGACAATTTGTAAATTTTTTCCTCTAATTCTTGTTGTTTGAGACTTCTTTATAGATTTCTTCTTTCCCACGACCTTAATGAATAAATACAAAAAAAATATACAATAAAACAGTATAAAATGTCTCTCTTTTTATTTCTTTATTTCTTTATTTCTTTTTTTTTCATTCATTATATATATATATATATATTTTTTTTGAGACAAGAAATATGAAATACAAACTAAAAGAATAACAATTAAGCTAATATGGTCGTGGAGTAAGGACTTTACCACTTGATTCTTCATAACTTGTATTGTCTCAATATCATAAACTTCAATAACTTTCATCCTTTAATTTTCTTTACTCTTGTACATAAGTCTTCAACTTGTATATAGAATTCTGCCCTTGTATTGTTACTTTACTTGAATCCGAAATTTTGCTCTTTCTTGTACCGTTGCTTGTAAACCTTGAACGTCTTCAACTTTCTTCAATTTGTAATGTTCCGCTTGTTGATGATGGTGTTTCTATGAACCTGTTGTTGTTGTTGTCGAGAGAGAGAATGGTGCCAACTGCAAACAAGACTACAAGATAGAGTTAGCAATTCTGATGACACCCTCATGATTGATAGAAATAGCACTCAAGAGATCACAAAGTAGTGCTGAAATTGGTGCGAGGTTGGGTAGCTTATCATTCTACCCGGAATTTGCGCAGATGAAACACTCTAAACGGAAAATTGTAGGTTTCGTACCTCACTCATGGGTATTGAATGATCAACTTCTCTAATATTATATTCTCTACTGGCTTTCGCTGTCCATTTTTGTCAGCTCGTGTCTCTCAACAACTAAGAATTCCGAATATAGTTCTCTAATACTTCTAAGTTCAGTTATTTCGGTTAGAACTCCATATGTAGATGTAGCTAGAAGTATACTAAGTGACTCTAAAATCTCTAAATTTTGGAGGTTTTATGCAAAAAGTTACAAAAAAGTTAAAGTTTTCTACCTAAAAGTGAATACTTAAGGATTCTATATGCTTAATCACTCTCCCACACTTAAGTTTTACATTGTCCTCAAGGTAAATTGACTCTTCCAATGTAAAATCAAGGTGGGAAATCTTATAATGATATGAAAATTCAGAAAAAAAAACTAGAAAAAGTACAAGAATTACTAAACCAATGGGTTGCCTCCCATGCAGCGCTTAGTTTAACGTCCTCATCCTGACTCTCTAGTCGCCCGTAAACCAACAATCTGAAAATTTACAGGTCCATCCAGAAACAATCTGCATTGCTAGCAGTAGCTTCACAAGAATATTAACATAAGATAGTGAAAGTGAAACTATCATCCAAAGTGAGTCACCCCCACACTTAGTCCATTCTGCACTCGAAAGTGTATACAAAACATAAGTGGAAGGAAATTCTATATGTTACTCTTGATAAACCTGTATGGTATTAGACTCAAACATATATGGCGGATACTTAGATGCAAGGAATTCAGATAAAACTTTTGAAGCACACAATTCTAGCCCCAAAATAGGTATCTTCCTAAAAGATGGATTAAAAACTTTTTGACGTACTACTTCTAGTTTGGGAGGATCATCATTAGATAGAGATTCATATATAGGGTTAGACAAACCTTGCAAAACCTCTTGTATTACAGGATCCTCGGTACTGCTGGACACTACTATTCCCACATCACAAATATCATTATTCTTATTCAAACTCTTGACAAGCCATTCTTCATCAGTTTCTTGTATAGCCTGCAAGTCTTCATCATCAGAATCAAAATCTTCTCTAAGTAATTTATCATAAGACTTATGCTCTTCTTCACAAGTTGACTTCTCATTCAATGTATCTACTATTTATAAATTCGGGGTGGTATGCACGAAGAAGTCATAATCATCGTTGCTCTCATACACAACATAAGTCTTACCATCATTAACTTTAGTGTTTCTAGACTCAACTTCTTCCTGATGAATAGAAGAATGATCATTATAACGATCTAGAGTTAAGCTATTAACACCGTCATTATCAACGTTTTCCAAGGGTTCATCATCCTCGGAATTTTCATTGGGCTCTTTTCCATTCTCTACATGGCGTCTAACTTCCGTACGTATGGCCCTAGAAATTACTTCAAGAGTTTCTAATGTTGCTCCCTCGTCTTCCAACTGGTACAATTGCTTATAGATTTTCTTGATGTTAACATTTTTCCACCGGTACTCACAATAGACACCACTTCTTCTCATTGAATAGATGAATGATCATAAGTAAGATCAAGAGTAGGTCTAGATACACTACCATACGCTTCTGCATGTTGGGTGTTGAGTTAATATGGTTCCATGTATGTCGCAAATCCTTGAAATCATCGAACATCTGAATGAAACTAGATTGGAGCATATGAGAAGTATAACTATCCCTCCATCCTTGTGATTGTTCACTTACAAACCCTTCATAAGGTTGTTGCGATATATGTGAATAATCACAAGGTCTTGTAAGATATTGATTGTGGCCAACAAATTGATTTTGATCATTATATCCCAAAAGGATTCATCTTGATAAAGCCTAAAAAAATATATTATGTACACAACTCGTTTAGAGAACTTACCTCTTGTTCTAGACAAGTAATGAATACTTCAACCAATTGTGCACATGCAAAAGAATGATTGTACCTGAAATAAGATTCTAAAAAGATAAATTAGTAAAACAAACTAGAATGGAAACTAAATGCAAAATCATAAAATTAAATAACAACTAAAACTACCGACTGCTACCCGGCAGCGGCGCCAATTTGACCGAGGTCAGACTCGTCAAAAATATATTTCTTACCTATTACACTAACTAGTTGAATAATGATAAGCAGGTTCATTCCTAAGGGAGTGTTGAGTTAAAGTTGTCGATTCAAGTTTCTGAAAATAAACTAATGCAAAGATATGAGAATAAGTAAAAGAATGCAAATATGAGGATGTGAATGATTAAGGATTCTTTCTCCACCAGTGAACATGATACAAGTAAATCTTCTTTAAAATATGTTTATTAAAATCCCTAGACAAGTTATGAGTTCAACAAGTTAATTAGACTCCAAGGTTACTTCGTAGAATGAGTTCTCTACTCGTTTCTAGCCAATCAAACCACTTTAAATAAGCTCTCTAGTGTAACTTTATTGAACGATATGCTCTATGAGTAGGGTTGAACCTAATCGCATATTTGTAAGTTCGACATGTTAATTTAGGGTTATCTTTCACACATCAAACTCCACAACATCCCATTGCAATAATAATATTTTGCTACTTGTGATTAAATTAACATAAATATTACGGATTACCGGTCAAGAATCTAGCTTTAAAATTGCAAACCAGATATTCAATTGGCCATTTGAACACTCGCAAACAATACATGAGACAAATAGTAAAACATAATTGAGAAAGAAATATTCAACTTCGCATAAAGCGTTAAAAACTCAAGTCACAAAGCTTCAAAATTATTCCTAATTAAATAATGCTTAGCTACATATGTTGGAGTTCATGAATAAAATAAAAAAAATAAAAAAAATATTGGATACAAAACCAAACAACAGGATGGACGGAGTGATGGTATTTTGAGGTGCGGCAGATTGGTGGAACTGTTGTGGAAGGCCTGGTATTGTTGGCTTGATACGAACTAGTGGTGCTGATTTGGTATTGTATGCAAGATGGAGATGTGAATGCAAGGTGAAGGTACTGTGATGCTATTTTGGTGGAAGGGATGCAAGGGAACTGGTGGTGAAACAGGTTGGAAAGCTCCTCTTTGTGGAGATGGAGGAAGTCGTCAGAAGGGTCCCTTTTTCTCTCTTTGTTGTGGCTCTTTTATAACTTCTTTTTCTCGTTCTCCAATCCTGCCAAGACCCACTTTCCTAATCCCATACAAATTCTAAAAGAACTTCATAATCTCCTTCATCCATCATCAACTTGAACGACAGAGAACTAATGTCTTCACTGATTTTATGGCACACAAACTCTCTCTAAATTTGATCACAATTCTAACCCAATGTTCATCTTCTAACTGGACTCAAACACCTCTTGCTAACCTATTGAAACACCCATTGAACCATGGCTCACAGTTGCACAGACTAATGTAGACTAGTTGTGAATCCTTCTACTGAACCCTACTAACTCGATTACCTAATTTCCTCCTCAACTAGAATTCAAAATCTTCTTCTGACTCTTGGTAAATAAGCATCGGACCATGGTAGCAGCTTCTCCTTAGTTCAGTTGAGAAGAGCTGGTGATCTAGGCAATTGGACAAACGCCTTGTGTGCGTTTTGTTGACGAGACAGATACGAGTTTTGCCGTGTTTTTTGAGCCTGCCATTTCTCCTTCCCTGCAATATAATTCATCATTCCAAAAATAACCCATTCATTCACAATTCAATTCCAACTGCAGACAATCTCAATTCAAACCCATCTCAGATTCAACCCATTTTCTTTATTTCAACAGCGAAATCAGAAACCATTCTTCTTTGAAAACCCATTTTTACACTCACTATTACTTCACTTCAATGCCTTCTCTTCTGAATTCAAATTAAACTCTAACTCATCTTTTGTTGAATCTGACTGGTACTCTCTTTTCATTCAAACCAACAGCTCCACAACCTTCAATCTTGACCCAAGAAACCCATCAATAGCTTCATCCCTTTGTTTTGCTCACGGCTAAACCACTACCAAAATCTCTCTCTCGATCCCTTGTTTCTCTCAAATTCAAATAAATCCTAAATTCACTCTGTCGAGTCCTTACCAGCAACTCTCGACTGATTTTCCATCACCAATCCATCGTTGTAGAAGACCCATCTCTTTTCCGTCTTCGCATCACATCAAACCCCAGCTTTGCTGTCTTTCCTATCACAAAACCTAACCAACGTCTTGTAATTTTATGCCAACATCTCCGTCTTGTCTCCAATCCCCAAAAATCTCTCTCGATCCTTTATAGACAATCATATCCATGTGTCACGGACTAAGATTTTGGAATAGACCGTGCGGCACTTGAACTCTTCAAGTAAGCTTAAAAGAACACAAGAGAATTGGAGACTTAGAGATTTTAAGTAGGAGAGAGTATTTGATTATAAGAGAGAGAATGTTACAATTGCTTAAGAGCTTATTGGTGGTTGATTTGAGCAAATGAGCTCTCCACCTTATATAGTATGCTACGGAGGATTCTAGAATATGTTCTAGAATTATCATCTTTTAGAGTATTCTACCACTATCATGAATATACAATAAAATATTATATATACAAGAACATTCTAGTATGTTGTGGACTTCCTTAATCTTCTAGGTCCTTCCAATGGACCTAGACTCTTGTCATGGGCCAACCCAATATGTGGGAAAATGGGTGAGCCGTGACATTCTCCCCCACCTATTCTCGCGACGTCCTCGTCGCGGCTTGATTGTGAAACTGGTCGATCGCATCCTTGAATTGCCAGAGAGACGCTTCAGGCTCCCATGTTCCTTCTTGTATGGATGCATCTTTCCATTTCACTAAGTATTCGTTGCAAGGCGACACTCTCTTCCTTCGAACAATCCGGTCAGTTAGTATCTCGTCTACAGCTTTGTCGAAAGAAGTTGTAATGGGAGGTGCACGTCTTGATACTCTCTGACTCTCGTCTTCCTCGTCCTTGTTGAACGCCTTTAGATTGCTCGCGTGGAAGACGGGATGGATTTTTATCTTTGATGGGGGCTCCACTCTGTAAGAAGCTTTGCCCACTTTGGCTAGTACTTTGAACGGCCCTTCGTACTTGCGTAACAAGTCTTTGTGTAGCGGCCGAGTGTACTTGAATTGTTGGGGCAAAAGCTTGACAAACACCATGTCACCAGCTTGGAACTCCACATGCCGCCTCTTTTCGACCCACTTCTTCATTTTCTTAGCCGTCTTCATCAATTGGGCGTGTGCTAAGTCTCTTTGCTGCTGCCAAAATCCTTCGCGGTCTTGTATGCTCCGGGGCAAGTACCTGCATAAGAAGTGGCCAAAGTACTTGGCGTCAAGGGTTGTTTCTTCAATTTAGTCACCTTCGGTGGGGACCTTTGATAAGGTGATTTTGTGGGAGGCTTAGCGCCAGGCTCCATCTCGATCGCATGATCGATCTCCCTTCTTAGCGGCAACTTCTTGGGCAGCTTCTTCAGCATCGCGTCCTCGAACTCTTCGATAACCTTCTTCATGCCTTTCAGAACTTCTTCAACTTGGGTAGTCGGTTCCTCCTCCTTCATTGTTGCTATGAAGGTTACCTCACCCTTCTTAAACCCTTTTGAAAGTTGTAGCGCCGACAGCACCGTGGTCTTCTTCTTCTCCCTAGTCACCGGGATAAGGTGTGTTGATTTTTGTCCGAGTATACACAAGGAGTCAAAATATGGCATTGGAATGGCATGTTGTTCCACATGAACTCCATCCCCAACACCATGTCAAGGTCATCCATAGGGATCACCGAGAAATTGATAGATCCCGCCCACTTGTCGAGATGCATCTCCACACAACGTGCCACGCCTACTAGTGGCTTCGCATCTGAGTCACCGCCTTCACGGTACCTCCTCCTTTAGCGAACTTCATCCTAGCCGCAATGCTTCTTTATTGGACACGAAGTTGTGTGTGGCTCCCGTATCCACTAAGGCGCGTGAGGTCTTCCCATTCACATTAACGTCTACGAACATGAGAGTCTTGTCCTTGCTCTTGGATTTCTCCGTCTTAGCTTGGATACTGCTTAGCACTTGGAGCAAACTTATCATGGAATCCCGTTCCTCGTCGGATCCATTTTCCTCCATCAACGCACTAAGTTTACCCTTCATCGGGAAATCACGGACTTTATGATCTCCATCACATAAGAAGCAAGAGTAGGAGGGCTTACCTTTATCTTTATGCTCGGAAGTTTTATTTTTCCACGAAAGATATTTTTTTGAGGTATGCTTGTCTCTATCCTCCTTCGCTTCCCCACCTTTGGCATGGTGACTTCTTGAAGTTTCTCCTCTTTCTTCGAAGTTTGTACTCCTTGAAGTCTTCCCTCTTTCTTCGAAGCTTGGCCTTGTATTCTAGATCAAGGTCTCGGCTACAGCTATTGCCTCGGTCATCGTTCGCACACGACGGCGATCCAGCTCTTGTTTTACCCATGGCTTTGCTCCGCACAAGAAGTTAAAGAGCTTCTATTCCTCAGACAGGTTGGGTATTTCTAGCAACAAGTTTGTATACGTCTCGGTATACTCTTTGGTAGTACCCGTTTGACGAAGATACTTCAACTTCGCTCTTGCCTCATAAGACGCATTCTCCGGGTAAAAGAACTTCTTAAGATCGACTTTAAAATCTGACCAAGTAGCGATAGTAGCCTTACCTTGCTGAATCTCTTGGCTTCGAAGTCTCCACCATGCTAAGGCGTTCTCTGTGAGAAACACCGTAGCTCTTTTTATCTTCCTTGCATCATCCTCCATTTCCAGGTGTTCGAAATACCTTTCGCAACTCCATATGAAAGTATCAATCTCCTTCGCGTCTCTTTTCCCATTATACGGTGTTGGCTTGGGAGCATCCTCTCTTGAGAGTCTGCTTGGACCCTCGTGCATGGCTTGATTTATGGAAGCCCTTTTGCACAATAACAATTCTCCTTTCACCGCTTCTAGCTCTTGCTCAACTGACAGCAATTTTGCCTTCACCTCCTCCACGCTATCATCCATTGCGTCTTGGATCCGAGCTTCTACATCCATTTTGATACCATCCACCGCCTTGCTTATGGCCTCCTCGAAGGTATCTTTCCACCCTTCAAGAGTCTCCTTCGTTAGGAACTCTTCCTCGGCGCGCATAAGGAAATCGCTTACTCGCTTTTCCATGCGTACCATTCTTGCCTCAAGACTTGTTTGCGTATCCTTGGACTTGCCCCTTTTTTTTGGCCTGGCCATCGACACCTTTCTCCATGGTGTTGTTGCTATTAACGTCAGCCATTCTTGAGTCTTAAGCTTCGCTCTGATACCAACTGTCACGGGCTAAGATTTTGGACTAGACCGTGCGGCACTTGAACTCTTCAAGTAAGCCTAAAAGAACACAAGAGAATTGGAGACTTAGAGATTTTAAGTGGGAGAGAGTATTTGATTATAAGAGAGAGAATGTTACAATTGCTTAAGAGCTTGTTGGTGGATGATTTGAGCAAATGAGCTCTCCACCTTA
The DNA here is from genome assembly GCA_023531435.1 of Papaver californicum. NCBI lineage: Eukaryota > Viridiplantae > Streptophyta > Magnoliopsida > Ranunculales > Papaveraceae > Papaver > Papaver californicum. The sequence continues at coordinate 10,112,977 of JAJJMC010006585.1, read as the reverse complement.
TATAGTATGCTATGGAGGATTCTAGAATATGTTCTAGAATCATCATCTTCTAGAGTATTCTACCACTATCATGAATATATAATAAAATATTATATATACAAGAACATTCTAGTATGTTGTGGACTTCCTTAATCTTCTAGGTCCTTCCAATGGAACTAGACTCTTGTCATGGGCCAACCCAATATGTGGAAAAGTGGGTGGGCCGTGACACATGGCTTGTCAGCGGTAGAGTTTGGCTGCAGTGAAGACGCTTACCTGAAGTTGAAATGAAGAGATAAATCCGACCTAAGTTTTCTATTTCAAAGCTTATGAATAAATTGTGGCCCATAGTGATTACTGTCTGCCTTTAACATTGACTCCATATAGCACCTCTTTAGGAAATAGTAGGTTTCCCCATAGTAATACTCTTAATTGTTTTGTAACTCGGCTTCCCCCTAGTAATTTATGTTTTACACACAATTGAGATTTGTGTAATTCTATTATCGGAGTTCATCAACATCCAATGCCTCCGAGCAATGCCTTGAGCTCATATTTCGTTTCTTTTGCATCTCATGACTCCGAAGTACTTATAAAACTCAAAAACAAACATAAAATACTTAATTTACAAGAAAAATAGCAAAAAAAACATAAACAATAGATATTAATTGAGGAGTTTTAGACACCTATCACCGTGGTTTTATCCAGGAGGGTTTGAAATTTTTGATCCTTGTCGAGTACTCCGTCAATTTGGATGTATCCAAACAGTACCTCTGGACCATAACGAAAATTTCAAGTTGTTGCCAACGGGTAGTTAAGGAATAAAGAGCACCACTGGTTCATGGAAGCATAAATATGACCCCAACAAGTTGAGTTGGGAGGGGTTAGAAAGTTTGTGTTAAGATCTTTGTGAAATTTTAGAATGGTACATTAATTGGTTTCAAATTTCTCATCCCTTAGTTATTAATAAAGATAGTCAAGATCGTGTCGAAGCTAAAATTGCAAAGACAAAAATAAAGGAAGTTGCAGCTAGAAAGAAGTCTGACAACATAATCCAAAGTGTATCTGAGACAATGACGATCATGGTAAGTGATGTCTTATTTATTTATTCTCTTAAAAGTGTTATAAAATATGAAAGTGTATTTTTTCTTAATTTTTGGTTATAAATGAAATTAGGTGCCGTCGGCTAAGGATTTGTTAAAGAAAATGAAAACCAAAGTTAGTTTCAAATAGCCGACATCAGTGGTGGATCAATGAAGTTTCTGCAACCAATTTGAATCGATCATTAAACCAGCTGAAGGCGTGAGCTCCAAGAAATCACGGTTTCGGCGCAATGTTTGTTACAATCGATGCCTTATATACTTGACTTTGTCCCCAGTGAACTCCGGATACTTTATTTCTTCGAAGGGCTATTTAACCGATGGTACCCGACAAATGACCAACACCTAAATTTAGTACCCAACATTTTTGAAATTAAGATTTGCTGAACTCGTCATTGACCGTTAAGTCAAACTACTGACCTAACTGATATTAATTTCCCTAACAGAATACTCCCTCCTTTTCAGCAAAAATATTACTATCACTTTTGCTAAAACGGAGGTAGTATATGGTATTACGTAATTAGCCTTATCAATTATAACAGTGACTAGGTTTGTCCTAATGTCCAGAGCCTCAACATCTACTGTTATTTTGAATTAACAACCATGATGAGATCTCACATGTGAGATAAAAACTCAGTTCCCACATTATGTTCGCAACAAATCCCACATAGAGGAGCTTTACCACCACCCAAAACCCATCACCAGATCACTCATCGTCACCACCAACTATCTCCAAACCCTCTGTCACCACCTATTAGCTTAGGTTAGAGTTTTATAAGAGTTTTGGGTTCTGTTGCTGCCGACAAAACAACCAAAAATAGTAAACTGAAGCAGTATAATTTGGGGATTTAGAGGTGTTTTTAAGTCCTGTATTATCAGAATGCTGGGTTTTTGTAGAATTCGAATTTGAATGCAAGTTTCTCACATATTTAGGTGAAGTTTTCACCAAGAAAACAGTAAAGACTCATGGTGTTTACCGTTAGTTTTGTAAATAAATGGATGAGATTGAGAGGTGTTTTAGAGTTCGTATAGGAATATGATTGATGGGTTGTTTTCGAATTCGAAATTGCATGAAGATTAAGCTATAAAAGGAACTAATTATACCAGCTGAACAAAGTCTCTCGATCACAAGATCTCGCACATCAACTATTTGAAGAAAGGCCACAATCAGTTATCTCACAAACTGTTGTTGCTGCCGTTAAGTATGTGGACCGTGTAGAAATATGGTAAGGAAATTTGTGGTCATGGTTGTGTAAGAAAAAGATTAAGAGGAGTTTAATAGTTCTCTATGTAAGGACTTGTTCAATGCAGAGGTGATATTTCTTTTGGATGAGTGCAAAACTTGTTTGAACACTTCTCGTGTTAGCGTTATAGAAAAATGTTCGAATCGTATAATAGCTGATATTCGCTTGGATAGTTGTCTTTTATGTTACTCGTATAAAAAATTCTTTACATAAGTTGATATAAGTTACGTTGTCCATAGATTGCATACTAAGAATGTTACCTATCTTGTTCTTTTTAGTAGTCAATTAGGAGATTTAATGAACCAACTTGAATCTACAGTGAAATGGAATTAGTCCTGATTTAAAACTGGGGCTAACAAGTATACTGATTTTAGTAATGTTTATTGTATGGTTTAATGCGGTTAGGATTTGTCAAGTGATAGTTGTACATCTTATTTACATTTATCGATTAATAGACTCAAAATTGATTGTGGTACTTACTTGAAACTCCAAAAAAGATGAACTGTTATTGTTAGTTGTTGAGAAAATGGAAAGAAAAATTGGTAACGACGGTTGCAGGTTTAAAGGAGAAGGAAGAAGAAGTAAATGGCGGGGAAAGGGTGTAAAAGAGGTGTAACATGGTGTTTTTTTAATGAGCTCATTTTGGTCGTTGGATCAATCTACCTCTTACCGCAAGATTAAATTAGTCGTGCATACTTATTTTTTAAAAAGCCCCCGTTAACGAGGATTTAATAGCGTTAAGTAATTAATACTACCTCCGTTTCAGGAAAAGAGTTACTATTATTTTTTTAAATTGGCCTATTTTTAGGCTAAAATGAAAAAGTGATAGTAACATTTTTCTAGAAACGGAGGGAGTATTTATTAATTAATTTTAAATCAAAATGTTAGTTCAACGGTTTAACTCATATTCAATGATGGGTCAGGTACCAAATCTTAATTTTAAAAATGTTGGCTACCAAACTTAGGTGTTGGTCATTTGTCGGGTATCATTGGTTAGATAACCCATCTTCAAAAGGTTATAGTTGTTCCACCGTGATAGGATAACCACAATTCTCATCCCCTTCGACGTCGTTCATGGTTATAATGTGCTTACAAATTATTTCAAGTAGATCCTCCACGTAGTTATCGTATATCATATTTGTAGGCCGCAAATACTTACCGAACTTATCCTTTTTAGGTCCTTTCATTTTACCCAACGCATGTAAGGTCCTTTTTTCCTTTATCTTGATTTGTTTTCCCATTTTTTGCGAAGGATACATCTTAACCTTGGGTTTAGCGTCTCTTTGACTATCATTTTGGTTACTTGTTTCGCCTTTATCCTCACTCGGCTGACCACGTTTCTTAGAAACATTAATATCTCCCTTCTTTAACACCTTCTCTATTTCCTTCTTTTCCTCTTCATACCTTACATCATTGATACTCAACTATGGATGGATCCCTTTGGGTATTCTTTCTTGTCATATTGGTACTTTGCCTACCTTTTGGTTTTCCCTTTTCCGGTTCCAATAAATCCTTTTCGGTGAAAGGATAGATGATTGTTCTCAAGTTGTGGTAAATGATTTATTTGTTTGCTCGGTATATCTCATCTAATTTTTCCCATAACTTGTATCTCAAATCTCTTCATTGGGATCTTCAGTGGGGAGAGGTTTCAAAACTCAATTGTTTCTAAACATAATCAATATCCTCAAAAGGTATAATACAATCCACATACCGATTTATTTGGTGGCGACAAGGAATTCAATATATTCATTTATTTTATAAACACACACTTCATGCGGTTGATTAACGTTCCATAGCTTTCATCAACTTTACTCCAACCATCAATTTATCAATGCACAAATGGGAGACCCTGTAAGTTAATCCCCGGAGTCAGGAATCATCCTTATAGGTTTTGTGTTTGAACAATAAACTTTCTTTGAATGCCGTTTTAATTCTTACAAATATCAGTTTTGGAATACTCTTTCATTGAGTCAAACACCATCACAAACGTGTCAATTCGCCCAAAAAGGTTTTTCTTCAATCAATAGTGAGTAGACTCTACCATACTTGTAGCTTGGTTTTCGAAGTATTTATGTTGGTTTGTATACGCATACACAAACCTTTCTTTTTGAGGATCCAAGAATTATTTACTTAAATAGGTAATGACACTTGGGTATTCGCTGCCCCAATGTGCAATAAGTTCCTCAAGCTTTTCCCGATACAAATCTTCGATGATGGACCGTGTCAAAGCGTCTCATTCTCCGGAGAAATAAGCCCACAACCTTTCATTCTCATCATACTCCTTCATAAATTCCTCTTTTTTATTTTCTCGTTCTTCATCCGGTAGTGTCACAATATTCTCTAAGTCTTTCAACTTAAGTGGTTGAATTATCGGTTGGCATTTTTTTCCTAACGTTGTTTCATATATGATACGTACAAAGAAAATTATGAGCGTCCAAAAATACCTTACCAATAGCATACATCAATGATTGCTCTTGGTCGGTTATTATCACCTTAGGAAGAGCATGCTCCCGAAGATTAACTTACATAATTCAAACCCCCGCATGTAATTTTCTTTCATCTCGTCTTTCAAAAAAAAAGCCCACGGTGAATGGTGCCTTGGTTAACGTAGCCCAACTATGTTCAAAACGACATCTTATATTTATTGGTCTTATACGTGCAATCCATTATAAGAACTTGTGGAAAGCATATAGCCAATTGAACACAATCCGGGTGAGAAAAAAAATGTGTGTGACTTGTTCAAACTCATCCAACTTCTTTTGTCCCATATAGTTGTGCTTCACCGCCAACCACATCAATTGTTGCATCACCACCCTACCTTGCAAATCCTTCCTTCTCAAAGTACTTCTTGCGTTGTCGATAGTTTGTATAATAGATTTGTTATTCTTGTCATCCGCCTTCAATTTGCTAAGGATTTTACTTGGTGGCGTGCATGCTCGCGACATCTTATCCATTTTCACGTATTCATTTGGTTTGATCATTGGGACTTTTGCATATCCATGAAAATCAAGTGCACTGGGTGGTTATGACGAAAATCCATATTTTTATTTATATTCCAATGTAGTTCATTCTTGTTTTAATTGAAAACGATCTTGAAGGAGCACTCTCTTTTCTTCGTCTTAGTCTTATTCGTTCTCCCGGTCTTCTTTATATACACATAACCATTTTTATGCTTGTCTACGTCTTTCCCACTTCTCTCACAAACCATTCCAAACCGGTCACGTCGGCTTTGTAGCTCGCATACTAGCACACAATTTATTTTCAATCCATGTTCCTCAACCCAAGCCCTTGCTTCAGGTTTAGTTTCCCATGTATACATTAATACAAGGTCAAAATATACTTAGTAAATCTTTTGGAATATAGTTAACATATAAAGTAAAACATCATTCAATTTCTTACCTGCTAAATAATTATGGAAGTGATCTCTATTATCTTCGTAAATGATGTTAACAGCCGAAGGTTGATCGTGCATAGGTACAGGTTCAACAATTACGTTATACAAGAATACGACAAGGTTAGATGATCCAAAAAACAACTTTGCTTCATTCATTAAAGTTAGGTTCGACTGATACGATATTTAAACTAAAAGCCGAACCATTACCTTTTTAAGGTTCGACTAAATTTGGAAAGGAAATTTTAAAGACGAACCTATAACTTGTGTTTTTAATCAAGTTACACTAAGAGGTTCGGCTGTAAAATAGTTAGCCGAATATTACACTGTAAGTCGCCAATTAGAATAAACCAAACTATAAAGTATAGGTTCGGCTAATAACAATAGTAGTACGAATAAGAAGAACTTCGCATATTACATTCAAACACTTAGGTTCAACTATATAATTACCAGCCGGAAGAACGTTAAGTTCGGTGGATAAGTTTATAGCCGAATCCAACACTGAAAATTGAAAAAATCCAATCTCTTGGTGAATTTAACCTAAAAAAAGGTGATTAAACATCGTCTACAAGTATCACTATGTATTGTTAGCATAAGGTTCCTCATCAATGTATTCATCTTCTGAATTTGGCTCATAAAAATCATCATCTTGAGCTTTAAGTTGATTTTGAATTTGAGTTTGAGAAAAATCATTCTCATAATCCAAAAGGTAAGCCAAATTCGGATCATTGTTGTAGTTGATGTGTATTATATTAACTTTACGAAATGAAGATTCTCCTTCATCATTTGAATCACACATTTTTTCACTTCCAAACACAAAAATCTCAAAAACCTAAGTTTTTTTCCACTTCTTCTTCTTCCTTTCAAAACCCTAACTCTCTCACACAAATCTGATTTCTCTATAATTTACCACTTATAGTTCAATCATTAACATTACCAATTAATTATTATTGTTAACATCTTATCATTAACATTAACGTTAACACTAATTGAGTAAGGGCATAAATTCCGTTGATACCTGAAAAATGACTACCCGTTGATAAGGGGAGTCATCCCCGATAGGTAGACCCACGCCCACAACTGTCTTGGGGATATGGGGACTAAGCCCAAGCCCCTAGGCTAATATCCATGAAAATATGGGGATAAGGAAAGATAAAAGGATAAGTTAAGGATAAGGAAGAGGAAATAGTTCTCTTGTAATATAAATGGGTTTAGGAGGACATGTCCCAGGGGAGGTAAAATAGGAAAGTCTATAAAAGGGAAAAGAATAGTACTAAGAAAGAGGTCTCTCTTTCTTAGCTTACCAGAAAAGGTGTAGTCCTTTTTGTGACTATGTCTCCCTTTTACTATTTACTCTAAAATATTTGGCGACTACTGTGGGAGGATTGTCTCTCGCCAAGCAGGATGCACCTGAAAAGCACATCCCCAAACACAACATGAAGTCATCCGCCTGATGATGAAGTAATAATAGAAGAAGCGCATAAGAGCGATGAAGAGCCAACGATGTGATCTATTATTAACACCCCAATCGTGCAAACGTCTTACACAGGAAAATCAAGAGCGACACCTAACAAGAACAAGCAGCAAGCAAAGGAGAGTACAACTCAGTGTAAACAAACCCTCCAAGACATGCAAGCAGAAAGAGAAGGACATGTTCGGTGCCAACAAGAATTACAAAAACTTATGAGGAAAGCGGAAGAAGCGACAATCAAGGAAGTATCAAAGAAAGTAGCGTTGTTTGATCAGGATAAAGCTAGCTAGTGTAAACAAACCCTAGCTTCATTATCGTTCTTCAGCAGTAGAATAATCTTCAAATGTAGTAGCAGTCATTATTTACGGTTTCAATCAAGTAAGTTAATTAATAGCAATTATTTGCTTTGCGTGTGCTTCTTCTGCTTGTTAATGTTATATTCATTATCCCATCAATCGTATCTTGAATAAATCATAACATCTTCTGATCGGAATCGTGATTCTGACTCCTCAAATAAAGAAACCAATTGTAGAAGCAAAAGAATAAAAATAGCTGCTCTCAATAAAATTTAGCCTGAAACTGTCAGTTTTCTGGGCAAAGTTATAAAGCTTGTGCAGGATATGCCTCTTGATGACTTGATAATGGCGCGTAATTGGGTTGTTGATTTTACATTCGTGATTAATGCCGAAGAAAAATCTAGGCGCCGAAAAGAATTGAAAAGGCAGGAGAATGAAGATAAAGAACTCCGAGCTCATCGATAGGATCAACATACCCGGATGAACTCGAGAATTAAACAGTTCAAGCAACAAGAGCGAGGTGTTCATATTTAGGCCGTGGCTTTTGATTCTGATGTAGAAGATTATGTTTCTGACTGGAAACTATAGGACAAGAGCCTGAACCTTTGTCTCCAAATATAAGGTCTGAGTAATTGGATCAGGATGATTTCGAAGTTGAATACGATGAAGATGCTTATCATGACAAGAAGATGGGTTCAGTCGACCTTATGGATGATGAGGCTTCTGAAGAGAACTCAGAGGAAGATCCTGATGCATGTAATAAAGATAACTCCGAAGTAGAAGACTTGGTAGAAAGTTCTGAAGGATTATACCTCTGATAAGGAAGGTGCTGATGAGTATGACTCCGATTCAAACTCTCCATCTTCTGATTAGTCTTAGCATAATTTTTTTTGAAAGATGAGAGAGATTTATTAGGTTTTGATTATAAGGATTTTTGAATCAACATGGATTTCAAATTTAGTAAAATTGAAATTTGATTACTGAAAGGAAATTTGATACTGAATGCAAATGTCTTGCAAATATTTTGGAGGAATTGAAATTACAAATGTTTTAAAAAAATATCCCTGGATGCCTCATGCGTCAAATTCTTTGAGCCACTTCTCTTGTATTGTGGCTTCTACCAACTTTCGATCTTCAACAGTTAACTTGTAGTATCCTCCAATGGCAGCTCTAGTAACCACGAATGGTCTTTTCCAGTCATAACTTGTTTTAGAGTGACGATTGCATCTTGATGCTTTCATAACCCAGTATCCTACTTAAAAAGCATTAACCCTTACAACTCTGGACATGTGTTTTTGATAAATATTTTCCTTCATCTATGTGCCAACACTAATATCCCATACGTGTGGACCTATTGGAATTCTCCTAGGGAGATTGTGCAACACATGTGGACATTCTTGTAGTGTTACAGGAAAATATTCATGATGTTCCTTGCCATGATTGGACATTAGATGAGTGGTGAACGACTCAATATTATGTTGGATTTTAAGAGGAATCTGCTTCATCCACTTAGCAAAATATTGAAGAGGTGAGGTTATCTATTCATAACGCCTGCCTAAGGAAGAGTTGAGTTTTCCAGCAAACTCAATTCCCCAGTCATAAGAAGTATGAGGTACATTGAGTGGTAAAGAGATGACTTCAATAAGATTCACTTGAGTATGATACCTCTCCACATATGATGTTGCACTTTCTCCTGGCTCCTTCTTCATAGCCGCAAAGTCCTGATATTCTTCTAGGTATAAAAGAGGGTTATCCTCCATAAACTTATGGTGAGGTGCATGGCTGTCCGCTTGCGGTGAGTACAATAATGAAGGTGTCTTAGTAGATGCAGTCTTGTTTTTGTGCAACCATGGACGTCCTAGGATAATGTCGTAGCCCAAAAAGTCCTCCTTTGTTATGTGAAATTTTGTTGTAGCACATGCATAACCCATTTGAATTGTGAGATCAATGTAACCATAGGCATTCACAGGCTTTCTATCAGGATTTTGAATGGTATTGGGCACATGGACAACTTCACTACGTGTAATCCCTACAGCTATTGGTGTCTTGTTAGGGATAATGTTTAATGCAGTGCCTGCATCGATTAAGGTTTTCATAAATTCAGTGTTTCTGAGGCTAGCATCAGTGAGAATTCCCCAGTCACATTTTTTTTCATCTTTGCCATATGTGAAGGTTCAGTGCGTGCTTTGCTTTCATTGAGTGGAGGTAGTCTTCTTCCAGACACAATGTGATTAAGAGCAGTGAACAAGTCCTTGCCTTGCGCCTTTGAGATATATAGAAATTCACATACACGCTCCATCAGGGATTGAACCACTTGGTTAGTGGGATCCTCAGACATGGTACAATTTCTGATAGGGAGAGGGTTATTATGTACGCCTTCATTCCCCAAGTCCAGTTCTCCCGACTCAATTTTTTCTTTAAATATTCGTTTCAATGCATTACAATCACTTATCGTGTGATTAAAAAATCTGTAGAAGTGACAATATTGAGGATTTGTTATTTCTTGTTCTATTGATGGACGCCGAATGAAAGGTAAGGTTATTGCACCATCCTGAATCCAAACTTCTAAAAGCTCGATCACTTCTTCAATTGGAAACGGTAAATATGTGGATGTTGGAGCCTATCTTGGTTGTTGTTGTTGTTGTTGACGTTGATCTGGTGGTGGATCTGCAGCTGCTTGATTATCCCTTCGAGGTGGCCAGACTGCCTATGGTGCTAGAGTTGGACCTGGTGCTGGTACTGCACGCTTGGGTTGTGACTTTGAGGACGAAACTTTCCTTTTACTTCTTTCAGTCACAGCACCTACAGATGGTTGTGTGTTGAATTTCCTTTAAGACAAGCGTCGATTGCTGCGAGTCTCACGTACTTCTTCATTCTTGACAGAAGGCCTTGTCCTTTCAAGCAAAGTAGGGTGCGGTAGTAGTAGATCTCTTGGAAGCTTCATGTAACTCAGAGAATGCTTGAAATCACATATTCTCCAGTAAAACACGATAGATTGGTATCATACCATTAATGAAGAGTTCCACCAATTGAAGCTCAGTAACATTCGTTTCATGGAAATTTAATGCTTGGACCCTGAACCGCTTCACATAATCATTAAGATGTTCATTCGATCGCTGAAACATCCTTCCAAGTATGACAATGTGACTTGTTCAGACACAAAGAAGTATTTCCTGTAAAATGCATTAACCATTTCCAGTTATAAATACTTTTAGGAGCAAGGTTGTTGTACCATGTGTACGCTCTTCCAGTGAGAGATTTAGAAAACTCTATCAGACGCAACACACAGTTGTACTCATGTTCCCCCAATGATTCTAGAAATCGTGAAATATGCTCACAAACATTTCTTGTTCCATTATAAAGTGAGAATGGATGAGAGGAATATCCTTTAGGAAGAGCAATCTTATGTATTTCAAAAGAATATGAAGGTTGATGTTGATGAATAGTAGACGAATCCTCCTTTTTCCAATTTTGAAGAAGTTGTTCCAAATCTTCAGGAGTAACAAAATTGGGTTGATGGCTCCTCTCCAGCACTGGGTTAGGAAGAATACGAATTTCATCATCATCCTGAGCATGAACCCTTGATGTGTTGGCTTCAGCAGTTGATTCCGAAGTATTTCGAGTCTTTCCTGCTGGTGTTAATTTCTCCGTAAGGGTATTGAGAAAGATGAGGACCTTCTTCTGTGTTGCAACCATCTCTGTTTGAGTCCTTGCGAGGGTCTCCTGTGTATGCATTAAATCAACAGTGTTAGGAGGAGTCTGCTCATCCCCTGCTTCTTTATTATGCTGCTCAGATGAAGGAGGAGTAATGTTGTCAACGTTGGTAACTTGAGGAGTGTTACCTGGAGTACCTGTACTAGTACTAGAAAAAATTACATTAGGAGTAGTCTCTGATCCGAACATGAGACCAACCATCTAAAAATTGATCAATCTTGAGAAATCGAAAAAATTGAAGAATTGCAACTGAGAGATTAATCTCCCACTGTGGTCGCCAAAATATTTGTGAGGAAAAATGAATTGAAGGGTAATTTAGGAAAAATTAGGGTGAGCAGGTGATAATTCGTCAATCATTAAACATTTGCATTTTTGAAGTACTTTTTTTAGATTCGAGAGATCAATATGTACAATCCTGGCCTAAACCAAGCAATGGCCATTTTAGTCTTGCTTCAGTCATAAATGAGAAGGAAAAAGGTTGGTCTTTGGGAAGGAAACAACAGAAAGTTGAGGTCAGAGTATCAGACTCTAAGAGATGTGGTTGGTGTGAATAAATATGAATATTTGTATCTATGAGAAGATGATATGATTGAACCGTTCGACTTAGAATTGTTTCAGACTTCTTCCTTTTTGCCTTCCCTTTGTTCAATAGATTGAAAATATATTTATATCATAGCTATTGTAACCACTTGACCTCTTCTCTGGAAGAAAGTGTCGATGGTTGAGTAGTGGCGAAGTGGAAAAGATGGAGAAGGTGTTGACAACTTCTCCCCACTTCAATTAAGCTGAATAGACGGTTGATCAACTTTCCACTCCTCTACTCAACTGCTGATCGAACTTTACAGTTTCTCTTTAGTGAGAGCACTGTTGCACCACATGTCGTAGACCGCCAGACCAATACCTAGTGAATATCCCCCCATTTGTGTCATTTGATGTCTCATATAAATTTTGTAGCATTGAGTACTACTAATAATATTAAGTCAAATGAGACTTACTTAGTCTTTTGACAGAAGACCTGTCTTGCTTGACTAGGATGATGAGTCTTGATAGACTGAAGATATATGTGTGAAAGGCCATACATAAAAAAATGTATGTGAAAGGCCACACATGAAAACATATGTGTGAGAGGCCACACATAAAATATATTTGTGAGAGGCTGCACACATGAATGGGGCCTAGTATAACTGTGCATGAGAAAATTAGGGTTTCGAAGCTTGTATGCTAAGAAACACAAGGTCAAAGTAAAATATTTGAAACGCAGCTAAGGCAGTTACGTCAAAAGAAGAGTAGAACGCTGAGTTTTGGCCAAGAGACAAGAAGCTCACGTTTTTACTCTTTGTATGAAGCCTCACGCGTTGAGGGTAAAAGAGTAAAACGCTAAAATATTGATCAAGAAGCAAGAAGCTCATGTTCTGTTGAGGGTAAAAGAATAAAATGCCAAATTTGACAAGAAGCAAGCAGCTCAGGTTTTTTACTCTTTGTGCAAAGCCTCACCTGTTGAGGGTAAAAGAGTAAAATGTCAAATTCGACAAGAAGCAAGCAAAACGTCAACGCTTGGTCTTTGAGCAAAGACGTGCAAGTTTTGATTTAGAAGCAAAACGCAAGCTTTAGCAAGGCGCACACGTTGGGAATTATTGTTTGAACTTTGATCATTTGACACTTATAAGTATTGTAAATCCTATTTTAAGCGTTTCGGAATCCCTAAATTGAGTTCTTTTCACTCATTCACATTAGTTGTCTCTTTAAGCAAGGATTAATGTACTTTAATCGAATAAATTCATATGTAATCTTCTATATAAAGTTATATAGGTGTTTAGTACGTTAATATTGCCCAGTTAAGCGTGAATATCAACATGGGTAATTTTTAGGAATTCAGATGTGGAACATAGCACCAAGATAATACTCAAATTGCTCTATACTATTTGGAAATCCATCTAGGAATTTGAGATTTTATGTAAAAATAAGAAAACATCTGTAGTAAGCACCAGTTTTGTTCTGATGATTTTGCACCGTAATGAATGTTGATTCAATTCATTAATTTTGATCGTATATGTAGTTGGTCATACATACAGTGTGAAGACAGGGATAAGCACCTGAGAGAGGACAGGGATAAGCGCCTTCCTAAGAATTCTTTACAGAATTTTACAGCTTAATATTTCTCAGACTCGAGTCTTGAGATATAATTTTACTATTTTATCCCTGTCAAAAACCCACCATCTACAGTAACACATGAAAAAGTGTGTGAAGCGGAGGAGGAAGCCGCAGTCTTTGATAACACTGAAAGTATCGCTAGCAAATTCGCGAAAACAATTTTGGCTCAACAATTCTTCGACTCGTTAGGCTTCAGTGAGAACCAGATGCGAGAAGCGTCGAAATCCATCGCGGCGATAACGTCTAGTAATCCATACAACCCGATGCCAAAAGGGGTAATTACCTTCACAGATGAAGACATCCGCTGCTCGGGAGAGCACCTTTGACCACTTTACCTCACGACAACCATTAACAAGCAGCAACTGAAAAAAGCATTCATAGACGGCGGAGCGTCATTGAATCTAATCTCTCTCCATACCTTGGATCTCCTGGGCGTGCAACGCTCGGCTATTCGGATGCACGCAACCACGGTAAAAGGGTTCAGAGAAAATGCACAAACAACCGTAGGCGTTATTAGCCTAGTGATAAGCATCATGCCGATAAGAGATCTCACCCCATTTTACGTACTGGAAGACGACACGACCTTCCATGTGTTACTCGGATACGGGTGGTTTCTCAATCATATGGTGGTAGCCTCGACTTACCACCAATGTGTAAAGAAAAATATAGGAGGAAAGCAATACCGAATCACCACAACTAGCAACCGTTTCGAGCCAGAAGAAGCGTATATGGAAGACTCCCGTGTATGAGAACGAATGTGCCGCGTCTTTCATCGATGAAGAGATGACGGAGTCGCCTTCAGGAATAGCCGAAGAGGATGGACAGTCTTTAAGCGAGGCAGAAGGAGACATGATGAAGTTGCTGGAAGAACACGCTACAGAGGATCTAACAACAGATGGGATGGAAGAAGTCAACATTGGGGTCGAGGAAGACCAGCGTTTAATTAAAATAAACAAGAGCTTGAGCAAGGAGGAAAGGAGCGTGTTGGTAGAACTTATAGTTGAATACAAAGACGTATTTGCATTCAATTGTGATGAGATGCCGGGTCTGGATAACAACCTCGTCGCCCACATCTGGATGTATCACTCGAATTTCGACCAGTCAAGCAAGGAAGCCGCGATTTTCCACAAGAAACCGCCTTGGCAATTGATAAGTGCATATTTTACATATTTATAGTGTCCATTCCATGCACTTATTCGCTAGATTTCTTGTGATTTACTGTATATTACGTTTGTTTTGTTTTATTCGTCTTTCACTAGGTGAAATTGTCCAAGAAGAGAGAATTGACATTTAATTGTGCAAGATAAGAAGTGCTACAAGTGAAGAAGGGCAAAGACTAGGTGTAACTCATCCAAATCCAGAATTTCTTGTCATCATCATGTAAGCGAATAAACGAAGCCAAGGCGAAAGAATGAGGTCCTTCCAAGGTCGTATGAAGAAGTTATAAGCAAAACAAGAACTGAAAGCAAATTGGTCATTTCCAGGAAACTGTTATTGGCAACCCATCGTACGTTAAGGGGTAGACAAGTTTCAAGGGATTTGCTAAACACATTCGGGTATTTTACTAAGGGCTATCCAATGATTTTTAAATAGTGTTAAAGGCACCATAGTTTCTACTCAGGAATGCCACTATTTGGAAATTTATAAGAGCACCCATTCAATCGAACAGGGCACCACCATCTTCTTTATTTTCACACCACAGTTCAGAGAAGTTATCTCCTCCGATATCTTTGAGTTCTGGGACGCTGAATCCAAGCTCTAAAGGGGAGACAGTGATGGAGAGAGTTGGCTTCGAGTTGGTTACTACCAACATTAGTGATTGCTTCCATTGGAAATTGATGATGAAGACAAGAACGAGCATGAAAATACAATAGGGAGCTCATGGATGATGATCATGATTGACTGATTCTTGTGATATAGTTTCAATGAACAGATTCAAGCATGTGATGAACTCGAGAGAAGATGAAGATGTCAGTTAATGGCTCGATGGTGCTGGAAGTCAGAGGAGAAGCTCGGGACGATGATGGTGACTCTAACTCGAGTTGCTGGTGATCATGATGATCACGATAATGATTGATGGTTGATTTTCGATCTCGAGTGTTTTGCAGTGAGCTGTTGAAGTTGGTAGAAGGCATGGGTTGGAATCGAAATTAGGTTTTGGAGATCGATTAAAGATTGGTGGCTGTGATGAGTTTTTTTTTTTCTCGATAATTGATGGAGCCTGGTAGTGAGATGTGAATGATGGTCGACGACAGTGATTATGACTGATCGGTGAGGGAGATAGAAAACCTGTTGGTGGTGGATTTAGTTTATGGCAGACTGGCAGTTGAATGGTATGGCAATGAGTAATGGCAGTGAGGAGTTCTAGAGGAGTTTGAGAACAACAGGGGACTCAAGTTTGATTGGGAATCGGTTTCTTGGTCGAGAATTCAGCTGAGATAGATTAGGTGCAGTTGGAGAACAGAAGGAGAGAGTTACCTCTCAGGTGACGGTGTAGTTTTGTGTATCAAATTTGATATATCAACTGAATTTTAAAGAAGCCAGCTTATAACAAGTGGGAACAGTTATAGTTTGGGCCAATAAAAATCCGTACATATGTTACTTATTTACTCCGCGTCACACCGTATTATGGTCCCTTAATTTCTCAGAACCGAAGACTCTCTTCAACCGACTTTGGTTGCTTATCCAAAAACAAAAATTATTAACGGACCGACAGAAAAACCGTCTAAAAAAAAACTGTTCCTCACAGACAGTGGGACCAAAAGCACCCCCTACAAAACCACGTGGGGCAGGGCTCTTTCTCTATAAAAGGACGGTTTTCTCGTCGGTCCGTTAAAAATCATTGATCCAAAAAAGTTTTTATGTTTTTTTTTATTCGTTTCTGAGCCTGTATAATGGCGTTGGGGAAAAATATACTAAAATATAGAAATACACAAAAAAAAAGGATTGGAGACGGTGGAGTATTTAAGGGAGTATATCTAGTTCTAATATGATTTAAATTTTTATAAAAATTCATTTTGAGTTCTTCCCATAATTATGGTTTGTTTTTACTAATATTAATTAATAAAATTATTTATAAAATTGTTTAGATGGTCAATTAAAGTGTTTTATTGATTAATCTAATGCTAGTAAAGATTTGGAAGATAAGTGTAATAGTCTATTAATTTTTTTTACACAAGTAGAGAACACAAGACCTTGCAGAGGGATTATGTGAAGCGATTGTGTGTAAAAACAACCCTAGAAAGTGGACCTTGAGCTAAGAGTCTAACTACTAGGATCAACCTATAAATTCACACAATATAGTGCATTCGACCAATTTACATCTAGAGTGAGCTATTACTAGGTGGTTTAGGAATTTAGGAGATAGCACTGAACTAGCTATTATTCTACGGTTGGTAATAATTTGTGATTAATAATAAATAGATGAATATAATAATTTAATGAACATTTAGAAATGAAGAAGGATTACGTGATCATATTTCTCCTCATTGACTTAACCTAATACTCTTAATTTATTTTGCAAATTATTTTATTTAAAATCTTTTATAAAACCCCCTTTGTGACTTTTCAACAACTAAAACTCCTAGCTCTTCGAGGGATCGAACCTTACGTCCATTATATTATTTATTAATTAAGTAAAAAATAAGATAATTAATTTCTTGCACCTACGACACGCATCAGCAATCAAGGAAGAGGTAGAGTGATTGTTGGAAGCTAAGTTCATAAAACCTATTTGGTACCCTATGTGGTTAGATAATGTTGTACCAGTGGTCAAAAAGAGTGGTAAAATCGGATGTTGTGTAGATTACCGAGATCTTTACCGAGCGTGTCCTAAAGACGACTTCTCACTGCCACGCATAGATGCCTTGGTAGATGCTACAGGTGGGACACATAATGTTCTCATTCATGGACGACTTCAACGGATATAATTAAATCAGGATGGCGGTTGAAGATGTGTTAGAAACAGTGTTTCAAACACTGTATGACAACTTCTACTATATTGTCATGCCCTTCGGATTAAAAAACGCCAGAGCCACCTATCAGCGGGCAATAGCATTAATTTTCCACGATCTGTTACACCAAATCACCGAAGTATATGTGGACGATCTTGTAGTCAAGTCAAAGACGCGGGAAGATCATGTTACCCACTTAAGACGAGCGTTTGAACGATGCCGCAGAATCAAATTGAAGATGAACCCGTTGAAATGCGCTTTTGGGGTAACTTTGGGTAAATTAATAGGTTTCATGGTAACAAGCGAAGGGATATAGGTCGACCCAGATAAGGTAAAAGCCATAACGACAATGACACCTCCCAAAGATGTAAAGGAGCTACAAACCTTCATTGGAAGGATATTGTATGTGAGACGTTTTATCCCAGGCCTTGCTCAACTCCTTACCACATTCCTTACGATGCTAAGGAAAAACACTAATTTTGAATGGGGAGAAATGCAATGCTCCGCTTTTCAAAAGCTCAAACAGTGTTGGATCAGTCCGCAGGTACTCCAGCTACCCGTAAAAATAGAGCCTCTGTATCTCTATATTGCTTTCAAAAGTTTAGCAATAGGTGCATTCTTGGCACACGATAAAGGAAACGACAACTTGTTGCCCATCTATTACGTTAGTCGGGTCCTAAAAGACGCTGAACTACGGTATCCAAAGCTCGAGCAAGCATGCCTAGCACTGATATACTCGGCACAAAAATTAAGATTGTACCTTTTAGTGCATGAAACCATCGTCATTGTGGAAGCTAGCCCTGTTGCATACCTAGAGGCGAACCAGTCATGACAAGAAGGATTGCAAGGTGGCTCCTACAATATCCGATTTCGAACTGAGGTACTAGAAGCCTCGTGAATTCTGAGGCCAAGCAATTGTCGATCTCTTATCGTATTTCCCAAGAGACGACGACGCACCTATCGATGACGATATGTTATGGGAAGTACCAGAAGCGGAAAGAGAAAAGTCGTGGACCATGTCCTTCGATTGGTCATCATGTAAAAAGTTTGGAAGAGCTGGTATTGTATTCGAACCCAAAAAATGAGATCTCTTATCCTACGCTTTCAAGCTGGAATTTCATTGCAGCAACAATATTGTCGAATACGAAGCATTGCCACCGGATTAAGAAGGGCCAAAGAGTTCGATCTCGGAAGTATGGAGATCAGAGGAGACTCTAAGATGGTTGCTAGCCAAGTGAATGGAGATTTTTGGGTAAAGGCTTACCGAGCGGAGGAACAAATTCTAATGGTTGAAATACGATTAACAATGGTAGAACACACCAGAAGAAACTTTAATAGGCATGCAGATGCATTAGCTACACTTGCGGCGAAGATCTAACTAAACAATGAAGATAAATGAACCGTGATAGTAAACCGGAAAGAGCTGTCGAGCACATGCAAGAAGACATGACCTTTCAAGATGCGGATGATTGGAGAAATATATACTTAGGGGACCTGGAAAAGGTCGACGATGAATATGTTATTCCGATAAAAGTATTAAAACAATTACTGACGGTCCGATGAGTTATTTACCACAGAGCACCCAGGGGGTCACTGGAATGTTGCTTGAGCAATAAACAAGTTGAAGACATAATATAGAGGATACACGAGGAGTCTGGCAGCATCCTATTATATCAACGTCTACAGAGACTTGGAGTATATTTGCTAAACATGGTAGCCCAAGCTCTGCCACAACCAGAAGAGGTGTGCATGGCGGAAGAGGGAAATTTGAGACACTCGTATGTTGATTATATACAACATGGTAAGCTTCCCAAATGTACAAATACGGGGCTCAAGATACAGAAGAAATCAAGCATATTTTTTATGAACGAAGGGATTTTGTATAGAAGAAGCTACAAAAATGCGATCATGAGATGCCTCTCTAGAGAAGAAGCAGTTGAGGTTATGGCCAAGTATCACGATGCGGGACATCAATGGATGAGTAATTTGTTTTTACAAATCTATGAAGGAGGTTTCCATTGGCCAACTATGGAAAGCGATACAACATCACATGTAAGGAAATGCTTAAGTTGTCAAACTCACGGGTTGTTGATCTATGCACCACATACCAAGTTGCATAGCATCGTCACGTCTTTGCCATTTCATAGATGGGGATCGGACTTGATTGGACCAATCAATCTAAATTCCTCCAAGCGACACAAGTATATCATCACCGCGACCGAGTACAATTCAAAATGGGTGGAAGTGGTTCCCTTGAAGGATTGTGCAGGAAAAACCATCGTCGTGTTCATTAAAGAATATATAATTTGTAGATTCGTGGTCCCGATGATCATCAAAGTCGTTAATGCCAAATCATTTGTTAACAAAAGATATCTTTGATCTCTTGGACAAGTAAAATACCCGATTATACACGTCTACCCCGTACCATCCCCATGGGAACGGACAAGCGGAGGATACTAACAAAAACCCCTAAGAATCTTGAGAAGGATTGTGCATGACCATCACAGGAAATGACACGATCAGCTACCGCTAGCGTTTTGGGCATATTGTATATCTAAGCACAACTCAACTGGGGCGTCGCCTTATTCCCTGGTTTACGGAGAGGACGCCATCTTACCAGCAGATTTCGTTATCCCATCATCAAGAGTCGCTATGGAAAGTCATACCACACCAGACGAGGTCAGCCGTTTCGCCCACCTTGATACTATAGAGGAAAAAATAGCCCGTACCGAGCGCTTCGCTAAAGCATACAGAAAACGTGTTGCTAACCATTACAACCAAAAGGTCAGAGAAATAGCTTTCAAATTGGACGAGTTAGTACTCAAAATCGTGCAGCATGTACAACGGAATGCGAGCGTCTGAAATTTGCAGCTAAATTGGGAAGGACGCTACATGGTTTGGGAAGCCGCGGAAATCGGATATTATCACTTAAAACGAATGGACAGGTCTAAGATCAAAACCCCTATCAATGGTAAGTGGTTAAAAGGTTTTCATGCATGAAAAATGCTATGTATAAGAAGTATTACCGAGGCTTCATACTTTAATAAAAGTTAATAAAAGGGGATCTTTTATTTATCTTTGTCTTCCAGAAATCAAATATTTTTTTCTTTTTACGGTCACAAGAGTTGCAGAGGGAAAAGCACCCATTTTTGACCAGGAAACAAGATACATAATCGGTTACAAGAGCGGTATAGAACAAAACGTCCTTGTTCGACCAAACTAATACAACACATCAAGGGCCACAAGAGCGAAAGAGGGAAAAGCTCCCTTGTTCGGCCAAAAAACTAAATAATAAAACGGTTACAAGAGCGGCAGAGGGAAAAACGCCCCTGTTCGACCATGAAATAAAATATATAATCGGTTACAAGAGTGGTAGAGGGAAAAACGCCCTTGTTCAACTAGAAAACTAAATACATAAATGGTCACAAGAGCGGAAAAGGGCAAAGCGCCCTTGTTCGACCAAGGAGCTAAATACATCAAAACGGTCACAAGAGAGGCAGAAGGCAAAGCGCCCATGTTCGACCAAGGAACTAAATACATAAACGGTCACAAGAGCGGAAGAGGGGAAAGCACCCATGTTCAACAAGGAAAAAAAATTCATAGTCACAAAAGCGGTAGAGGGCAAAGCTAAGAAAACTCCTTGTTTGACCAGGAATCCAAATTAATAGTCAGGAAGCATGGATGAGAACAAAAAATGCCCATGTTCGATTAACTACATAGAAATATTGCATGTAGCTAACCTAAAAAAAAGTGAATGATAGAATAAATAACTTGTTTGCAATAAAAAAAAGATTGCAGTGCAATAACAAGAATTTTCCCAGTGTATACTACGCGAAGTTATACAAGTTTGTGGTGAAAATAAAAAGTAAATAAAGCTGCACGTGCACGTCTCAAATGCATAGACGTGTATTCTAATTTAAGTCTGTAAAATTTTATTTCCAACTGAGCACTGATGAATGACTCAAATAGTTGTACACAGACATCATGCCGGACACCCAACGCGTCGGCATAAAGATCCATACTATGCAAGTACGACGTTTGAATGGCATAAAATAAAGTTGTACACGTTTTCACAAGTCGGGCATACCCACGCACATTTGATTCGGGAAAACTATGCCTAAAATTAAGCATCTCCAGGGACAGGTCGTCCAAGACAAGTTGATCAGCTTTATTGAGACGTTCGTTAAGAATACTTTCAGCGGGATACACCATAAAATAACAATATTCATGAATACAAGTGAGTGAAACATGGGACATTCCTTTATATGGAAAATTTTACATAAGAAACATGACATGTAGCCAGGTAAATCGACATATCATTAGTTTGACCAACCGTAGCATATACAAAAAGGGAGGAGTAGAAAAGGAAATGTGATAACACTACTAAGCAGAAAAACCCACTCCATAAAACACGTCTCCACCTTCAAAGAAATGCTTGAAGCGTCGCTTGAACCGAGTCGAGTGTTGTCTCTACCATCCGCAAGGACCGATAAACATCCAGACACTGGAAATAAGTAATCACACGATGTTCTTGGTAGTATCGACGACACTCGAATATTAAAGGGGAAAGTAGCAAACCATCACGACGCGCCTCTTGCAATAGACGATCAACATCTATAAAACGAAAGTGACAAGTCTCATTTTCATCATCAAGATGATTAAACGCGATACTTAAAGCATCATACAGACGATTCAAAGATGTGATTTCCATCACCATACGAGCACGCACCATGACAAAAGCAATAGGAAAAAAAAAAAAACACAGTCAAGACTCAACATGAAATTAGTGAATAAGGAAAGATCCATATATATAATAAGTATAGAAAATAAATTCCACCTAAAGCATTCAAGGTTACACTTAATGAATATATTTTAGCATACTAGGACACCGACACAACCTAAAAACTAGTCATCTTGACTGGAAATCACCACGCGGCAAACCTCTATCTCTTGATCCAAGTCTTTCATCATCATCACAACCTTATCATATAACTTATATATTGGTCGTGTAACGCCTAGTGACAACATCTTGAGTAAACGATGAACATCAGACATAACTCGGCCAGAATCTGAGCCTGTTGAGCCATCTTGAGTGTTTCGTACTGTTCATGCCAAGCGGCATGCATAGCAGCGTGATGGGTCAACCTATGCGTCATCAGCATCCCCACCTTATTATTTAGCACTAAAAGTCGGTCAAGTTCCTCCCGCTTGT
This sequence comes from Papaver californicum, assembly GCA_023531435.1. Taxonomy (NCBI): domain Eukaryota; kingdom Viridiplantae; phylum Streptophyta; class Magnoliopsida; order Ranunculales; family Papaveraceae; genus Papaver; species Papaver californicum. The sequence continues at coordinate 10,090,469 of JAJJMC010006585.1, read as the reverse complement.
CAAGAGGCGCCACAATAGAGGACACAGTGGCCATTGTCAAAGTATATCCATGAAGACAATGAGACATCATAAAAGAAGGAGGAAGAAAGAACAAGGTAACAAACCAACAACACCAAGAATCACTTAAATAAATAAATAATTGCCACGTGGTTAACATGGTCAACTTGACCGTTACAAAAATTGAATGCTCTTAGGGATTGTAAACACTCAAAAGACTGCACATACCCATATAACAATGAATTTATGATCAAGTAACCGTTCATGACAAGCATCGCCTGCCACAGGCGTATAGAGTAAGCAAAGACATAACATGCACGACCAACTGACCAAGCACTTATCATGAAAAACCCATAGATTAAGCATAAAATAGAAAGTCCAAATAAAATGTCAAAATCAAAAGAAGATTTGTGATATCCAAGACACTAGCACAACCTAAATCTAACCATCTTGATCGGCCAACATCGCGCGGAAAACCCCTATTTCTCGATCTAGATCCCTCATCATCAATAAGGCCTCCTCATACTTTGATTTAGAGGCACGACGTCTGGTATGTGCATCATCAAGCAGCTGATGTACATTATTCAAACACGATTAGCAAAGCAAGACTTTTAAACGAGTCTCAGTGTCTCGTATTGTTCTTCCCAAGCGGCGTTTATAGCATCTTGATGAGATACCAGTGAGATATTAACATCTCTACCTCGGCTTTTAAAACTAAAAACCACTCTGGTTTCATACGCGTGCCCGAAGTTATGACAGTAGCAATAACCGCCGACATATTCAGCATAACTAAGTACAACAAACAATACAAACAACAGCTCGATAAAAAAATGAGGGGCCGCAGAAACGCCATAATCCCCCGGACTACATGACTAAAGACCTATTACATGAAGAACCCGAAGAAAATTGTCGGTACGATAGATATCCTGGTCAATCTTCCAACGAACCTCATTAAATGCTTGAAGAGCATGCTCGGGGATATTCAATTCATCGTTTGCTAAGTTATGTACACAACAAGCAGCATCATAAGCATTAGTGGCTAACTCACGAATCGGGAATACATGATAGATGAGTTGAGCGCTAAACCATCGGTCATTCACCTCGTTACGAGCAACGTATGCATCCTTCCACCGCGTCTCAACCGCAACTTTACCCTCGATTAGACCTTGCAGTTTTCGTTCTAAATCACGAATAAGAGCGTCAGTTGTTGGGTAGGCTATCGAAAATAAAATGTTATGAAGCAAAGGGATACACAACATATCACAACACCCAAAACCAAGAGAAAATCAAACTCCTTCAAAGGCGACAAACTTATGTCTCTTCTGTTCGAGCTCCACGCGCACCAAATCCGTGGATGCCTCTGCATGTTGAGCCTCCGTAGTGGCTTTGGAAACGTCGAGGATAAGCTTGTTTAGGGCATTCCTCTTTTCCTGAGCCGATCTATACAAATTTTCAAGGTTCCCCTCCAATTTAGTGATCAGAGCCGGAAGATGCACACGCGAATCATGCTTACTCTTAACCTTGCTCAACAGCTTATCCAACCATCCCACGGGAAACTAAAGCTCTACGACCGTGCGAATGGAAGTGTCCCATCCTTGTAAAACGACGACATCAGGAGGATTATCGCCGACTCGGGAAAGACCCTCACCGGCTTCCAACAAGCCCTTGTTCATAAAAACCAAAACATTCATGCCAAGAAATCACTTTTTCACCAGCGGACCGTATAGTTCAACAATAATCCTGCAAGTAGTGACCAAAGTAGGGGGAACCCAGAAACCATGCACTTGTACATAATTATGGGGATCCACACCGACTTCACCGGCTCTCACGGCCTCGGAGAAACGAAACTTTGGATCCCCTGGCATAGCTAACAAAGCGGCTGCTTCCCTTGCCTCGGTTAGCCGAATATCAGGGATACATCCCCGCCAGTCCGTATGTACTTTGAGCCGATGTCGACACTCGAAACATCCTTTTTGGAGGTGGAACTATTGCCATATTTCTTCATGTTCTAAGAAAAACGTAAGAAAGATATATATATATATATATATATATATAAGAGAAATGACGGATGATAACTTAGCTGACCTCGGAAAGGGGGGGATCGGGAGAAGGTGCAGGAGGATGACACGTGAAAAGTAAAGGAGAAGCAGTTACTAGAAGATGAAGGATCTTGATCAGAAGGCACATGGCTCTGAGATGTACCAACTAAAAAACGAGATGAACCACTATGACTACATGAGTTAAGCAAACTTGTAGCTATTTATTGAGGCTGATCCCTAGAACGGGTAGTCTGGGCTAACTGGGTATGAACGGAAGTTATATTCAAATATGGAGAGAGTTCTCCACCACCACTTGACAAATCAATACCCATGTTACGCATGCGGTCCATAAGGGAAGAAGAGGAGGGACTCGTAAAAGCTCGGGTCCGAGCCTGTAAAGGAGACACGGGAGAAGCATGAGTTGCGACAGACGAATGAATACACGGGACTAGTAAGATCCCTGCATCACGTTTGGTATTTTTAGCCCTACGGTCACTATACCATTTTAGTCTATTAGTAACTAAATTAGTAACAAAAATGTATTCGTTACTAAATCGTAACCAAAATTTTATGTTGCTAAATTTTAGTAACAACCCATCCCTGTTACTAATTTCGTAACGGCCTAGTTTATGTTATTATTAGCAACAGATGTATATAAATCATGTGAGACATGCGTGTGCAAGGTAACACTTTTTAGTTTTATTCCGCCCAAACTTTGTAACAGCTAAGTAACTTACGATATGTTTCCACCCTTTTGTCACTCGAGAGGGAATCAATCTTCCAAATCCATACTGCAAAATTTCAACCACAAGTTCATTATCTTCTCTTTACTCTCTTTACTCTTTCTATCTCTCTATCTAGATTCAGAAACTGCTTTGAGAAAACTCTGCTGCCATTAAAACCCAACCAAATAAAAGTGAATTAATTCTTTGGTAAGTCCATTAATACTGTTATTTCTTTGTAAGATCGGTAGTTAGGTTTTGATTTTATGTTTGTTAATGGCTTTCATGTATATTGCTCCAGGTGGAATTGAAGCACTCATCTGGGGATGTTAGGTCATCTTTCTTTTATATTGGTGCAGCTACTATTGCTAATCGCAACAAACCAGGTATTTCTCTAGTTTTATCTTTTGGGTTTAACTTTAGGTCATTTGGTTGTAAGATAGATCTGGGTTTTCAATTATTTTTTATTTTGAATGGTTTTCAGTGAGTATGGAACTAAGAAATCAAGATAAACTTGAGTTCTCTCCTTCTCTGTTTTTTTTAACCTAAACCCAAACTCAAACTCTCTGTAATATGTTTTTTCTTTTCGATTTACTATGTGTTATAGTTTGCTTGGATTAGTTCTGCCAAAATTAGAATAGTTAGTAGTTAGTTGTTATTTTTGATTCAATTCAGATATCAAGTTTATGTAATGGATAGACATAACACTTGACAGAAACCACAAAACCAATTCGATTTACTTTGTGCTATAAAGCATGTTGGTCCTTCTCTAAATAATCCAGTAGTACTACACCAAACAACATTAAAAATTACAATATAGCTTTAAAAGTACACAAGGTAATCAATCCAAAACAATTATCTCTGACAAACCAATCAGATTCTCCAATCAAGACAATTGGACACTTGTATGGTTATAGTTGAAATAGATATCACTTTAATGGATGTAAAACATTTGATGTTGTGTACATATATTGATAGTTATTATTGTTGATTCTTTATATAGATGTTGTGTACAGATATTGTCTGAATTTTAACATACATATCATCGTTTTTAGTTATCAGAGTTGTAGGGTAATCAAAATATGTCATCTATGGTTGATAAAGGGTAGACGAATTGTGCCCGTAATTCTGATGAATACATAAAAGGTGTATGTTCATTCATAGAGTTTTTCCGTAAAAATAGTGGTGGGAATACGTTGTTCTCATGTCCTTCTGCACGTTGTAAGAATGGTAAAGGGTTTAAGTCACTAAGTGAAATTGATTATCATTTGCTCAGACATGGTATTCCTCTGACTTATACAACGTGGCGTTTTCATGGGGGAAAATTACATAAGGATAACTGAACTAGTGAGAATGTAGGAATGGCAGTTGACAATGTAGGAAATTAGTTGAGAATGTAGATGGTGTTTCTGAGGATGTTGATATTACTTGTAATGTAGATGAGAATGTTGGGATACATAGTAGGGTTCACAATGGTGCCGAAAGCAGTAGCAACAAGAAAAAAAGATCTTTATATGAGTGTGCAAGAGAACCTTTATACCCTTCATGTCCTAAAGGAAACACACCATTGTATGCTGCTATAAAACAGAATAACATAAAGACCCAATATGGAATTTCAGACAATGATTTCACTGCACGCTTAGAATTGTTTAAGGAGTTGCTGATGTGGATTGTAATTGTGGTAAATAAAGTATCGTTCTCTCGGACTTGTGAAGAATGATTTTAGACTTACTCCTAATTTAGACTCGAAAATAACTAAAAGATAATGACAAAATTACAAGGGACTGGGACTCAGAATTCCACCAATTTTCATAATCACGTGGTACAAATATATATTCTTAACCATTTAAGCTCTTTTATGGACTCTTTTTGTTTGTCAAAAGTAGATTTTTGAAACATTGATTGTAAATCCTAAGCGTGGACCATCAAAACACTTAAGCTAAGCATGACCTATCAAATTAAATGACAACCAATTTAGAAAAATCATGAAACAAGTAAAATAAGTGCAAAAAGTCATAAAGAATCGAATATAATTACCAAACAAGTGTGGAAAATAGCTTCCTCCATTGTCCCAGTGATGGGGTTTATCTCACCATGCCCAAAACACTCTCAAAAGATAGGTACATAGCTCAAAAGTGCTTGAGAAGAAGAAAATAAACAATAAAGTAGGGAAACTGCAACGTTTATAAGTGTTGCAGTATTCACTGTTACAAAACAAGTGTTTTATATTCAAAATATATGTTACAGAAGCAGCTATTAGAAATACGACTGTTTCTTGGAGTTGTAGACTTCAGATGAATTAGCCATAATATCTGCGACTTTTCTTGAGTGTGGTATGTTCTTTTTCTTCTTCTTCTTTCACGAGATAAAACTGGTTTTTCGGATTTTTAGTTTCTTTGTTTTCTTGCAGAGACAGCCCCCCCCCACCCCCGTTATTTTTCTTTTTGACTCCCTTATATACTACAACAACCAACCCTTCGAAATAACTCCCCAAATCTTCAATATAATCCTCGCAAATCTTCACTGATTAATGAAAACTTACAGAAATATTTTTCCGTCTCTTCTATGTGATATCATGAGGTGGGTGCCCTCATCAACTACCTGGGTTCCTTTATCAACTTGGGGTGCCTTTAACACTTTTTAAGCCTATTTTTTCATAAAAGTTTATTCTTCAAAAATACATACAAACATAATAAAAAAGCTGAGTAATAGTAATATAAATATGAGACTAAATAAGACACATAAATGTGTCTATCAAATACCCCCAAAATTATTATTTGCTAGTCCTCGAGCAAATCGAATCTAGAAAATAAAAATCCTAACTCACTTTCGCAGGCATCGCGACTACAATTAGCGTGTGCAACAAGCCTTTAAACCCATAGATGTCCCTATCGTATGAGTTTTGTATCGTGAGGGTTTACAAGAGATATACCCACAAAACCTTTACTCCAAACTCTAGCTACTTATGAATGATTGAGGGTATATACTAAACAAGCTATTTAGTTGGTATACTAAATTCTTTGCCTAAAAGAATCATTACCCTATATGAGTCCAGTTGTTGTACACGATTTTGCACTCAGCGTACCAAAATTTATATAAGAATGCAAAACTCTACTCAAATAATCATGAAACGTTCCAGAACTGAATGGAAATTATAAACATTCACATTGATCGGAATTAATCGAATTCAAGCACATGGATAGATTAAAAGATGGATATAGAAGTAATGAATGGTGCACATGTTGACTAAGGTGAACGGTGTTTCCCATATCTGTCTAAAGGTCACTGTCAGGATGAATCCTAATGGATTGAGGTGCGCTCGCACTGGTCTTAATCCTTATACTAATATCGACTCAACTGGTATATACAAGGGCCCCAGTGGACGATTTATTGGAAATAAAACAATTATCTTTATATTAAATGTACTAACAACATGATTAGATCAATTTGAATCCAAGCGCATACTCCTTATCAGTATCTTACATGATAGGTCTCATGGATCCTGCGTTCCACGCTTGCGTAGGCAACAGAGACAGGGAAAACACACACATATTGCTATCAAAGTGTCGATACTCAATTTATTTATTTTTGGTCTGAATAATGGTCTAAAATATAATAATGTGGTTTGATCTCAAACACTCTACTTATCCTGACGGCGATAACAATTCAGTACTGGTGCCCCACCAAATCACTTAGAGAAACACAAAATTTGGAAAAATAAAAACAGAAGGTGATATGGTCGAGGTAGACTCCGAGATATGGTGACACTATCATGTTATTTCTAACACCTGAGCTAGGCATCCTTTTATGAATAGACCATTTAGCTGGGCACACTAATTCCTATAGAAAAAAAAGATAATTTTCCATCTACCTAGAGTGGTTAGTGTCATCCTGAATGATGTAATTTTATATAGTGGTAAAAAGAGGTTCGATTCTCGAACTTGTGAAGGTAATAATTTTAGAAAATAATGATTCTAATTAACTCTAGAAAATTTCAGGAGTAAGAAAAAGACTAAATAACCTAAAGATGATTTTTGAATAATTTTAAAAATACCAGGAATCAGGAATCAGGTAATTCTAACAACCTATGTGATTAATCAGATAATTCTTTTTAAATTAATTGAAGCCCAAATAATTGCCAAAATTGGTTTTGTTATGCTAACAAACAGAGGTAAATCACAAGCATGGACTATCAAAATTAATTAACTAAGCATAATCCATCAAGCAAAAGCACAACTGTTG
>JAJJMC010006585.1:10021736-10083459 GCA_023531435.1 Papaver californicum | reverse complement strand
AGAAAGTATTCTAAGCAACAAAGATTTGAAAGAATAGGCAACAGGAGAAGAATGTAACACTGGATATGCAACGTATATAGATGTTACAAGATCGTCTTCTTCGGTGATGGTGGATGAAGAACACGCCGGCCGGAGCAGCAGCAGGTCACCGACGGCGACCGGAAGTGGCCGGAATTTCTCTGATTTCTTCTCTAGGTTTTCGTGTTCGATTTTCTTGGCTTCTCTTGGTTTATATAGATAGTAGAAACCCTAGAGAGAGTTCTAAACCTAATAGAACTCTCTAGAACTGCCCACAAATCCCAATCTTAATCGAATCATGATTCCGGCCAAATACATGATTTTCAAGCTGATTTTACGGGATCTTTTGATGTTTATGACTTGCGTAAGATAACTATGAGTGTTTAGAACAATCTGGAAGCAACAAAAACTTGTTTCTCACGCGAATTGAAAGTGGCCAGTTGATGCAGACGAATTCCGATCGGTCCCGTGCTGAGTTGACTCGGTCAACTCGGGTTGACCGATTTGACTCAGGTTTGACCCGATTTGTCCCGATTTGACCGAGTTGACTCGAGGGTACCCCTTATCCACTTCTAGGTGCCAAATAACACTTGTCCTTGGGGTGCCTTTATCACTTTTTGAGCCAATTTTTTCACAAATCTTTATTCTTCTACTGTACCTACAAAAGCATAAAAACACGTAATATTTGCAAAATCGAATACTAACTTAATAGAAACACAAAATTTGGAAAAATAAAAACAGAAGGTGATATGGTCGAGGTAGACTCCGAGATATGGTGACACTATCATGTTATTTCTAACACCTGAGCTAGGCATCCTTTTATGAATAGACCATTTAGCTGGGCACACTAATTCCTATAGAAAAAAAAGATAATTTTCCATCTACCTAGAGTGGTTAGTGTCATCCTGAACTGTTCATAAGTTTCTAAAGTTTGGATTTTTATTATTGCACTAAAAAGTTTCTCCCTTACCCCCAAACTTAAATCTAACATTGTCCTCAATGTTCTAAAGATGAATGATTAAAAGCATGAACAAGGAGAAATTGTTACTAATCGAAGGAAAAGAGTTATAGAAAGATATTACCGTGTCGCATGAGCATGGGTTACCTCCCAAGAAGTGCTAAGTTTAAAGTCTTCAGCCATACTAAGAAATAACTAGTCACCTCATAAAATCATATAGCAATAGCCGGAACAATTGTGGGTCATCTGAATCAAATAGTGTTATTCCAAATAAAAGGAAACTGCAACAGGCCAAGAAAATAAACAAACCGAGCACACCCTTATCTAGTTTTCTGTTTAAGACAACTACATCTAGTTGTGGTTCAGGTTCAGGCTCTATAAAAGGGTCTAGATAAAATATTTTCATGGGCTGGATTTCCTCATTGGCAGGATTCGGAGAATCAGGTTGTAGAGTCTGAAGTAACTCAACTAATAAATTTGAAGCACATAATAATAACCTGAATAATTGTGGATCCTCAAAGTTAATCAGATTGGACTCACATAGTTGACTGCTATGAAAATGGTGGTCATTCTTAAGAAAATGTGTCGATTCTAATTTCTTAAAGTACTTAGGCTTAGTCTCAAAACTTAATAACTAACACATTTAAAAATCAGACGTTCCCACAATTGGAAGAAAAAATTTGGTGGGAAAATAAAGTCAATCTTGGTATTATTGCCTAGGTGAACCACATCGGCCATAGGATGGGTTTCTAACAACTGAACTTCTTTTTGGACATCATCAGGATCAGAAAATCTAGTTTGAAGATGATTTGTAAAATGGTAGAGGTGCATATGTCAAGTCCCAAGTTAGGGACCTTTCTAAGAGTCAAAGCTAAAGCAAAGGGAGAATGATAGTCACCCCCAAACTTAGAGTTTTCAGTGTCTTTAGTAGACTAATCACAGTTTTCCTAATTTCTAGATCGCCAGATTCTTGAAAATGGTCGATTGCTTCTTCTAGGTTATAATCAGGAGGTGCATCCTCACTCATAATTAAAATCTCTACGAGTCTATCTTTGTTACCTAATACCATTGTTTCTAAATCGTTGGACTTTAAAACAGTATTATCAAGATAAACCTGTTCCTCTAAACCATTATCGGCTTCAAAACAAAAAAATTCTACATCGTATAAAACAATGGTATCTCTAGTCAAATCTTCCTTTTGAATATGTGAATAATCATTAAAATTATTTGGATTTGAACCAGAAATAACACCATCATCATGAAGCACAATTGGAGTGACAATTTCTTGATCACGCTGTCTGTGTATTTCAAGTTGTTCGTCAATATTATCCTCATCATCATAATAATATGAAGATGTTTGAACCTCGTCTAAATAAATAGTGTTACCAATTCTATCCTCGTCCACTTGACTAGGTGAATAATTATCAAGGGTAGCACTATATTGGAAATTAAGATCATTTTGAGCAATATAGTTCTTTGCAAGACTTTCATTCATACTTAATGCAAACCTATTTGTATTCTCAGTTAACTGCTTGAGGGATTCCTGTAGAGAAAGAGTTTGACTACTAATTGTTCCCCCCATACTTAATACGAACCTATTTGTATTCTCAGTCAATTTCTTGAGGGCATTCTCTAGAGAAACAAATGGATTATAAGAAGTACTAGATCGGAACTGCTCGTGTGATTCTTCTAGAGAAGGATTTGGGTCATCATAGGGAATACTAGATCGTAACTGCTTTAGGGTATCCCTCAAAGACAAAGAACTCGAATTTTGCTCATTTTCATGTTCATATGACGGGTGTATGTACGAATAGTAATTAAAATCACCTTGGTATGAGCAATAACCTCCAAAAGGTTGGTGGTGGTCCCGACTACTATCCACACCATGTTGATAGTACGGATAGTGTCTATTTTGAAATTCAGTCGGATATTCATTGTATTGGTCCTCATAATACAAGTTCGATATTTTCTAAAACCCTCTTAAAATATTTACAAAAATAAACTCTAAAAATAAATCCTACTAGAAGGGGTTCTAAACAAACACAAGCAAGGATGACCGACCAAGAAAACCTACTGAATCTAGCAAACAAAAATAATGATGGCTCCACTTAGATTGTTTCAAGACCAGCTTCTAGTCTCCCAGAATGCGACTTGTTACAGTTCTAGCAAACCTCGTTGGACCGATCCGAATTATATTAAGTCGATCGAGAGAAGCAGGATAAGCTCTATGGAGCTTGAATAACCTTATTTTTTTGGAAAACGCTTCCTTGGGTTACAAGGTGGCACGAACCAACTTAAAATTAATCTTCCTGATCCTTGAGTTAGAGTAACAAAGTAACCAATACAATCCTTTCGAATGATTTTCCAATAAGCTCGTTACCTTATCGGTCTCTTTCTAGTCAAATTTTAAGGCTTAGGTTCACGTTTGTTAACGTGTTCCTAAAGCGGGCAAGAAGGAAACGGTGGTGAAATCCGAGTCGTTATCTTGTATGGCCATTTCTTTCCCTTTACTAGAAAAGTAAATCCGTATTCAGGTCCTCAGTATATATGCATACGAAGGAGTCCAGAAAACCCACTGACATGGGATTCGTGGGTGGTTAGAGTCTTACTTCCCATTCCAGACGGGCGATGAACCGTTGGAGTCGACTCAGGCCACCGACTCCTATGTCAATGTACGAACCCGATGGGATGAGACAATATCGTAATTGTCGTCCTTCCCTGTTGCAGTTTATCTTTAATAATACCCTTTCTTAGGGTTTAAAAATAAAAATAATATCCAAAAATGTCCCAAAAAAATAAAGTCCAACAGTGTCCAAAAATGAAAGAAACATTACAGAAATAAAAGATTTTCTAATACAATTTTCTAAAAACAAAATTAAATAAAACCTAAAAATTAAATAAAATTAAAATTAGAAAAAAAAGTGTCTTCTTTTTCCGTTCTTTTCGATTTATCTTTGACTCCAAGACTTTAATCAATCAATATAATCTTTGACTCCAATTTCTTTTTGATCCAAAACCTGTAATACAAAGAAAAATACCAAAAAAACGTAAAATAGAACAAATAAAAATAAAAATCTAACTAAACTAACTAACCTAAAAAAAAAAACTAAAAACAAATCAAAAATAAGTCCGCGTCGGCGGCGCCAAAAATTGATGTGGATTGTAATTGTGGTAAATAAGTATCGTTCGCTCGGACTTGTGAAGACTGATTTTAACCATTTAAGCTCTTTCATGAACTCTTTTTTATTGCCAAAAGTAGATTTTTGAAACATTGATTGTAAATCCTAAGCCTGGACCATCGAAACACTTAAGCTAAGCATGACCCATCAAATTAAATGATAACCAATTAAGAAAAATCATGAAACAATTAAAATAAGTGCAAAAAGTCATATAAAATCGAATATAGTCACCAAACAAGTGTGGAAAATAGCTTCATCCATTGTTCAAGTGATGGGGTTTAGTTCATCATGCCCAAAACACTCTCAAAACATAGGTACATAGCTCAAAAGTGCTTGAGAAGAAGAAAATAAACAATAAAGAATAAATCAGGGAAACTGCAATGTTTATAAGTGTTGCAGTATTCACTGTTACAAAAAAGTGTTTCAGATTCAAAATATATGTTGCAGAAGCAGCTATTAGAAATACGATTGTTTCTTGGAGCTGTAAACTTCAAATGAATTAGCCACAATATTTGTGACTTTTCTTGAGTGTAGTTTGTTCTTCTTCTTCTTCTTTCACGAGGTGAACCTGGTTTTTCTGATTTTTAATTTCTTTGTTTTCTGGCAGAGCCATCCGCCCCCCCCCCCCCCCCCACACACACACACACACACAATTGTTCTCTTTGACTCTCTTATATACTACAACACCCTACCATTAGAAATAACTCCCCGAATCTTCAATATAATCCTCGCAAATCTTCCCTGATTAATGAAAACTTCCAGAAATATTTTTCCGTTTCTTCTCGGTGATATCTCGATCTGTTTCTTCCTTATTGCTCAGACTTTCTTTCCCAAATCTCAATTTTGTTTACTGGTCTAATTAACTCATAAGGTATTGAAAGATATATTATTGCAACTTGCCTTATTTAACATGATTCGATTTGAACATGATTTTATATGTTCACATGAATCTGTTGATGACGAGATTTTGTTTTGATTTGTTTTTATTTCTTAAACTTGTACAAGTTCTCATAAATCAGGCAAGAGAATATCTTGTCTTAACTTCTAAAGATTTTCCAAATTTATCGTTCAACATCTTCTCAGATTCGAGAAGAGAATTTTTCCCGCCAATTTCCAAATTTTAATAAAATGAGGTGGGTTCCCTAATCAACTTTCTGGTTCTTTATCAACTTGGGTTGCTTTATCAATTTTTGGTGCCTTTAACACTTTTTAAGCTTATTTTTCCAAAAGTTTATTCTTCAAAAATATCTACAAACATAATAAAAAGACAATATTAATACAAAAGCTGAGTAATAGTAATATAAATATGAGACTAAATAAGATACATAATTGTGTCTATCAGTTGCTTCCCGATAGAAACACGCTGCCATCAAAGTTCCCTTATGTAAGAAAGTTGATCCAAGAACCGGGGATGGACTACATAACCTATGATGCATGCATAAATGATTGTATTTCATACTGGAAGGATCATGCATCATTGGTTAAGTGTCCAATTTGTGAAGAACCTAGGTATGAGAAGGTCTTTAATGATGAGAGGAAGCTTACACTAGTTGCTCGTAAGACGCTAAAACATTTTTTGTTGATAAAAAGGCTGCAAATGTTCTATAGTATACCGTGGATAGCAGAGGCAATGTATTGGCATTCACAAACACAGTCAGATATAAATGTTATGCGTCATCCAGTCGACTCTTCGTCCTGGCGATGTGCGGATAATTTTTCACCAGAGTTTGTCGAGGAACCAAGGAATGTGACACTTGGGATATCAACTGATGGCTTCAACCCGAATGGATGTTTTGGCCCTAGTCATAGTTGTTGGCATGTAATTCTTTATCCGTACAACCTTCCTCCTTCGATATGCATGAAAAGCGAGTTCTCAATGTTATGTTTGTTGATCTTAATCCCAATAGCACCAGGTAAAGATATTGATGTTTACTTACAACCACTGATAGAAGAGTTGATACAATTAAAGAACGAAGGTTTTATCACATACGACTCTTCCATTAAAAATGAATTTTTCATGAAAGCAAGATTGTTGTGGGTTATTCATGACTTTCCGGCATTAGGAACTTTAGTTGGATGTGTCATTCATGGGTACTATACTTTTCCTACTTGTGGAGAAGGAACAATTTCTGAATATCTAAGAATATTTTTTATGTGGGACATCGAAGATAGCTGCCGGCGAAACATAAATATTGAGATGACATAACCAATTTCCATGGAGGGGTAGAGCACGATTCATCTCCATGTCCACTAACAGGGTTGCAAGTTCAGAAGCTAGTAGTTAATATCAGAACCAAGGTTGGTAAGGGTAAACAACCATCAGTAGCAAGTCGACAGAAACGTAAAAGGAGACCTGAAGGGGGAAATGAAGATGATGCAGATGTATAAGACGAGGTTCATGACCACTCGTCATTTTCTCGAAGGTCCATTCTTCATGATTTGCCGAATTAGGGTTCAAATCTGGTCTGACATGTTATAGATATTATGCATATATATAAGAACATCACTAAGCATCTTGTTAGCATTATTATGGGAAATAGAAAATCAAAGGATACCCACATTGCACGTAAAGATATGGAAGCAATGGGGGTTAAAAAGAAGCTATGGTTGAAAGTGGATGATGTGACAGGTAAAACAACTATGGAAGATATTCATTTTGGCATAACAAAAAAAGGAGAAAGTTACATTTTGTACTATCTTGAAGAAATTAAAGGTGTCTTCTGGTTTCTCTTCCAATTTTTCACAACAGCGTCAGCATCTATCCTCCCGAGCTAAAGAACTTCAAGTCTCATGATTACCATGTCCTCATGCAACATTTGTTTCCCTTGCTGGTTCATGTGGCTCCTTCACTACCTAAAGATCTACGGATTTCTCTTCATATGATAAGTTTGTTTTTCAAAATATTGTGCACGAAGGTTATCAACAGAGAAGAACTTTTAAAAGAAAAAGTTATTGTAGTGGAAGCAATGTGTGTATTGGAAAATCATTTCCCTCCTTTTTTTGTTATCAGTATTCACTTGATGGTGCATCTAGCGGACGAAGCTTTAATCTCCGGTCCTGTCAGATTCAGATGGATGTATCCGTATGAGAGGTGATTACTATAATTTAATTTATTGTTTAATATTTAACTTGAGTGCTATTATTACTGAAGTTATAAATTTTCTTATTAATCTTTGTAGGTTAATGAAAGGTTTCAAAGGATTGGTACGACATAGAAGGTATATTAATGGCTGCATTGCAAGAGGTTATGTATTGCGAGAAGCTAGCTTATACTGTATGGAGGAACTTTTAACTGATAGTGATGGTACTCATAAACATACTCGACAGGCCTTTCTAGATGATGATGATGAATTTGCCGATGAGATTCCTTGGAGTACCGCTAAAGATATTACTTTAACTCAAGTAAAGTTTGAACAAGCTTGCAGGTGGTTTCTGTCCAAGTATGTTGGAATAGATGAATGGCAAAGGTACAATTTGTTATATTCACACCTATTAGATGTTGTTTGATTATTAAGTTATCGATGTAATTTTTCTTGAATTGTTGTTTGATTGTAGGAATTATGATTCATATGTTAACAACGACAAGTTTAATAGTCAGAAAAATATTTCATCCAAGAATAGGCCAAAGAGCTTTCATTTATGGTTACGCGATGAGGTAGCATATGTTAGCTTCATAATTGGTTTATAAACTAACAGATTTTGATTTTGGTTGTGCAACTGACGAACACATGTTCTCTTATAGTTGTTAAAAGCTAAAGAAGCAAATTCAGTACTTTGGCGACTAGTGCAGGGACCTCTCTTCAAGACGCAATCGTATAAGAAATACAAATCCAATGGCTATGCTTTTAGCTCTCATGATTATGAGGGAGGTTTGGTATCACATAATAGTAGTGTATCTATGAAAGCTATTACGAAACTTAGAGCAAAGTCCACGGACAAAAATTTGGTGGAAGTACAAATGACCTATTATGGTGTCATTAAACAGATTATCAAATTGAATTATATGGAATTCGAAGAAGTTATTTTTTATTGTGATTGGGTCAGAGTTGAAGATAAGACGAATGGGTGCGAAGTTGATCCAAACTCAAATTTGATAAAGGTCAACTTGTCTAAGCTGCAAAACACTAATAGAGTGATGGATAACCCGTTTATTCGTGCGTCTGAAGCGACCCAAGTGTTTTACTCAAAGGATCTTTCTGATGTGGGATGGTATGTGGTCTTGCATTCATAACAACGATTAACTTACGCAGTAGATCACCTTCAATTCCCTACTAGATATCAGTCAGCTCTTACTGACAATGAGAGTCTAGAAAAACTTTTGTGTGTCGATTCTGTAGTTTAGATTGATTTCTGCCATTATTATGATGTGTGTTGTATTTTTGATTCTGATAAAAATTTGTTTTATCACCAGCACAATTTTAGTAGGTTCTTTTTATTTAAGAAGTTTAATTGCTTTGTTTATTTTATCACTTGTATAATCTTAGTAGGTTTTGTTTCTTTTACATATACATGTTTGTTAAATGTTATTTTACAGGTTATTATGGCAGCAATGGTGGTAGATGAAAATGGACTTCTCATTTCTCCTAATACAACTAAACTCGGCCACCAGAAGGGCGCCTTGATTCGTACTCATATCCCTGTCTCCTACAAAACTTGGAGGGATGTGCTGGAAAATTACAAAGATGACGTCTGGAATGAACTACATGTACAAACTTACTTCAATATGATTTATATATGTCATACTTTTGTTTAATTTTTTTTGAGTTAGTAAGCCATCAGAATTGAAGCTCTGTTTTTTCAGAAATCATATCAATTACCTGAGACTTTCATGGTAAATATAATAAAGGGGATGTCTGCACCATAGAGGAGATTTAACTATGAGTTGCGAAGAGACCATTATGATCCATATACTAGCTATGAATAAAGGATTAGTCATATTCCTCCAAATGTGAAAGAAGAGGACTGGATAAAATTATGTGACAATGAGAAGGATGATGTCCAACAACAAAGTAGAGTGTAACATAAGAGGAAAATGCAAAGATATGATTACACTCATACTTCTGGTCGCAAACCACATAGTATGGTGAAAGCTGAACTGGTACGTACATTTCGACCCTTTTATGTCATTTATGAATCTCATAACTTTTGGACAAGATGGTGTAAACATAGTTGATTGATTGATGGTAATCGACTCGTCGTATTTATAAATTTAGGAGAGCGAGAATACTAGAGTTAAAATCACTACCTCTGATGTGTGGATTAAAGCTTATACACAAGAGGGTGGGAAAATTCTACCTAGTGCGCAACCTTACTATGTGAGTCATAATATGTTTCATAAATATCATGCCTTCTTGAACTTCATACTAGCTATGTTACTAGGTTATATTTACAAAATGTTATGCTCGGCATTACAGGATAACCTTAAGAAAGCGTAAGAAGAGATCAAAGAAAAACAAGATGCGGGTATACCTGTAGATGAAGTGGATGTATTGACTAAAGCATTTGGAAATGATTCTAGGGGACGGGTTCGTGTTGTTGGTCCTATTTCTCGTACACAATATGATTATTCTGCTCCTGCACGTGCCAAAGTTGCTGAATTGAAGTGTAAGGATGAAGAGCTTAAGCATAATATGCAGGATTTAGGTGGCAAGATGGAGGTTCTGCTTGAAGGCTTTGGATTCTTATGTCACATTGTGAAGGATATCCAATATGGACAAGCATCATATATTACCTTGAACCACCTGGAGAGTGCATACGGTCATGCGTATTCACCTTCTCAGAATGCTTCAGGGGGTTAGATCAGTTCACCTTGTCATACTATCCTCGTGATGTAACCATATCACCAGCTCGATCGGTAGTAGTTGTCGATATGGTGCAATATTCATTGTTGAACTTAGATGGTGAAACCATTGATGATGGTAAACTTTGTACTGGTGATTTAGGGCGCATGGCTCATGGCTCACCTATATCTGATAATCATGCGAAGGTGTTGCCAGATGAACTGACCATAAAAGCTAACAAGCTTGATGATAGACACATTTATGTGTCTAATTTGCTCTCAACTTTTATAGTGTTTGAACTCATTTTGTACTAATATTGTGTTTTTATGTATTTATAGGTATTTTTGGAAAATAAACATTGTTGAAAAAATTGGCTCGAAAAAGTGTTAAAGGCATCCATGAAGAATTACTAAAGGGACCCGTACATTGGTTGAGGGCACCCTCCTCACTTAATTCAAATTTTGAAATAGGCGGGAAACTATATCTTCTCTTCCGCGAATCCCAATTTGAGTTTACAAAGATATCTTTCGTGATTTTTGGGCTTTAAAACAGAGAATATATTGGCCTAATTAAGAGTGAGCTGCACATAATCAAAAGATACGTAAAATCGAAGAAAAATATCAAATCAGATCACGCGGGTTTATGATAAAATAATACCTGAGTATATTTGTTGTTAATGATGATTTCTTGAAGATTTGGAGACTTGTGGTGTATAAATATGATGTGTTCGAGTCATATGAGGATCAGAGAGTATTGGGGAAAGCTTAGGATACGCAGAAAATGATTAAAAATCAAAACAAACATTTCTGTTGCTGCTACTGTGAAAGAGAAAAGAAAGAACATAAGGCGTCAGAGAAGTGTCGCTGATAGTGTTGCTGAAGCAGTCTTATTTCAACAGCACCTGAAGTCTGTTCTTTTCTCATGTTTTCTTTTCCTTCTTCTGTAACGTAGAGAACACTTCTCTGTAACGCTTATAAGCGTATCAAATCTCTTGTGTTACTATTATTCCACCATTGTAAGCACCTTTTGAGCTATGAAATATATTTTTGAGGGTTTTTCCAATACAATGAGGAGCTAAACCCCATTTCTGAGGCGACGGAGGAAGCTAATTTTCCAAAGATTATGTGGTAATATTTATTTAATTAATTAATGCAATTCATTTATGATTAATTGTCTTGGTTAAAAATTGATTTACTGATTTTTGTTAAGCAATTGTGATTTCGTTAGATGGTACATGCTTTGGCCTAGGTTTTAGATGTTCCATGCTTTTGTTATACAATTGTTATTTTGAAAATCTACTTGTTGCTATATTTTACAATCAAATTAAATGTTATATTGCATAATTATAATTATTGAATTTAATCACTTTAAAAATTGGAAAATAGTGGAATCCCAGCCTCAGTTTTTTCTTAACTTTGTTATCAATTTTATTTGAGTTTTGCTATTTTTAGTAAAACAATAGTTTACTATGAAGATTCCTACCCTTGCAGTGCAAATCTTCACAAGTCTTGAACGAAATTTATTTACCACTATTACAAAAACATCACATGTGAAGAACTTTCAAGAAGTTGGAGTTGGAGGATTCGTGGTTCATCCAAAAATCTGCATCTGATATGATTAGAAGGGCCTATCTATCTTTTTTGGAGTACAAAGTCCCATATCCCATCCATCATCCTATGAATTTTATCTTTTTTGTTAATGTTAACACTTTGAATGTTATCTTTTTTGCTAATGTTAACATTTTTGTATGTATGTTGAATACACTGACATGTACTCTTATGTTGTCTTGCATAAGTAAAACTCTGATGCAATATTTTTTATCAAGGGAGATTCTTATGCAATTTTGCATAAAGAATTATTTAATTTAAACTGAAAAGACTTTGAATGTTGATATATCTTTGTCTGAATTTTACTTTGTGTATATGTGTGGTTTTTGTTAGTGTATATATATGTTTGTAGTTGTGCAGGTCACTGCAGTTAAAGTCTGCTTGAAGCGATAGTAGACACTCGGGAAATATCAGTTTCTGGTAACTAATTGATTTCTTTATGCTTGTATTATTGAGTTAGAAATTTATGGATATTAACCTTCATTTTTCACTTTCTTGCGAGGTACTACGCTTAATGGTCATATTGTTGCAGGATTATATTATTGGTGACCTTGCTCTGGTAAGTCTCTGTTGTGATCTTCATTACATCTTGCGCAACCATGTCTTTGTTAGGACTTAAGAGTATATTGTTGACTTTGTACCAATTGTTGAAGAAAACTACAATATTGCAACTTAGAAGCTGAACTCGATAACAACATCAGAAGAACCATCTCACAAGTGTTGAAGACAGCTATAATGCACACGGTAAGATTCTTCCAAAAGTTGATTTGGCATTGTGTATGGTTGATAACTTGATGATATAGCTAGTATTACTTTGATCAATATATTTCCATGTTTGTCTTTTGAGACCCTCAGTGCTCAAACTTTCAATTTTGATGTTTGCGCAAATATTATAGAAACTTGATTTATTTATTTTTCCATTTCTGTTTTTAGACCATTTTTGAATGGATGTTGGTTTGCTTTCAAGTTCTAGTAGGAGAAGAAGTTGCCGACACTGCTTTTGCAGAACTCTAGCCATTTCTGGTGGTGTGTAATCATGTTTGGGTTTCTTCATGTTCGTCCTTTCTTATCTGAAACTTTATAGATTTATCATTGTTGTTCTAATAGCAATGAATCATCTTCCTATAAAATTAGCATAGATTAGGTTTTGTTGTGATCTGATATGTTGTACTAAGATAGATACGAAAAAAAAATCATATCAAACCAATGCATTTCCTTAGAGTAATATGTAAACTTAACATTGGACAATTAGTATATCCTACATCTGACAGTTGCTAAACCAAGAAAATAATTTGAGTTTAGTTATCAGAGATGTTTCTATAAGTCCTACTTCTGACAGTAACCTAAGTTTCATTGAAAAAAACAACAAACATAGTGATTTGAACAATGTTTGCTTCCCTTCTTTTTTGTAGAATAACTTTGATGTTTAAAAGTTTGAATGTTTGTAAAATGAATTGGATTGAATGACAACAATTCCAGGGGAATAGGGTACTTGCAGGGTAATATAAAATGGAAGGGAAATAAATTTTGACTAGGTCAATGAAGACCGACCTTCTATTTTTAGGTTGCAAAAATTTAGCAACAGCAGCAAACTGTTATTAATTTTTTAACAGAAATATAGAAGTCGGTCAAAATTGTTCTAGTCAATATTTTTGCAACATCAGTAGAAATTTAGCAATGGCGTAAATATGTTACTAATTTTTTACCGCTAAAATGGAATTCGGTCAACATTGACCTGGTCAATATCTTCGCAACACATGTAAAAAATTAGAAACGACTTAAAGTATATTACTAACCTAAAATTAGTAACGGTTATGTGGTCGTTACAAAGACCGTTGCATCATCAAATTAGTAACGGAAACATGCATGTTACTAAAATTTGTATCACCCCCTTTTGTAGCGGTTGTAGAGTGTTATAACCCGGTTTTGCAACATCCTATTCCTGTTGCTAAACGCTAAATTTGGTGTAGTGGGTGAGGTGAACATTCATGTTCAGGAATATTAAGGTATTCCTTCACCATAAAAGAATGCGGTTTGTACCCGACTGGATCAACAGGGAGGTCACCCTGAAGACGCGCATACCAATACTCAATAGAAATAAGATGCATGGCTAGCTAATACTTAATAAAAGTAAGAAATAAGAAGCATACATGTACTGAAGAAGGGATGAGAGTAGATGATGGAACTTGAATATTAGCTTGTTTCTTCCTAGAAGGTGGTGCGAGCATTGACCCCTTTTCATACTCTTTCTTCACTAATTCCTCACCCTCTGATGGGGTCCAACTATTAGTTAGAGGATGCAGAGGACAACCTTTGGTATCGGACCTTAACTTATGTTGCTCTGCCAATGAAGCATCTAGTTTGATACAGCCTGACGCATGCATAGACTTAAGAAAATAAATAAAATGCAACCAAATCCAAGGGAAACACAACATATTACAACACCAAAAACCAAGAGAAAATCAAACTCCTCCAAAGGCGGCAAACTTCTTCCTCTTCTGATCGAGCTCCACCTGCACCAAATCCACTGCTTCCGAGCCTCCGTAGTGGCTTTGGAAACGTCGAGGATAAGATTGTTCAGGGCATTCCTCTTTTTCTGAGACCATCTAGACAACTTGTCAAGGGTTCGCTCCAATTTAGTGATCAGAGCCGGAAGATGCAAACGCGGATCATGCTTACTCTTAACCTTGCTCAGCATCTTGTCCAGCCATCCAATGGAAAACTGAAGCTCTACGACTGTGCGAATGGAAGTATCCCATCCCTGCAAAACAGCGGCATCAGGAGGATTATCGCTAACTCGAGAAAGACCCTCAACGGCTTCCAACAAGCCCTTGTTCATAAAAACCAAAACCTTCATGCCAAGAAAGCACTCTTTCACCAGTTGACCGTATAGTTCAATAATAATCCTGTAAGTAGTGACCAAAGTGGAGGGAACCCAGAAACCATGCACTTGTACATAAGTGTGGGGATCCACATCGGCTTCACCGTCTCCCACAACCTCGGGGAAGCGAAACTTTGGATCTTCTGACGTAGACAAAGCGGTTGTTTCCTTTGCCTCGGCCAGCCGAATATCAGGAATAGAGTCGTCTTTTCCAGTCCGCATGTACTTTGAGTCGATGGTGACACTCGAAGCATCCTTTTTGGAGGCGGAACTATTGCCACGTTTCTTCATGTTCTAAGAAAAAACGGAAGAAATATATATATATATATATATATAATAAAAAAAGAGAGAAATGATGGATGATAAATTAGCTGGCCTTAGAAAGGGGAGGATCGGGAGAAGGTGTAGGAGGATGACACGTGGAAAGTAAAGGAGCAGCAATTACCAGAAAAGGAAAGATCTTGATTAGAAGGCACATGGCGCTGAGATGTACCAACTAAGGAACGAGATGAACCACCATGACTACATGAGTTAAGCAAACTTGTAGGTAGGGCTGTCAATATACATCTGAATTCCGAAATCCGTTTTCGACAATCCGATATCTTATAGGATTTTATCCGATTTATCGGATTTCGGATTCCGGAATCGGAATTACTATCGGATTTTACCTCCTTAGCCTAACAGAACCGGATTAGGCAATATCCGGGAGGTTAATGTCCGACATCCGATAACCCAGGGGTGTACTTGTAATTTCCTACCCCTAAGTACAGAGATACATTTGCACCTTTCCTCTTTCGTCTCTCTTCACAGAGATACAAGTCGATTAGGGATAATGAAGAGAAACTGCCTCCTCTCCCCACTGATCTAATATTTTCCTTCATCTAATCTTCAACCAGGTTTATTGTGAAATCACCTTCTACTCGGGATATATTATTCATTCTTGTGATCAAGGTAATTTATTTCTTCTTTGTTTCGTGATTTGGGATGTTTTTTGTACCTGAGTGTGAAGATTTTCTAGGTTTCGATTTGTGGGTGTGTTGATTTTTAGGTTTCAGTATCTGGGTGTGATGATTTGTTGATTTTTGGACATCTTTGATTTCGTTTGCTTTTGGTTATCAACATAAATTTATTGATGTTGTTGAGGTATGTTGTTTTAGTGTTTCTTCAAATCATGCATAGAAGAGTACCCAACTGTAGATATAAGTACCCTTTGTTATTCATAGTAACTTGGATTTGTTAATTACACAATATAATGAACTTATCCCAATTTGAATTTTCTTCTTCTATTAGGTGAAATATGTAATCCATGGCTTTATAAAGTGTGTTTTAGTTTTTAGCTTGGGCTGAATAGAGCGAATAAAAATGCTTCATCAAAATGAGTTACTTAGATTTGGTATAAAAGAAAGAGAGAAGACGATTATGGGAACAAGCACTTTCTTCATTAGATGGATCAATTTTCTCACCATGTTAACCAGTACTTATTTTCAAACTTTAATTTTTTGCATTATGATATTTAATTTCAGTTCTTTACTTCTTCCCATGGCTTAGTTTTTGTTCCAAAGACTGTTTCTGTAATGAGATCATTTTTATATCCATGGATGCATATTTCTTTCTAGAGTTAGGCTCTGATATTGTTCTATGTATTCATTTTCTTAGTAATTATCTATTTGGCTTTTCTTATTAATCACAGTGGTTTTCAAAAAATTAGAATGCTTTACTTGCTTGATGTTCTATTTGTTTGTGTAAATGCGTGTGTTTCCTGTGTATGAAAAATAAGACACATATATGAAAATGGTTGAACAAATAGTTTTCACATTCATTTTCAATTTGTGTATCATCTACAAATTTCCGTAATTGAAAGAAACCCAACTGTTTAATTTTGTGTTATGCTAATTGTTAGCTTATATTTTTGACCCAACAAAGAATTTGGATTAAGTTTGCCACTTACCTAAACTAAGTGGCTAAAAAGAACTATAATTTCATTAGCTGATTTATAATTTTCTTACTAAATAGCAGTAGTTGTTGTTTGTTTATAGGGTGGATGAGTACTCACCATGACAGTTTTCGAGAGTCGCTTACTCTTCCTGTTCTAGGCGTTGGTGCTTTCATTTCTTAAATTGATAATTGTAGCTGTTAGTAGTAGCTATTGTTTGTTTATGGTGTGGATGAGTGTTCACCATGACAGTTTCCGAGAGTCGCTTACTCTTCCTGTTCTAGGCTTTGGTGCGTTCATTCTTCTCATGTAATTTTTTCACCTCTTTTACTCCCCTAGCATTTTCAACTTTCTACTTTGTGCGGTTTCATAATTTCTCTGCTTTGTAGATCCTTGATTGGGTATTTGGGTGCATATAAAGACATCTCTATATTGCTATGGATTGAATCATTTCTGATATGATTTCTAAAAAGTGAATCATGAAAACTTCTTCTCTGGATTGTATACTTTCCAATATAATATTAAGAGATAATGTACTCTTCTTACCAAATTTATCTCGAAAGGTTGGTACTTAGCTATAAACAACTGTATATGAAAGCATATGTGTTCAGTTTTAGTTTTGGTTTTATCTGAAATGTAGAATAGCTCTTTAATATCAAATATTTTTGTTAGGTTGAGATTTGCCAACAGCAGCTGCTTTGGTTTTTTACGTGTTCTGTCTTGCTTGTTAGGGTTATCTAATACTTGGTTCTTTTTTTTTCCAGAATGTCTCAAATAGAATCCAATCAAGTTGGAACCCCAAGCTGCAGTCAACCAAATTGTTCACAACAAGAACTAGGAGAACAAAGTGTTGGATGTTCAACAACTGCTTCAACACCTTCTAGTAAGAGACCAGCAGTTGAAGCAGAAGAAGATGATCCAATTATTGTTGCTGCAATGAAAAAATTGCGAACAACAAGGTCACTGGTTTGGGATGAATTTACTAGGAACGTTAATAAAAGGCTTGTAAAAGGGAAGGTGGATGAGTATGAGGCTATCATTGAAGGTAAATGTCATCATTGTGGAAAGGTAATTGAAGCATGTAGTGAAAAAGGAACTAGCCGCTTGTCTGCTCATCTAAAAATCTGCCCCAAGAAAGAAGAAAACAAGCCAGGACAGATGAAGATTTCTACAGCAATGAAAAAAGCAGGTAACCAAGCAACTAAAATAGTTAATTGGAAGTATGATCCAAATGTTACTAGGTTATGCATTGTTAAAACGATTGCTAAGCATAATTACCCTCTTAACATGGTTGAGCATTTCTACTTTAGAGAGTTTTGTAAGTCTTTGAACCCTGCTGGTAAAATACCATCTAGGAATCAACTAGATCAGATCTAATGAGGTTTTATGTTGAAATGAAAGCTGATTTGCAACTACAATTGGATAATTCGACTTCCAAATGTAGTCTTACAACTGATATGTGGACTGCCAAACATACTAAAGATGGTTATTGCTGTGTGACATGCCATTTTGTAGATGATAAGTGGAATTTACAGAAGAAAACCTTAGCTTACATTGTAGTCCCATCACCACATACCGGAGATGCTCTCTCATATTTTATCAAAACTTGCGATTTGGAATGGAACATAGATAGGAAATTTTTTGCTTTAACTGCTGATAATGCTAATGCGAATAGCGTTATGATGAGAAATCTGATTAGTTGGCTAGATGGTAAGAATTGTATATTGCTTGAAGGAAAAATGTTTCACATGAGGTGTAGCAACCACATACTACATTTGATTGTATTGTATGGCATGAAAGTAGCTGCAGAGTTTATAGAGGGTATTAGAGGGTGTGTTAAATATGTTAAGTCTTCACAAGCTAGGAAAGAGAAGTTTGAAACAGCATTGACACAATGTAGATTGTCTGGAAAGTCAGTTAGTTTAGATGTGGACACAAGGTGGAACTCCACTTTTCTAATGCTTAAGAATGTAATTGCACTTCAAGAAGGTTTTGAAAGACTAAATGAGTTTGATCTTGATTTCAATCTTCTTCCATCTAGACAGCAGTGGGAACAAGGAAAAGTAATTTGTAAATGTTCAGAGGTTTTTAATGATATTTCAAATAAGTTTGCAGGGATTAAGTATCCAACTGCAAACTTGTATTATAATGGGGTGTATGAAGTTAATAAATGCATCAAAAGTTGGGAAGATAGTTCTTTTGTCTATATCAAAGAAATGGGGTTAAAAATGAGAGAAAAGTTTAATGCATATTGGAGTGACTGCAATTTGGTTATGAGCATTGGAGTGGTTTTAGATCCAAGGTACAAGGCAAAATGGGTAAAGTACACATATAAGAAATTGTATGGAATTGATAACTATGGAGATGAGTATGAGAAATTCAACACAGACTTGAGCCAACTTTTCAATGCATATGAATCTGAAAGCAGCACTGCAGCTCCTGATTTCTTTGGCAACTCTGTCTCTACCATGGATGTAAGCAGCTCAGGTACAAGTACAACTAACCCAGATTATGCTGAGTTTATGATGGAAAATGATGAAGATGGTGTTCAGAAGTCTGAGTTGGAGAAGTACTTAGAAGAACCAATTCTTCCATCTCTGTCACCCCAAGATGAGTTTAACTTTGATATATTGAGTTGGTGGAAGCTAAATGCCCCTAAGTACCCAACTCTCGCAAAGATCGCAAGAGATGTTTTGGCTGTTCCAGTGACTAGTGTGGCATCAGAATCCATGTTTAGTGATGGTGGTAGGGTTCTTACAACACATAGAACTTCATTAGATCCAGAATTAGTCCAAGCATTGCTTTGTCTAAGTGATTGGTTGCCAGACTTCTTTGATCCAGGTTAAAAAAAAATTCCTTTGCTTTATCCTCAATTTTTCATAGTTTCAATTGTTGTTCTTCTGATTTCTGATTGATTTTGAATATTTGTGTACTAATGCAGATATGGAAATTGAAGACTGAAGTTGATGCAACAACATGCAAGCAGCCAAGCAAGAGCACTAGCAGTCTGCCATTGCCTTTATTTCTTTTGCTGCATGTTATTTGTTTGTGACTTTTTATGGGTTGTCTTTGTATTTTCTTTTCATGTGTGAGACTGAGAGACTGAACTGAACTCTGTTTTAGAACATTTTGAATGTGTATGAAGTCATAAGAAGTCATTTTAACTTTGTTTGTTTTTTTTTTTTACCCAGAATTCGGATTTTATCGGAAAAATCCGAATTTCCGATAAGTTAACCTTAACCTTATCGGATTGGGTTTCTTAGAATCCGTCGGATTTTATCGGATTTCGGAATTCCGATAACCCTTAACCTTAACCTTATCGGTATTGTCAAAATCCGACGGATTTGTGTCCGTTGACAGCCCTACTTGTAGGCATCTATTGAGGTTGATCCCTTGAACGGGTAGTCAAGGCCAACTGGGGATGAACATAAGTTATATTCAAATGTGGAGAGGTTTCTCCAACACCACTCGACAAATCAATACCCATGCTACGCATGCGGTCCATAAGGGAAGAAGAGGAGAGACTCATAACAGCTCGGGTCCGTGCATGTAAAGGAGATTCAGGAAAAGCATCAGCTGCGAAAGACGAATGAATACGCTGCATCACGTTTGGCATTTTTATTTCTATGATGAGGTAAACATTCATGTTCATAAATGTTAAAGTATTCTTCCACCATAAAAGAACGCGGATTATACCCAACTGTATCAACAGGGAGATCACCCTGAATACGCGCATACCAATAATCAATAGAAACAAAATGCATGGATAATACTTAATAAAAGTAAGAAATAAGAAGCATACATATACTGGAGAACGGATGAGAATCAATGATGGAACTTGAATATTTGTCGGTTTCTTCCTAAAAGGTGGTGGGAGCATTGACCCCTTTTCAGATTCTTTCTTCACTAATTCCTCACCCTTTGAGGGGGTCTGTCTAGTAGTTAGAGGCTGCAGAGGACGACCTTTCATGTCATCCCTTAACTTATGTTGCACCACCACTGAAGCGTCTAATTTGATACGGCATGACGCATGCATAGACTTGAGATTATCAAGAGACAACTTCGACGGACGATATGCTTCCGGCAGAAGAGAATTTCGTGCGTGCTTGCGAACCTTTTTATGAAAGGAATACTAATTAGGGGTAACTACAGGAATGCATGTTGGGGAAGGATGTCAGAAAGAAAAATAAGTCGAACGATCACTCAACCGTGTCTCTCCTTTCTAGATAAAACGATCAAAATTATTCATGATCATAATGTTTTCCGGCTGAGACAAGCGTGGATGAGGAGGAGGAACTCCTTGATCAAACCTTAATTGTCGAGCCACACGATCAGAATTATAGGATATCGCTAGGAATCTACCCGCGTAAAAACCAGGAACGTAGCCAGGCAACACGACCATAACAGATTCAAAGTCATAAACTATTAAAACTTGAGAAGAATCTAGAGTTATGTCGTCAATTTCAGTCGTGAAATCATATTGAAGAGGGCCAGAACAATCGTAATGATAGGGAAAAGGTTGGAACTCCTTAGCCACATCCAGAAAGTTGACAATTATGTTCTTCATATATTTCCCTTTCTCGCGCCAAAGAGCCATGTGCGGATATGAATAAGTAATAGGCACTACGCGGACAGTGTCTTCTTCATCCATAACTCTCTTCTCATGATGGACATCTAATACCTCATCCGGAGGACTATATTTGGGAAACTGTTCCCACGCCCATGCTTGAAGGAAGTTCGCGGGTACAAAGGTCTCAACTTCAGGAATGGCGCTCACCCGGCGGATATCATAACAAAGGAGATCCAACTGACAGTACAAACGCCCAGGAACATGGGTGCTAAAGGAAAAGAGATGACACGTGACATCAGCGCATCCATCAATATCATCTCGTTCTTAATAGTATCCCAGGGACTATACTCAAACACATCATGGCAGAGCCAGAACATAAGGAAAATAGCTAACTCAACATGAGGATTATCTTCCTTCCGAACAGGAGGGCCGACTTTCCCATCATTTAAAGTTGAAGCCCAATACTTTATCCACAAGGAGTAAGATGCACGCTTGTTTATCCTAATAGTATAATTGGGGGGAGTATTCCCGGGGTGGCCTGACCCAGAGAACGATAAGCTCTTATAGCACTGATGAACATCTCACCGACCGAACGATTCAGAAGCACACTCTTGCTACCAGCTGCAGCTTTCCTCTTTTTTGTTGAAACTGGAATTTCTTTCCCTTTACCCTTAGCCAGCTTACCAGACTTGTCAACATTTGTTTCTTCAATACGGTCGTTTTTCTCCCCATGGTCACTCTTCTTCTCCACCATTTCTTCTCGATATTTATTCTTGCAGTGAACCAAATAAGCACATAATTCTGTATCTGATTGATTCATGGCCTCAAAAATGGTTGTTTTACGATAGAGATGAGCCCCGTGAATTGGTAACCCGGTAAGTGCGACAACGTCTTCCAACACGGGAGCAGCCTCACCCCAAGAAAAAAAATTATGAATCGGAGGCACCCACCGGGTATACAGGCGGAGCATGTCACTTTTACATCTAACGACTTCGCGGTGAAGAGATGCACTTATTGCATCATCAATCCCCAAAGAGAGAAGTGTCGCCACATGGATAGGATTGGAGCGGATGTACGTGAACCAAGGCTCTCAGCGGGGATGGGTTTCTGCCGAAGAGCGCAACTCTACGGTGGGAAAATGACAATCCCCACGATGGATAGCCATGTGTGGAACCTTGTTGAGAGAATATAGGACAAAGTTTTCTGTCTCAGGGCGCATGAGCCATATAGGAGAAGAGAAAGATAGAAGGTATGGATTGGTAAGTCGGGAGATAATATTATCATCTGTGGGAGGTATCCGCTGACCAGACTCAAGGGCCTCGGGTTTTAGAGCTTCCATCAAATCCTGGTTACCAATAATTTTTTTTGTTTCATACGCGGCTCCATCAGCGGGATCGGGAAGTCGATCTTCGTCGGCATGATCGCTAGATCCAGCTTTCGCTTTCATTTTTTCTATCTTCGCTTCCTTTTCTTCGTCCGACTAAGCGCAATTAGGAGAATTGTTTGACATTAAGAATTGGCAAGGAGAGAGAACGTATGCAGTAAAAGATGGGATTGTAAAAGAAAAAGCTTTGTATATATATATATGAACGATTTTTGATAGCAGAGATAAAAAAGAGACGGTTATTTAGAAGATTGTAACTGTGAAAGAGTTCAAAAGGTAGTGGGGAACGTCATAAAGAGGAAATCCAACCGTCGTGTGTGGCTAAAAGGGTGTATGATAGGTAGTTAGCCAAAAAAACTTCTCTCGTGAAGAATCAGATGACTATTGGGATGCCTAATGGTCATCCCAATAGCCAGGGGACTAATGTTGATACCTGAAAAATGACTACCCATTGATAAGGGGAGTCATCCTTGATATGTAGGCCCACGCCTACAATTGTCTTGGGGATCTGGGGACTAAGCCCAATCCCCTAGAGATATATTCATAGAAATATGGGGATAAGGAAGAGAAAGAGGAAATTGTACTCTCGTAATATAAATGGGTTTAGGAGGACATTTGTTGGGAAGAGGTAAAAGAGGAAAGTCTATAAAAGGGAAAAGAATAGTACAGTAGAACTTCGTTAAATTAATCCATGATAAATTAATAACTTCGCTAAGATAATATTTTCTACCAGTCCCGACTTGGGCCAGTATGCTAAATTAATAACCTCGCTAAATTTATAAGATAACAAAAAATTTAAGTTTCCAATAAGGCCCAACTGATATATAAATTAATAATCAGTGTAAATAACACTAAATTTTGATGCTTTATTAAAAATAGGAATCAATGGTTGTTTGTTTTTTGTTCACAGTTATATAACATTGGACTTCATCTCTAATTATTTTTAGTCTCTTGAGAAGTTTCGGAGTGGTTTTGCTGTGTTGTTCTTCTTATTGTTTTTATTTTAACAACAAAGTATATACATTTACACACATAATATGTGATATATTATCTTATATTGTGGTATAAAATATTAACAAATAATTTATATTAAATATAAAGTCTCTAGATATTTGTTATTGTCAAAAAATGACCTACATACTTATTTTTAAAAATCAACTTTGGTATATTTTGATATATCAATAACTTATTAATTTATCGATAAATTAATACTTCGCTAAATTGATAGAATTCAGCAGTCCCAGCGTTGTTAATTTATCGAAGTTTCGTTGTTCTAAGAAAGGGATCTATCTCTCTCTTACCTTACCAGAAAATGTGTAGTCCTTGTTATGACTTGGATAGATCTTTCTTTTACTATTTTATCCTAAAATAATTGTCATTATTAAATAAGGGGTGATAGGTTTTACAACCTAATGATCCTATTTTATCACCATTAGATATGTCTTAAAATTTTAAAGTATGCCCCGTAACAGAATTCAAGTTTAGAGTAGTGCTCAAATCAATTCAAGGCCTCAACCCTTTAGATGGGCTCTTTATGAGCCCAATTTGGGGAATGGAGGGCCGGTGCACACCAAACTAAAGAGAGATACTTAAATGGTCTAAACCATGCTATAGGCTCATAGCCGAATAATCTTGTTTGCCAAAGGAAGACAAAGGAATGGTCCTTAATAGGACACATCATTTTATTTTATTTTTCCCCGACTCCTTGACAAGAAAAAGAATCCAGGGCTCATGCAACATAAAAGCTGTGTTATCTGTTCATCCTCGCACTCACACAAAACTAAAGTAAACATGAGAGTTTCCCTCTCTGTCTCCATGATATTCACCCTTCATGTTGGGAAATAAAATAAGAGCGATACGTGTAAGACGATTAAGAAAGAAACAATGGAATTAAGAAGGATGAGAAGCACACAATCAAAGCCATATTAAAGTATCGAAACAGGACAGGTGTGAAAGACTGAGCAAATCTCTGCATGATCGACACGTAAGATCGGGAAAGTAACATCACACTGATCGAAACAGACAGCATTAAATGCATATGGAACGGAAAAGAAAGATTATAATGATGAGCATGGAGCAGGAAAGTAAGGCAATAATTACTTTTATGACACGTAAGATCGGGACAAAGTTGATTCTCAAGGAACGAAGAGCACGTGTAAACCATGCAAAGTAGCGCACTAAAGAGAAAGCATGACATGTCAATCTTATAAATATCCCGATCCTAATATAATAAGGAGAGCGATAGAGGGTATCGGGACAAGAGGGACCCACTACTAAATCTATAAATAGAAAAGAGCATTCAACGAAGAAGGGGTCGGAAAATTGAGAAGAGAAAGAGAGGAAGGAAGATTAAGAAGAGCAGAAGGAAAAAGGTTATTAGGTATGTACTGTGGATGATTAAATCCAAAAGATAGGACATTCATGATAAAATTTCTTGCTTTTAATAGAAGATGTATTTGGAATTGTAGTTTTGATCAGATTTATGATCTGTAAATGATTGGACAGATAAAATGTTTATCAAATCATTATTCTTAAAGATGATTCTATGTATCAGCTCATTTATTAAAATCTTATGTTGATTATACAATCTTTAAATCGTTGGTTGTTAATGTCAATGGGAAAATTGACATAAACAATTTGGCGCTAGAAACAGGGACTGGGTTAAAGGATTTATCCTACCTGTTCTTGAAAAATGAATTTTTCTATTTTAATTGTCACATAATTATCTTTATTGAATTTGAAAAAATAGAAATGGTATCTATTTGGAAAGAAAAAGATTTTTAAGTATAAATGGGTCTGTCTAAATATTTGATCGTAAAACATATTTATATAAAAAAAAAAAACTATAAAACTAGTTTCTGTCATTTTCCTCTTTAATAAGTTGATTGAAAGGTTATTTGGCTAACTTTTGAAAGGTTATTAGAAATCAAGAGGAGAAGGGAACTGATCAGCAGATTTAGAAGAGAAATGTCTCAAGAAGCAGGTTCTGCGAATCAAGACAGTAATGATAGACAAAGTTCCAGACAAAGGGAAGTTGAGAGTGATCCAGAACAACAACAGAGTAATGTGGGAAATCATTCACCAATCCAAGAGCTAACACCAAATGCTTTATCACAAAATCAGCTCTCACATCACGAGAACTCAGGAAATAATGTCAATTATCTTCAAAATCTGATACGGGAAGTGAATGAAATAAGGAGTGAACAGAGGATCAATCAGGATAGAATCGAATTATTAACCAGAGAAAATCAAGTTTTAAAAGATGCAATTCGACGTGAACAGAGGCAGGCTGCAACAAGATCACGAAGTCCAGAAATAATTTCTGAAACACGTGCACCCAGAAATGAAAGAGAAAATCAGGATCAGAGGATGGTGTTAGTAGAATCATCATCACGAGCCAGGAGACAGAGAGAAAATCAAGAAATTCAACGTACACAATGGCAAAAGTGTATTGAAGCAATGGAACAAATGAAAGAGGAAATAAAAGGACTGAAAAATAAAGAAGGAGGAAGAATAGAAGAAGTGTTAAAAGAGGCCAAGCGTACACCGTTAGCTCAACGATTGACAAATGTTCCATTGCCAAGAGAGTATAGCATCCCTGTATTTGAATGCTATGATGGAACAAAGGATCCAACCTCACATTTAAAATATTACAATCGAGTGATGTCACGATGGGATGGACATGAAGCAATTATGTGCCGATGTTTCCCTTCAAGTTTAACATGTTCAGCATTACTGTGGTATGATAGATTGCCTGAGAGTTCCATTGAGTGTTATTCACAATTAGTGAGGAAATTTCTTGAAGCTTACATGTACAACAAACCCGTTGATTCGGGAATAGATAGATTATATTCCCTTACATCATGGCCAGAAGAAACGATACGATCTTATACCACCCGATGGCATACGGTGTGTCAAGCGATTGGAGATGTTGACTCAAGTACTGCAATAAATCATTACAAGTGGGGAATCGCTGACCGGAGATGTCAGCTTTTTATTGAAATTCATCGTAATAATCCCAAGACCGAGGGACATCTCAGAGAAATAATAGAAACATGTGTAAGGTTGCAAGATGTCCAGGAACAAGGTCCAAGAAGCAATTCAAAAAATCAGGGAAGCATGAAAAGGACAAATTCAGTTGAGGTATCAATAGAGCAGAAAAAGAAATTTCCTCATAAATCAGAATCAAAGGAATCAAAGCGCCCACAAGGGGATAATAAAATATTTATGCAACGATTTCAAGAAAGAGTGTTTACAAAGCTTAATATCTCATATACCGAATTATTTGATATCATAAAGGTTAAACCAGATTTTCAATGGCCATCATCAAAAGGCAATCAGCTTGAGTTTACGCAACGATCAAAAGATTATTGTGAGTACCACTGTTATAAAGGTCATGCAACAGAAAACTGTAGGAATTTTATTATGCTGGTACAGAAAATGATAGATGCAGGAGAATTAAAAGAATATATTCAGAGGACCGAACCAGTAGCTAGACCCGACAAAGGCAAAGCAGTGCATATTCCGTATAATGAGCGCACCATTAATTTAATATCATACTCAGAAAAAAAGAGATACTAATGTGAATGCTGCAATCAATAAAAAGTTGTGTAAAAGGATTCAAAATCATGAAATTTTTAAGGTATCGGGAAGAATAACGGAAGCCTGGGAAGACTGGATGGCATCTCCTTTAACTTTTTCAGCGCGGGAAGTAAATCAAGAAATTGAGATGCACAATGATCCATTAGTCCTCACGTTACCAATGTCAGGATAGAATGTTAGAAAAATCCTTATGGACGGGGGCAGCTCGTTGAACGTTTTATTTCATAGCTCATTTTGCAAAATGGCGTTCACAAAAGATCAATTACTCCCATCTCGGTATGTGATTTATGGATTCAATGGAATGACCTCAAGACCAGAAGGAGATATAGACTTGCAAGTATCAGTTGGACCAATCAACATTCTAACGAGATTTAGTGTAGTATATGCTCCATCTCCGTACAATGCAATCATTGGAAGACGCTGGGTACACCAGTTAAAAGGTGTAATTTCCACTTATCACCAATATTTGCGATTTCCAACACCACAAGGCGAAATGGAGATCAAGGGGGATCAAGATGATGCTAAGTTTTGTATAATGGCGGAGGTAAGAATGCATGAAGAGCAGGAACAACAACAGCGAGAAAGGAAGAAAAACCATAGGACCGAAGGAAAATGAAATTAATCAATACTTGAAAAGGAACATTGAACAAGAGTCAGCAAATGAGTTAGGAGAAAGCAGCAAGAGTCAAGGAAATTCAACAAGTCAGCAGCTTGAAGGACCCTCATAGCAATTAAAGGGAACTCCAACTCCAATCGGGAATCCAAAACCAATTTTCACTTCTATAGAAGAAACTAAAATTATAAATATTGGAACTTTAGAATGGCCCAAGAGAGTATAGATTGGAACTTTGATGAAAGAAGATGTGGAGCAAAGTTTAATCAAATTACTTTGTGATTTTGTAGATATATTTGCATGGAAAATGGAGGATATGCCCGGGATAGATCCGAACATTGTACAACATGAATTACGAATACGACCCGATGCTACACCATTTCGTCAACGGATGCGCAAGGTTGCATCGGAGTATCACGATCCAGTTGAAAAGGAATTAGCAAAGCTTCTAAGTGCAGGATTCATTCGAGAAGTACGATATCCAACATGGATTTCTAACATGGTGATCGTTCCGAAAAAGAACGGTGGAGTAAGAATTTGCATAGACTTTACCAATTTAAACAAAGCTTGCCCAAAAGATAGCTATCCACTTCCTAATATTGATCAATTGGTGGATGCTGTAGAAGGCCACGAAGCATTATCTTTTATGGATGGTCAATCGGGATATAATCAAATTGCACTTGCTGAAGCAGATCAGGAGCACACAGCGTTCTTTACTCCTCGGGGGTTGTATTGCTATACCAGGATGCCGTTTGGGTTAAGGAACGCGGGAGCAACATATCAGCGTTTGGTTGATGCAATTTTCAAACCATGGATCGGACAAATATTAGAAGTTTATGTCGACGATATGTTGGTAAAAAGCAAATTATCAATTAACCATCTACAAGACCTCGCTGAAATCTTTGGTGCGTTACGAAAGTACAAGATGAAGGTTAACCCGGAGAAATGCACTTTTGGTGTTTCATCGGGGCGTTTCTTGGGTTATTTGGTTACAAAAAATGGAATAAAAGTTGATCCAGCTAAGATCCAAGCAATAACATATATGCCATCACCCAACAGTATTAAAAGTGTACAGAAATTAAATGGATGTCTGGCTGCTTTAAACAGATTTATTGCCAGATCATCAGAACGGTGCAAACCTTTCTTTGAAATACTCAAGAAGAAAAATAAATTTGAATGGAACGATCAATGTGAACAAGCATTCCAAAGCATAAAGAAGCATCTAGCTAATATAATAAGGAGAACGATAGAGGGTATCGGGACAAGAGGGACCCACTACTAAATCTATAAATAGAAAAGAGCATTCAACGAAGAAGGGGTCGGAAAATTGAGAAGAGAAAGAGAGGAAGGAAGATTAAGAAGAGCAGAAGGAAAAAGGTTATTAGGTATGTATTGTGGATGATTAAATCCAAAAGATAGGACATTCATGATAAAATTTCTTGCTTTTAATAGAAGATGTATTTGGAATTGTAGTTTTGATCAGATTTATGATCTGAAAATGATTGGACAGTTAAAATGTTTATCAAATCATTATTCTTAAAGATGATTCTTGTATCAGCTCATTTATTAAAATCTTATGTTGATTATACAATCTTTAAATCATTGGTTGTTAATGTCAATGGGAAAATTGACATAAACACTTCATGTACACGTTTATTTTACTTGCATGTGATTACTAAAAATCTGGCATCACAGACCAAAACTTAAATTGTTGAGAAATGACATTTTAATGGTGCAAAGGATACAGAGAAATACAAATACAGATAACAAAAGTTAAGATGGAAATGAAATCAAAAGAAGAAGTAAAATCAACAAAAGAGTTAACGTGATTCGGCAATGATTTGTCTACATCCACGGGTAGTGAAAGTTAAAGTTTTTATTTGTGTTCTGGGTTACAGTTGAAAATGAAGCAGAAGAAAACCTAGCTCAAGGGAAAGCCCCCTTCTCTTTACACATTGATTTTGTATTTAAAGGGATAAAAGAGATGATATTTACGAAAATACCCCCTTGCCACATGTCAATAAAATCCGCCACGTGTTCATATTGATCTTATCTTCAAATGGACTCAATCCAATTTTAATACGGACAAATAATGGTGCGGGCAAGTGCTTCGGGCAAGAGCTACGGGAAAGAGCTTGATGTTGCGGGAATTGGCTTGGACTGATGCTGCGGGAATGCTACGGACTAAAAGCTACGGACTAACTTGAGCGGGAAATGAAACTATTCAAAAGTTCACTTCACCACTTGCGGACTCCTCAATTGGTTGGTTTAAATCTTTATTTTGAGCAGGAATGATTGTCTTTAAATCATGTTCTCTTCATTTGGTACGGACTTGGAGTGGCAGTGCTACGGGAGTGGTCTTGAGTTGAAGCTTTACTCACTTGTAGCTGCGGACCAAAGTGGGCTTGAGCTGTTTTTCTGGCCTGCGGACCAAGCTGGGCTTAAGCTGCTTTTGCTGGCTTGCGGACCTGCAAAGGTGCGGGAATTAAATGACCGGTATAGCTAGAGCGGGAATCATACCATTCAAAGTGCTCATTTTAAAGGAAGCAATTCCCGCTCTCAAGTGTTGGCTGCGAATCAAATTCTGGGCTTCATAACTGGGCTCAGCGTTTTGTTGTTTGATCTTGGTTATTGCATTTTGCTACTTGATTTCTTTGGAGCTGAGAATTGGTACTCATACATGTTGTTTTTGTGTCCCTCCCCCCACTATTTCGTAATACTCCAAAGGAGCTACAATATACATCATAATTTCCCACAATATCAAGTAATTTGTTAAAAAAAAGAAAAAGAAAAAAAAAACAATGGTACTCACATCATTAATCCTCTTCCCAGCTTCGACTTCCTCACTCTTTCTTCCTGTTTCTCACTCAAGATTAGTTAATTTTCGGATACAGTGCTGCGAGGATAGTCTTGGACGATTAAATAAGAAACACATCAACAATGAGAATGGGCTTGCGAATTTCCCAGAGAAGTTTCTGGTCACACCTACTACCATTCTTCCTAGGCCTCGACGTATAATTCTAATTCGACATGGGCAGAGTGAAGAAAACGTTGATGAGGAACGATTTTTTGGGATCAACTCATTTTTAAGAGGACCTTTGTCTACTCAGATTATATGTCCTATATAATTAAGGGGTGTCCTAATAGAATGAAATAACTAAGTTATCCATTTATTAAACTAATACTAATCTAACATAAATCCTAACTTTAATAATATATAAACCTAAAATCAATATCTAAAGTAATTTTATTACCAAAATAAGAACTTTCCATCTCCTTTTTTTTTCCTCTTCTTCTCATCTCTAACCTAATTTAGTAATCACACTAAAAACTTGTTCAAATGGCTAAACCGAACCCTGGTATTACCAAGATTGCTAAAGAACTGATTGATGAAGTGGTTTAAGAACTTGTACCACAAAATGAAGAAAAACCGGTTGTTGAAGGTGGAGGCAAAATCGAGACCCAAAAGAAAGAATCAAAGGCTAGATCTTCCAGTTCTAATATTAGAAGGTAATACACGACAAACCCATTCATTTCTATACGTTTTTTTAGTGTTATCTCGACTTTAAAATTATGAAAATTAGTGTTCAATAGGTAGTGCCAGAGAAAAGTTCAGTTAGGATTATCAACTGAACTTTCTGGTAGGAAGAAAACAAGAACAGTTCGGTTGAGAATTATATTTAGGGGATAGCCGAACTTTTGTTTCGACTTTGATTTTTCAACTGAACTCAGTATTTCGGTTAGATCGATAATTACTAACCGAACTTTTTTGTCCCAAATTGGCATCAAAATGTTCGGCCAGAGATATTGTTGTCCATCTGCCGAACATTACTCTGTTGTTACTAACCGTAGTGTCAATCCTAGCCGAACTTTCTTATTGTTGACCGAACTTTTTGTTCGATTAATTCGATATATACCATTCATAGACGAACATTTACATTGATTTATCCATATTAGGTTCTGAAATAAGGTAAAGGCAATGTAAAAGGAAAAGAAAAAGGTTGTGATGGATGAAATGGATGAATTTTTTTTTCCGAATCGAAAGGCTGAAATTCTTTCTCATCCTCTTTTCAATTTACCAAAAGGAGTTTCTGATGTACAAATGTATCAAATGATGTTGGATGATCCGGGTTTTTTTATAAATGATGACCGATCCTGATTCTTGGTGGAACAGTGCTGACAATCCCCTCAACTACGTTGAAGTTCCATAGGATACGAGAGAGAAATGATTCGGATGATGGAGGTTGATCCCGATTTTGATTCGAGAATCTTTTTTAGGGAAAAGGACTTCTCCTTAACCCGATACTACAACGAAGTTGGTGAGTACATTGGTCCATTTGAGGAAGATGAAGTCGTTGATGAGCCTAAGGAGAAGGAGAAGGAGAAGAAGAATAAGAAGAAGAAGCGAGTAAAAGTTGTTGAGACTAGGACCGAGTCGAGAGTAACAAGGAGTGGAAGAATTTCATGAATGAGATTGATCACTTTGCATATATATGTTGTATTTTCTTTCGTTTTTCTCGAATCTTTTTAAGTTATTTTGAACACGTTTTATGCACAATGTGTAGTAAGTGATGAACATGGTACGTTATTATGTTGTTGGGTTGTTTTATTTTATGTTCAAACAGTATGGTTTTAAGTGAATATTTGGTTGGCATGGTTTAAATTTTACAATTTACAAAAAAAAAATGTTAACCGAAATTTTATTTTTATTTGAATTATAGAGTTCGGCTAGTGTTAGCAAATTTCGACCTAGCCGAACAATCAGTTCGGTTAAGAAACACTATGTTCGGTTGGCATGGTTTAAATTTTGGTAAAAATAGAGAAATGTTCGGTTCCTAAGGGGAATACAATTGTCTACCGAACTTCTGAAACCAAAAAAACCTGGTGAAATTATAAATGTTCGGCTAGTCATATCATTTTTCTATCTAGTCGAACTTATAGGTTATAGAGATATTATCTCGTTTTTTTAAATAGATCCGTTGGGGCCTCTGTCTATATAACTGTTGCACTCTCTGACTCATTTTGCACAAACTATTCTCGTCCTAACTTCAATTTTTTGACACCAATTCTCTTTTTTCCTCCAATTTTTAGCATTTCTAATCACAAATGGAACCGTTCACTATTGAGGACGATGTAATGCTTGTTAAAGCTTTCATTCCGGCTTACTATGAAAGGCCTCATGAACGTTATTCGATGTTTTGGAAGAGAGTAAAAGAATTTCATTTCGAATTAGACGGAAATCCTAAAAACCGTAAATGGTTAGAATTAGCCGAAAGATTTGAAATGGTACAATATACGTTGTGAGAATACATTAGAATACTTTGTTGGGTAAAGCGATATCATCGCAGAGCTACTCTTGAAGAGAAAGTGAGTATTTAAACTAACTTGTCAATTCTTGTGAATGGAGTATTATTGGTTTTTAATACTAACTTGTCAATTCTTTAATTTTTAGAGTGCTAGAGTTCAATCTCTTTGGTAATACGTCATAGTGGAACAACATTCGAGCACGAGCTATGTTATACGTATTTGAAGACGTATGCCCCAAGATTTCTTAGACAACTAGAACGTGAATGAGGTAAAAATAGACGAACTTTAATGGTTTCAGCCGAACATTTTAGTTTCCACGTTTTTCGAAAAATATATCCGTTAGGAACAAGTACTCTATATATACCCATCTACTAGTTCACGTTTAAAATCACATCTTCATTTAAAAATGGCAGTCACTAATGCTAGCTTTACTCTAGATGAAGATTTGTCTCTATGCACAAACTATGTGTTTTTTTATCCAAAGAAGGCTGAAGAACGACGCCAAAATAGTTTAGTTAGTATGAGTTATTGGGGTAGAATTCTTGAAACCTTTTGCACCGAAACAGGTAATCCTAATAACAGGGATTGTCCGGCGTTGTTTTGTAGATTTCAAATTATAAGAAAACAAGTCGAAGAGTTATAGATTTAATTCGGTTTGTCAATCGATATCGACTTAGGGTGAAACCAATGTTGATGTTGTAGCAAGAGCTCGAGAGGAATGGAAAAGATGGAAAGGAAAGAATTTCGAATACGAAGCTCATTATGACATCCTTCGAAGGTTTCTCTTAACACGTATAGGGTGTTGAAGATGTTAAAAATGTAATCAATTTCTATATTTGTAATTGTGTGTTAGTAGAAATATTGGTTTTGTAGGTTCTCATTGTGTGATATTAGAAATATTGGTTTCTAACCTTGTAATTCAGTGTTAGAAGCATATTTAATTGAAACTCTTGTGTAATGTTCGACTAGGTGTAAACAATTCGGCTAAGAATTGCACACTCCAGAGTAATGTTCGGCTAAGGGTTTCAAATAAAACCTAGCCGAACTTATGATACCAACAATCCCTGGTGAAATCATAAATGTTCTGTTGCATGCAATAAATAATTCCTAGCCGAACTTCTGACACCAAAAAACCCTGGTAAATTGTGTACAGTTCGGCTACCTGCAATATTCTCTTTATAACCGAACTTCTGAAAAAAACTGAGCCTGAATTTTTTAAAAGTTCGGCCAGAGTTTAAATTAATGTTACTAACCGAAAATAACTCTGGACTCCGTAATTCCTAGTCGAACTTCTTCTCTATAGCGTCAATATTGTCACTACAAGCCGAACCTTTTACCAAAAGATAACACAATTTCAACAACAAAAAAATCTTTTCATTCAAAATATATGATCTTCAAAGAACATTTAGTTCAATTGCATGTCTCATTCACTCAATTACAATTGGTTCGGATTTATCTTTTTCCTGAGACATTTTCAAAGATACCCACATATTCATATTTGCCTCATACAAATTACACCAACTCTTAATATCGTCGGTATTAAACCCTTTCCAATAGGAAGTTAGGCACAACGGAGAAATTGGACATTCGGGTTTCAAACGGAGACCGATAAAGTGGTTGCCTCCAACCAATGAAATGAACACTCTTCGATGCAGTTGGATACCTTTCTTTGATTTTGGGGTGAATGTAGCACTATAACCTATTGAGAAATAATGAACCACACAATTGAATGCGTCGGTAAGCAAGTGCCCACAAATCGGCATAGTCATCCAATGATCTTGTGTAATAGGATTGCCCCCGTGTAGACGACTTTGATAATTTATAAACTCAACGTTCACCCCCACCATCCAACCCTCCCATCATTGTTTTGTAAAATGCGGGTTTCTCCCGTAGTTTCATCAACAAATTTTGTTTTACATAAGCGATTTCACAACCATTGTATTCCTTGGCAAGGTACTGAAACGGCCCTAGTTTTCAACCGCAACGTGAAAACCACAATGGTCATCGCCATGGATCTCGTAGGTGGATATGACGTACTCATGAATGATTTGAGGTAGTTCTTCCAAGTACGCCATATCAACAAATGTTCACTTTAGATTCACGTCTCTAATAGTTGGTTCGCTTGATGGCGATACATTGCTGCAGTGTACTCGTGACCCGAAGAATCTCTATGATTAGCGTGCGTGTCACCATACTTCTTATCCAAAATCTTGGCATACTTCCTCTCTTGTTTCCTTGTTTTTTTGGTGTTTGGACTACCTTTGGACTTGCACTTTTCCGTTTCGTAAATATTCTCCATAGTGTGTGGATAAATGATCATCCTCATGTCATCCCAAAATATTTGTCTTTGGATTTTGTTCATCTTGCGGTACATATCGAGTACGGTTCTTCCACTTTCGGTATCCCCAAACTCTTCTCCAGGATCTTTCGCGGGAGGTTTGAAAGTTAATTGTTTCCAAAATGGATCAATGTCGTCTAAAGGAATGACATCATGTTCATAGTTCACCACAATATGGCGACAAGGCAATCCCATCGACTTCTTCATGTTACAAACACACACCTCGTCCAGCTTGATGTCCCAATCCTCATTCAACTTCACTTCTACCACCAACTTCTTAATACATGCATGGGACACGTTATAATGGATTCCCTTGAGCAACGAAAGATCAGCCCATTTCTTAGTCTTGAAGATAAGGCTCTTTTGGAACTTCTTTTTTATCCTATCCATATCGTGAGTAAAGTAATTTTCCATAGCATCAAACACCGACATAAAACTATCAACACGTCCAAAAAGATTCTTCTTAACCGGTGGTGAGCTGACTCTGCCAAACTCGTCGCTTGATTGTCCAAGTGTTTGTGTTGGTTGGTAAAGGAATAAATAAACCTCTCTTTATATGGTTCCAACCATTGCCTTAACAAATACGGTATCATATCCGGGTAGTTGGGTCTAGTCCAATGCCCGATGAACATCGTAAGATTTAGATTGTAATCATCCTCGGTAAGAGACCAAGTCAATGAGTTACATTCACTGGAGAAACAAGCCCATTTGGATTCATTTAATTCATATTGTTTATCAAATTCCTCTTTCGCATTGGCGTGTTCATCTTCCAGTAGCTTCTTTATCTCATCATAACTTCTCTTCTTTGGTGGTAGAATTTGAGGCTTACACCTATGCACGACATTACACCATATGTGGAACATACATAGAAGATTATGTGCTAGCGGGAAGACTACCTTTATTACATTCATTAATGCGACTTCGTTATCGGTGACTATAACTCCAGGAATATCATCCGCTCGGAAGATTGACCTCACTTGTTGCAGCGTCCAAGTGTAACTAGGATCCTGCTCATCCTTCAAGAAACAAAAAGCTACATTAGACGGTGACTTTGTCGACGTGCGCCCAACAACATTCAACAATGGCATCTCGTACTTATTAGTCTTGTAAGTGCAATCCATTATAAGAACTTGGTAAAAGCATTGTGCCAACTGAACACACATCGGATGCGCAATAAAGAGATATGTTATTTCTCCATCCGGACCCACTTGCTTTTGAACGGTGTAGTTTTTCTGTTGTGCCATATAAAACAGTTGTTGTATTACCTTGCTATCTCTTCATTCCCTCTTTTTTAACGTCTCGTTTGCATTGTAAATGGTAGACAAAGAGGAGAAGTTATCCTTATTATCTTGTTTAATGATGCGAAGCATAGTAATCGGTGGAATACGCATTTTCCTCATCTTATCTAGTTTCTCCATTTCAAGAGAGGAGAGCCTTGCTGCGACAGAATGTCCTTCAAGATGTTCAGGACGTTT
This sequence comes from Papaver californicum, assembly GCA_023531435.1. NCBI lineage: Eukaryota > Viridiplantae > Streptophyta > Magnoliopsida > Ranunculales > Papaveraceae > Papaver > Papaver californicum. The sequence goes on along the minus strand of JAJJMC010006585.1, from coordinate 10,046,814 downwards.
GTGGTTATGTCTACCTTCAAAAGCTTTGAATAGAACCAATTTCCTCAATTCTTTGTTGAAATTAAACACAAGCTTGAACGGACAATTGGTTTTCTTTGAGATACTTACATTCTTCCTCTCGGTATTTCCGATATACACATAACCCTTCTTCTTGTGGCTTTCGGGCTTACGACTTCTCTCACAAACCATTTCAAAACGGTTTTGCTAGATTTTCTATTCAAAACCAATACACACATATCCCGTTTTGCATGTTATCTAGTCCAACTTTTTGCTTCATCGGGATTATCCCATGTTACATTAAGCAAAACACAAAGTTACAGAACTTGACAATATTCATTGAAACATTTAAGTACACATAAATTGGTAACCTACCAATTCATTCGCATAATGATGCGATGTATCGTCGTACATAATATCAACAGGAGTAGGTTGATCATCCATAGGTACAGGCTCCAATTGGAACTACAAAATATTTGACAATATTAGTTACAACAAAAAAATACTACAAAGTTCGGCTACGCATATATATATGCATATCTAACCAAACACATAAGTTCGGCAACGTCGATAAATCATATATGAACCGAACACTTTTGTTCGGCTAGGCCCTTTACTACCATATACTGTCGAACTATTTACTTAAAAGTTCTTGCTACTTCTGTAACTAAAAGTTTGGCTAAGACAATGTTGGGCTCGAATTAGCCGAACATAACTTTGTTCAGCTCGAACTAGCCGAACATTAGGCGTTCTTCAATTAGGTAGCCGAACTTAGTCCAAGCCTCCATTAACACAGAGTTCAGCTCCCTGCGTTCTTCAATATTCTAGCCGAACTTATATCGAGCTAGCCGAATCTAAGATATAAAATTTGATTTTTTTTCATCAAATTTAAGCCAACCCAAGCAACAAAAACACATTAACAAGTATACATGAGCATTAAAAGCATTATAATCTTCATATTCTTCGTTGTGATCCTCTTTTATCTCGTAAAAACCCTCATTTTGAGATTGAGATTGGGTTTGGGTAATAAAACATTCACCATCTAACAAACCATCCATCTCTGGATCGTTGTGAAGATTAACGAATAGTTTGTTTACTCTATGATTTGAAGGTTCTGATTCCTCTGAGCTTGCACTAGAATCACTCATTTTGAATTTAAGAATCACAAATTTCAAGATATTTTTTTCCAAAACTCTTCTTCTCCTTCTACTTCTCTCTCTCAATAATTCTAATTCTCTAACACAAATATTTTATCTCATCTAATACTAACAATTAACTAATTTAACTAACATTAATTATTAACTCTAATTAAATAAGGGTATTTTGACCATATCTAAAATTATATGGATAAGGGGGGACAGCAAATACTTGCTAATGACCTTTGTAAAATTAGGGAATGATCCTCTCAAATTCTGATGGGTATCCAAAAAATCGTTCTCGATAAGAGTGTTTATACTCAGGTACCTGACCCAAAAATTGGACTCACAGATAAGGGAGTATTTGAAGCTGGAGAGTGAGGGAAGAGGATTAGAAAATTAATAGAAAGTGATGAAGCAGCTGATGATTGGTAAGTTTATTTCTATGTATCACCTTATAAGAGAACTCTTGAAACATTAAGAGGAGTAGGAAAAGCATTCGAGTCTTCAAGGATCTCTGGAGTGAGAGAGGAACCTCGTTTGCGTGAACAAGATTTTGGTGAGCTCCTTCTTACCACTTCAGTTACCTTTCCTTGAATCATGTCATCGTAAGTTGAACTACAAATCGTTCAATTGAAAATCAGATCTACACATAAAATGACTAAGGCATAGAAGTTAAGGACATTTAGATTTCATGAGTTGCTCGCATAAAGAGTATAGCTTCACCTCGCGTCTACGTATGTGGTTAGCGGGACTTGAACCAGCTCGCATCTAACCATTCTTTTGTTAACATTGAAATACCAGCTATTTGCCTCCTTCATTACTCTTTCAGTTCAGTGTATTCCCTGCATCACATTTGAACTTGTTCCCTTGTGTATTCTAAGGCAATTTTTGTTGGGAAATAAAAAAATGTATGTTACTAAAATTAATGTTTTACTACTTAAATTAATTTTTGTTACTATAAATAGATTGATAGGTGTTTGGATCACTAGTCCAAACTTGGGTGGAATTATAGCCATCCATTTTCACTTCTTAGTGAATGAGAAACCTTTGGTTGTCCCACATTGGGCAAACCAAGGAGCAAGTTCATGCATATTACCACATATGTTCTATATAAGGAAAAGAACTAGTGGATTGGACATGGACTTGGGAAATGGACTAGTGGGCAAATGCATACATGTGCGGTGCTTCGCACCGAAGCACCGCAGGCCGCGGGCTTGCGGGCTTGCGGAGCTTGCGGTGCTTGCGTGTGCTTTTGCGTGTGTTTTTGGCGTGAGCCTTGGCGTGAGCCTTGGCGCGAGCCTTGGCGCGAGCCTTGGCGCGACCCTTGGCGCGACCATTGGTGTGACCATTGGTGCGACCGACCATTGGTGCGACCATTGGTGCGACCATTGGTGCGAACCTTGGTGCGAGCCTTGGTGCGAGCCTTGGTGCGAGCCTTGGGAGTTAATTGTTGAAATTAAATTTTCACCGTTTTAAAACTCAAGGGTTTTCTTCTTCTATAAAAGAACAACTTTGCTAAAGTTTTCGTTTACCCCAGTCGCAGCCACTGTCCTGACGACTTTTCCCCTCTTCTTGCTTTGATTTGCGCACTAGTTTACTTTCTTTTTCTTTCATCTTTTGTTAAGTTCACAACGGGCCAACGAGCTTTGCTAGCTGGGTTGGTATCAGGTAATTTTATCCTGAATTCAAGTTTGTCACTGAAAGGGTATAGCAGCATCTTCCTGAAGGTGTACCTGGCAAATATTGAGTTAAGGGCAGTCTGTTGAACAGGCGACTTCACCTCTTTGTGTTTGAGTGTGTGTGCAGTTTAATTCTAACCCTCCCTTAATCTTCTTCAAGTTCTCTGTGTTTGTGTTTCTCTGTTACAGGAAGGTCCTTATCCAACAATTTTCAGAACAGAGAGCGAATGCGTGTTGAGAAAGCTGAGCGTATTCTCTATGGTCGTTTCTTCTTTCGCTTTCCTAATGGGGAATCTGCTGCAGATGTTTATGACAGAATAACAGGTACAATCTGAAGACTAGTGACATTGTCATTGCACTTTTTTGTAAAATACTTGCAACTGAGTAAATTCTTTCTCATCCACAACCATATCTAGAGATTAATTTTCACGTATTCCTGATACAGGATTCAAAAAAACCTTAAGGACGGATATGTGTTAGGATCGATTGTATAAAGAAAATAAAAACAAAAACAAAAAAATATAAGATTGTTTGGTTCATCCAAAATTAGGCTACATCCAAGGAATGGTTGTGGTTTTCACTATAATCTTAAAACAGTGTTTAAAAAAATACAACGATACAACTCGAAATATATATAGAGACGTCAGTCGGATTGTGTCGAGTGCGAACTAGATCATACACTAACAGGCTCCACATAAACATAACAATATCAAAATTGGTCGCTTCCAACCACCTGGTCAACGGAATTCAAACATGAACTTAGTGATAGTTTCTCATGGCCTAACCTTGAGAGTATTTCTAATGAGGTGGTACAAATGGACAGTTGAGCAGTTCGAGGGACTAAACAATTTTGGAAATGGAATTGAGCTTGTTATGCAGACAGGACTCGGTGGAAGGTGATTGTTTCTTTGGTATTTCTCTAGCTGGAACTTTAATTTCGTATTTACTGTGGTTCACCTGTTATTTACATATTTTACGGATACGCCATATAATAATAGGTTAGTGGTCATTCGATTATTTAGTGGCAATTTTTTTTTGACAGTGCTGCATATTGGTTAGAGCATAGCTGAATACTTCATCTGTAGTGAAACACTGTTCCGAAGTATAGAAGGATTACCTACTTGAATGCCAAGTTCACAGGCCCCAAGCTCGTTTCATCATAAAAAGTATTTTAGACTCTCAAATTTGATATGCAGTAAAGATAACTATTCCTGTTGATTAGTGACTAGTTGGTTTCACTGCCAAGCAAACAATGTTTTTATGCGAGTCATAGTATCCTGCAAGGATTAGACTAGCACTTAAATGCTTCCAGGAAATCACTGTTTTTCGTGACTTTCAGATTATTGTTTTACAAAAAAAAAATTGTTTTAAGTATATGCTAAAATAGTGCGTGGAATCATTCTCTTATTACGTATTATCTCTAGAGGTATAGTTTGCTGGTTCATCACACCCATGAAGAGCTAAAGGATTTTGGGCTCACGGAAGAAATGCTTATTGACCAGGAGTGGTATAACATTGCGACTTCCTCATCGACTAAACAACACTCAGTTATATAAGCATTAAAGTCATCATCCCTACCTATGTCTATCCTAACTAACACTTCTTGTTCTTGGATCAGGCAAAAAATAGCAAGACCAGGTGAATTAAATTACGATTGTCTGACAACTGGACCTTCGTTCTTTAAGCACTTCGATGATACATGGAAACAGCAATAGCTAGAAGCTAAATCATGCCATTCCACCGGAGAGAATAACCTCCTGAGTGAAGGATCTTGGGCAGCATCTACTAATACTAACAAGGGGTAGTCGATTAAGATTTCTGGAAATTTGTGGAGAGATATGAAATCTTTTGTTAGTGGATCTAGATTCTTTATAAATTTCTGGAAATCTTTGTTATTGGATAGAGAGTTTCTGAAAATCTATCAAATTCTATGTTATTGGAAGTAAACTTTAAAATCATTGGTTTGAATTTTTGAGAGATTTTGAGAGACTTTTTTAGTTGAAATAGGCTTGAGAGAAGTCTCTCCAAAATAGGTGATATTTTGAGAGATTGCTCTGTTTAAATTTTTTTCATTTTTTGTAAATAATATGTAAATAAAAAATATATAAAATTATTAAAGAAAAATGAAATCACATAACAAAGAAAATAAAATGATATATTTTTGTAACGTACTAAAATATATACATATTATTACTGTTTATTTTTATCAATTTTTTTACTATCAAATTAATTAATAACGAATTAAATGAATTTTAATTATTTTTTTGGTGATTAGAAATATTTTTATTATTTGATTAGGACTTTTTTCTCTCTACAATACTATGTGAAAACTCTTTACAAATCTCTTATGAAAATCACTGAGAGATTTTCAAAGTTAATGAACTTATAAAGACTCTTTCAAATTCTTCCAAACAACAAATTTCTCAAAAAATTTAAAAATCCTAATTGACTACCTCCTTGTAACCTGAGCATACTGGAGATTCGGATTAAAGTGGAGTATTAAGTGAAACTGCTGGCCAACAAATTAAGCTAATGAGAGAAGTTCCAATAGTTCATAAGGCAGACAGGATTAAACTGCCCACGGACACCAAATATGTAGAGGGTAAAGAACAGGATTATTTCAATAAACATGTTGGGTTTTTATGGATGAAAATTAGCATCCTCTCGACCCTATAGAAAATTATAAAAATAAAAATTTCTAGTTATCATCCCAGTAGGAGGCTCAGCACTTAAGCGTCACTTAAGAGGATGCATTTTATCTTGTCTTGAGAACTCACCATAAATTTAAGCCAGATTCATTTAGAAGAAATGAAGTGTCCTCTGACATTCTGTTGTTGTTGTATCAAAACTAGTTATTGATTTGTGGGGAGGTTGTATAGTTTGTTCACCATCGTGCGGTTTATGTGCTGGGGAACCCGATAGCGTTTAAGCATTGTTCATTTATTGTAAAATAGCTGCTAAGGATTGGGATTTTTACTTCCCTAAGACAGATTGCGCATGGGTTAGACCTTCAATTCTTAACCTCGTACAACAATGGAATACAAAAGCATTCGAGAAAGATAATATGATTATTTGGAGGTATCTTTTTCTGGCAGGTATTTGGCCGCTTTGGAAAAATTAGAACCCCTCTTGAATCACGGTCACGTGTGTTTTTTTGCCATTTAAAGTCCTTATAAGGTGTCGAAATATCTAACTTACCCAATTATATTCACTAATTTACCCAAATTAACTTGATTGAATGAAAGATTTTGAACGGAGGCGTCCCGTACAAAAAAAAAAGTGAGGGTGGAAAAACACCTGCTCTTTTTAACTGACAATCAAGATAGCACGAGTAAAAATCAGAAACGAGATGCAGAAACTAAGTTATAGAATAGAACTTCCCTGAAGCAAAGCACCAAGTTATAGAATTGAACTTCCCTAGAGCGCCCAAAATCTATAAAGAATAAAACAGCCAAGTGGTATGTATACCTACAAATTTTGCCAAATTTCACCTTAAACCTGATTAAATCAACCAACCCTCTCAAGATAACATTCTGCTCTTTTTCCAATTAAACCAGCTACCCATGCTGCATTAGGACTGCCAATTGAGAACATGAGGCCACCAACAATGTTCATATTTAGGAGAAAAATTCTAGTCATACAAATCGTATCCTAGAGAGGAAAGATCCATTTAATGTCAAATTACTGTTAAATATCATGAGAAGAGGACTCGTTTGATAATACTACACATTGACTGCTCGTAATTGAGATGTATTTCTTTTTCGTTTTCTCTGCACTGATATAAAAGAATTACATAAACTCATTTCCTTTCTAACCCATCAACCAAAAATTTAACACTGATATAGATCGTTAATTAGTGAATTACGTATGTTTGGTGTTTTTCTTCCTCTTCGCTTCCTCTCAAGTTGCAACAATAACTCCAGGTAGGCTAGGGATCTGCGAACTCACTTTGGTATCTTGCAAGAATAGTGTTACACTTGTCCATTGTATGAGCATCAAGGAGACTCTGGTTCCATAGTTTGATCATAAACAACCTCCAGCACCTAAAAAGTTCAACGAACATACTTCAGCTCTCCACAGTAGGTTTTGCTAAGTATTGGTGAAATTGAAAAGGGTTACAGCTAAAAACATTTAAAGAAAAAAACCACAAGTATGATGTATCAATATGCATCAATAATGTATTGAGAATGTAAATATATGTGCTACTGATTGCTAGTACAGAATGAAAAATGGTACCAAATTAGTGCAGGGGCATGAACAAGATCTGGGCCATGCAATTTCGAGAACGCTTCACATGCCCAGGGAACATGACCATCAGCCAATACCCTGTCACCGGAAACAAGAGAAGGAAGTGCTTTATGATCAATATCTACTATCACAGTCTTGATCAAACTACAAAATGGAGAATAATTAAGAGCTTCTTCGCAAAAGAAAATGTTCCTCTTAAGCAAGATTGTATACAATGATAAAATGATATGTTAGATGGACTACAATATTAACCAACTGCATAGCCCTTATATATATTCAAGTGGTCAAAGATCCAAACTACTGTTGTACTATGTGCCAGCATCTTATACAAGATCGAGAAAGTCCAAACTTGCATTGTGTAATTGGGATATGTGACTGAAATTGGCCATATTTAGAGTACCCACTTAAATTAAGGACAGATTTATAAAGATGTATATATACACGAGTCCTGCTTCAGAAGGCAGGGCATCAAATTGTTCTGACTGACCTAGGTGACATCGGTGCATGGTGGTAAAGTGAGAGAACTTCCAAATTCTCTGCACATGTGCAGTCACAATAAAAATAAATTGAGGCTCTTCCCACATTATAACCACAGACCATTAACTCTGTCCAAAATAAAGAAAATATTCACAGGCATATAAAATAAAGAGAGAAAATTTCCAAACACAGAATACAGTATTTCTGCTTAATCTTAGCTACCTATAAACGAATTAAAATATATTCCTGGCACCATTATCGAGATTGATGATATTTAGACTGCATAAGTCTCTTTCTGCAGCACACACCACTCTCAACCTCCGGCTTACAGTTTTGTGCAATTTACAACCCAAACCCATGGTGTGGGTGGGAAGCACCAAAACGGTCCTTGCAATATAATACTTTGCAGGTCTGGAATGATTTGTATTACCAAGTTCATACATCCACAGAGAAATATAAACTGCCTGAGCATCAAAATATTCAAATTTGCCAACAATGAGGAAGGTCAAGATAGAAGTTATTCACCTTTGATTCCTCACAAATGAGTTCCAGAGATGCATAATCTGTTTTTCATCTTTGGTCACATCAACAAAATCATCAAGCATCTGCAGTATTCAATGAATCAAATAAATTTGAATCCGTCACCACCTTCAATGGCTATCACATATCTAATCAATATATAACAATAACATGGTTAACTGTTACAAAAGGAGTCACACTATTACAAAAACACCAAGAATCAGTGACCGCCATTAGTCGGTCACACTAGTGGTCAAAACAAGATTAATTGGTTTATTTATTTTAACTTTTTTGGAGAGACAATTTTCGAGGGTCTGGTCCCAAGTTCAAAGTCCAGTCTGTCCAACGATCACAATTTATCAAGAGATTGAGCACTGAACCATTCAAACAGAAAAAACTATGAACCGCCAAGGCCCAGCACCTCATTTTTACTATATACTATAGGCATCCAGCTAGAACCAGGCGATGAGTGGAGCGGAACAGGATCATTATAAACTTGGTTCCTTAGAGACCCAATGTCTACAAGGGACTGTTGTATTCTCAATATAAACAAAATTTTGCACAATAATGAGGGCTACGGACTTACTCCCACTCTTACATGGAGTTCACTAAGCTGGCAAGCAGAGATTCATAAAGGACACATATAGCCACAGTGATTCTTTGCACTGTATAAAAAAGGCACATCCAGTTTTATAGGCCAACCAGGTCAACAAAACAGAAGATAAAGAAAAGATTAGAACTTGGTAGAATGAGCAAACATACCCTTCGATCTTCAAAGTCTGCAATGTCATCATCAACTTCATCCTCACTATCCCGATCTGACAACACTTGCTCCATTGACATTGGCTTTAATCACAAAAATTATAAATAAAAGAAAGAAATTGTATAATTAGAAGCCAAGTAATTCAATAGTCCATTGCTCATGCATCTATTCAGAGCAACTATAAGCCCTTTATCCAAGTCCTTAATTCAAAAGGAGGGTTTTGAATAGGTAAACCTTTCGTAGACAAACAAAAACTCAGTTTTTACAGCATCTAACAACTACTTACTAGAAATAATGGAACAGGTCAAACCAAAGGTTTCCTAAGCCCTCTAGGTCTCCCTACTTTAGCCAACACCGACAACCAACCCAAATTACTTAATTATTTTACCAAAGAACCAACTTCTCGCCTCGCCCCCTCCCAAAAAACAATAAGTTGGCAACACAAAATTTCAAGCAGTAATTTGCCTATGAAAAGATAAATAAAATCTCAAATTGGATCAAAATCCAACATATGCATGAGGTATCACAAAGAAACTTAACAGCGGGAGAAAGAACACTAGCATTATCAAGGAGGTAGAGAGAAAGCAGCCTATCACCTGAGCTCGATGAGAGTGGAAAAACTGTCGCTTCTGCAAGAGTGCACGGCTGCATATTGAACATGATCAGTTAGATAAAAGGGAATCATGGTATACAGCTTTCACATGTTGTATGGAAGACAACAATCAGAAACAGAAAGTGCATGGGTTAGCGAAGGTAAAGAATAACTGTGCAAGTGAATTAATTATACTACTACAGTAACTTCCAACCACAACTGGAGAGCAACTGATTGGTGCAGTACCGAATAGTTGATGCTACACTAAAAGGATTCAAGAGGCTCCCAATCCACTAAAGGAAGTGACGTCTTAGACTATTAACAGCTCTATTTTGCACTCAATCTTCTATTGATCCGTTAGCCATATGTAGGGATGATTTAAGGAATTTTGGACCATCCAGGAAAGTTATACATGCTTAGATAACCAAAATTGATCCATACGAAGGATAAGTACATACAGAGGAAACAACCTTGTGTTTTGAACCAAAAATTACATGATCACGTCTGATGAAGGAAAGAAATATCTTTAAATTTGAAACCTAATTGCAGAAAAAGAAGATAGAAATTGACCCTTGCAATCCAGCCTGCATGAGAGAACCATTACAGAAAATAGCTGCACAACATGTGCAAGACCACTATGTCTGAATGAAACTGCCTTCACACATTAAAATGCCGAGAGTATATGATGACTCTTCCTAAGGTGGACACTACACGCTGAAGAAAGTGGCATCATGCATGGAGTCATTAAGAGACAATAAGTATACTTTAGACTGAGCTCATGCGCATAGAAAGCTGATAAAATTGAAGCATACACTCTTACATAAAAAAATGACAGCTGAACATCATTATATGAACATAAACCAAAAAGATAGTTAACATACTTTCTCGGGTCAGAATGTTCAACTGATAATTTCCTTGTTTTTGCAAATTGTAGCATGGGAGGTGGTGCAAGATTGCTTCCAGCAGCTGGTTGAAGGCTTTCAGGGCCTCCAGGATACTGAGCAATAGCAGTTGAAAAGATTGTGATGTTAGGGCTTGATGCAACCCTTTCCATGAACCCAGGGACAGAAGGAATCTCACAGCGATTACTTGCTGCATTATGACTTACAATCTGCCAATTACTCTCACAGGTAATAGTCTTAGGAATCTTCTGCCTTTCTTTGCTTGAGCGAGCATCTGAAACAGATGCTAACCTTTTAACCTACCTTAAAATATACATACAAAGAGATAGAGAAAGTGAAAGTGAAAGAAAAGAATGCACTATCGTCAGATGTGTCAATGCTGCATTCAAGCCAAACAACCAGTGTACTGGAATCCAATACTACAGATCAAACCCACCCAGCATTATTTCTGATTGTTCAAATTGAGACACAGTTTATTATGTTGTGTAATCAGAATGGATCATTATCACCTTGATGGAATCAATTTAAAGGTGACCACCAACAGCCTTTAATAAGGGACATATGTTTTGCACTGCTTATGAACAACTACCTTTTACAAACTATGTTGTACAACGGACCCCCTAGGCACCAAAAGTGAGAGTTTTGGTGCCCAGGTGTCTTACCCAACCAAGGTGCCACCTGTATCTGGGGATCTTTATTAAGCAACAAACCCCTAAACATAGCACTTGGGCCTTCAGTTTTATCTTGGACTCACTATGTTCACTGAGATTATAACCTCAATTGTTTGTCTTTGAGCGATATATCACCTAAATTAGGTTTTCCAGTTCAAAAACAATGTATTACTAGCATCCTAACTTCATGTATTCTACCCCAACGCCGCATCGCATGCCTCATCCTAAACAGCATAGATTAAAATGATCCCGTTTCTTCAATTGCGTTTAAAGAAAATTCATAAGATATCTTGTCTAAACTGCTGTGTTGTACCAACCTTTATCTAACATCCGATGAGAGTGATTAGTTGGCTCAGTATCCATTGCATACGTAACAGGCATACGCGCAGAACAGTTAACAGCCTCATCCACAGGAGGCTTACAAAAGCCTAAACCATTCACTTCTGGGGAGTCTGACTTCAAGAAAAGCGGATGAACATTCTTTACATTTTGTAATGCGTTCTTCGATCTTCTACGTCTTCGAAATTTTGAGCTGCACAAATGGCATTTGAACAATTTCACAGAAAGATATACAAACATAAAATTATCAAGGAAGGACAACCCAACACTAGAAATTACCTGAAGAAAAACGTTTGCAACCTTGGGTCAACTCCATCGGCAACTATCTAAAATTACAGGAGAGAAATATTAGGGTGAAAAGGAAAATGGATGGTGAAACTGATGAAGACAAGATGTATCTGTAGTTTTATGACAAGAGAAAAAACACAGACTTAACAAACTGAATATGATGTACATGTATCCGGGTTGACCATGAACAATTTCCAGAAGATTTTAGAGGATTATAAGATGGTAACCAAACAGAAGTTATCAGATGAAGTAGGAATCTGACCTCAGATCTCCAAATATCAGTTTTCACCGAAACATTCACCGCCTGGTACTCTTCCGTAACCTAAAACAAAAATAACCCAAAAGTTATGCTCCAACCTCAGAGTCAACATCAGAATAGCACTAAAGACTCCAGAAATAGACTAACCCAGAACTCAAAGTTGAATAGGTCATGGCACGCAGACAAATGATGTCTAAGTCCCTACAAACAAAATTCATGTCAAACAACAAGAGGTAGAACATCAGTTCTTTATTCAAAAGAAAAGAATATAAAGTTTAACTAAGATACATGAAAGAGACAGCACAACCTTGAAGCTTGCACACTGCAACAAGCAGAAGGGGCAAGAAAAGTCTTCAGTAACTGCATATCCATTGATGTAAATCATCATAAGTACAATAAAGACCAGATGAGTAGTGTTTTGAGAGACAAGACGGCATCAATATACTCTGAACAGATTCTTCAATACTTTTAACGACTAAGAAAGAAAAAGGTGGCAATTCACAAGTATTCTTCCTAGATTCTCAAAGGCTCACAAGGAGACAAAGAGAATAAGACCATTGTTTAACAGCAAAAGAACATTCATAAGACCAACTCTTAAAAAAAAAACGAAAGGTATATTTCACCCAGCTTAGCTTTAACATACACTTCCACCTCTTACATAAAAGTGAATGACAGCTCTACAGGCGGCACTAAATTGAAAAGAAAGACCTTTCACGGATAAAAGCTAAGTTAAATCAAGAAAATATGAGTTACCTTCGGTCTTTTGCAGTGTGTTGTTATAGTACTTATAGTTGAATATAACATTTCCAGTTCTCAATCTGCAGTATACAAGTAACCAAATTTATTCAGACATACCTCAGGAGACAAAAAAAAACATAGATATGTTTTGGAGAAGAAACAAGGGTTCTGATACGGAAATTGAACGATTGAGAATTCTAGTTTTATAATACATCTCTTTCTTTTTCCAAAAGAGAGTAGCACAGAAATACTACAAGGTAGCAAAGCTGCAAGGCGAGGAAGAGTCCAAACTTTGAACCATGCATCTCTTTCTTTATCCAAAAGAGAGTAGTATAGAAGTATTACAAGGTAGCAAAATTACAAGAGACGAGAAGAGTCCAAAATGTCCCTCAATTATTTTATGCCCCAAACCTCTGACCACAAGTGCGAGATTCAGGCCCCTGGACAACTGGGCCATCCCTAGTTGGTTCGTCCTATCATCATTAGATAATGGCTAAACTAACTTTCTAGTATAAAGAACTTACAGATAAATCAACAGTCTTTATTCACTGAATAAATGTTCTTTTTTGTTTACTTTCCTATTTTGCTCCACTGAAACAGATGAATGTAGTTAAAAAATACAAGAGTGGAGGCATCGTTCTTATTTGAACTGCCACTTACATACAATTTATTTATTTTTTCTTTCTTCTGTAGTTTTACATAAATAATTTCTTATTCATTCTTCCTTCTGTAGGTAAAGAAATTTCTTTGCTAACAAAGTATGCATAAATACACTAGTGAATTGATCAGCTCCCTGATCCAGATAACATAGCAATCGGCTGGTTATTTCTAACTTTCATAGTGAAAACAATATCTATCTGTGTTAATTACTCCAAGCAATCTGCTGGTTATTTCTGTAAATTGTTTCATTAAACACTTCGATATAGTGATACGAAACTGAATCATCTAGCTTATACAATTACCTTCAGATGCTTAGCCAATCTAAGCCCATATACGCGACAAAATAAGAAGGAATAAATTTCTCCCAGAGCACGACAAATTTTATATGATCGACCTACTAAGATGAATCTAAGCAGATTTACACTTACTGCGGTTCTAATGGTCCCATCAGAAAGATCACGAGTTTTTTCGGAATATTAAAAAAGAAATCACCTTTTAATATCTTTTTCGTTGTAGAATATATGATGTTGCAGTCTTAAAAAAGAAAGTGTTTCTACTTTGTAAAATACAGGGGGGTAAAACTGGAACAAGAAAGAACTACAAAAAGACAAATTTGTGTAAACACCAAAATATGATTTTAATTCTTTCTTGGAGTAAAATGTTGAATCTTATTTTATGAGTGTGAAAGCACATCTTCAGCCTTAATTCTCCCGTACAAAAAAAAATCATACTGGATGGTCTATAAATGAAAAACAGAAAGAGGATAAGAACCATGTTACCTGATAATGTGAGGCAATGATGAAGGGGGCACATGATTGTAGTTGTATGAGTTATAAGGAGATGTTTCTTTTCCCCCAAACTCTTGCGCAGAGATGTTTACGTGCAGATGCTGTAATATAATAGCAAACATTGAAGAATAGACTAAGTAATAGTGACCAAGTGTTACAAGAGCATAAAAATACATCATCACGTACATAAAACAATTGCAAGGGACACACCTTGGAAACAGAACTATGAGGAATCTGGAACGATATACAATTGCCATCATTCAAGTCACTCACCTGCATAAAAACAGTCTCAAAATACTAAAAGATACTCTACAAGGAAGCAATAACTCGAGCAAGTAAAACACAATGATAAGTGGCACTTCCCAACCTATACTCTTAGAGTGTGCTTGGATAGTGAGAAGGGAAACCCATTCCCAGGAATCATATTCCCCGAGGAGGGGGTACTAAACCCACCAGCCCCCATGGATTTGAATTCCTCTATTCTGTAAGAACCATATTCTCATTCCTCCTCTATTCTTATTTACCTATGTAGCAAAAGTTGTAAGGCAGGTGTGAGGCGGCTAGGTGGGGACTGGAGAGCCTAGGCGGTGATGAGTCGATCCGCCTACACGTCTTGCTTGGGAATAGCCGGGCACTAGGCGGGTAAAAATAAATGAACACATGTAACATTAGCAAGAGATAGAGGCCCTTTAACAATGCTGCTGTGAACCCTCTTTCTGCTGATAGGTGCACCACTGCTAATAGTTTGCTGATTATTTGTTAGAGGTTCTTCTTCTAGCTCAATGATGTCAGTAGTTTCATTGATTGAACTACCACCTTGTAGTGCAGTATTTATCCTTTGTTTCTCTGCCTTATTCTTGCTAAAAGCTACCCTTTGATCTCTAACTTTCTTTTGAATCTCCTATGGAACCTTAGGACATCCCTTACAATTCCCAGAACTGTGGTTGAGCTACCCTCCATTATTGGAAACAGAGAAGAAAAGAAGACGAGGAGAAAGGAAGAGTGGAGGCTGCGCAAGGAAAGAGAAGAAGAAAAGGAGAAGGGAAGAGTGGAGGCGCGATTGGAAAAGAAGAAAACTGTTACGAAAAAAACCCTAAAACTTTTGGGTTAAATGTTTTTTTTCTAACCGAGCCCAGGCGGCGCCTAAGCCCAGTCCGATTTTTCATAAATCGGCCCAGAATCGGCGTCTAGGCCCAGAATCGGCGTCTAGGCCCAAAAACTTTCTAGAAGGCCTAAAATTTTGGGCGGCCTTCACCTAGGCGGCGCCGCCTTTTGCTACACAGCTATTTACCAAACATGGGAATGGAATTGTATTCTCGGAAAAGCCATCCCATTCCCTCCAACCAAACACGCTCTTAGTTCTAGTTGTAGGTCTTCCCCAACAAAGTTCAATCAAACCTTCCAACAAAAGCTAAGGATTTTATTGTACATCTGCCTTACCCACCAAAGTTCAAGGTAAACTGCATTTGCTATAAGTTTCAAACCTCTCCAAAAACATAATTTATGCAGTTTTATTACAGAATATTAAATAAAAAATAAAAAGTCGTTGAAAAAAAAAGTCTTTAAAAAAAAAGGTAACTTCCACCCTTCCCCTATTGAAGATTGGAGGTTTGAAGGTCAAATGAATCTCGGCCATACGTTTTTACTTCATGCAAGTAGAATATGCGGAAGATGATGACCAGATAGGTATTACATTACTAGGTATTGTAGTTACCTGAAAATGCAAGGTACCTACTGAAGCTATTTGCAAGGTTTGATAACATGAACCTAATACATTGACAGCAAACCTTGGGTTTTGCAAGGTATGGAACTCGTCAAAATAAATAAAATTGTTAGCTTTTATTCACTTAATAAAAACATTGAACCAAGTGTTCATTCAACAATATCACTCCATCGCTTCCTAATAATCCTTTACCTCCCTACTTGATATTCATCGTGGGTTGTAGCAAGAAAACTTAAACCAAATAAAAAAAACATAGCAAACGACTTTGAATGAGCTGATGACTGGGAAAACTATGCTGTCTGAGGCGCCGCCAAGGCATCAAAGTGGAATTTTTTTTGCCTGGGACGCCTCCCCAGCCAAGGCACCGCCTTGTTCTTCTACAGTTCTTTAAGAAAACCCCAAATTTAGCATTAGGCTTCTATTTTACAATAAGCTCACTTCTTTCAATGGGATATTAAGGCCCAACCTTCTTTTGAGTCTATTTCATTTATATGAGGGATTGTACTTAAAAGATATTGCGTAACTAGGAATAATATTTTTGGGGGGGTTATTATTATCTGCGGCTAGCGCCGCGACTCATTACCCAAAGCCTAGCCGCATGCCTTGCCCCAAACAACATAGGGGAAAACTTTTTTTATATATGTCTGGATGTAAATACATATAAATTGTGCACCGATATACAGGCAAGATTCGATCACCCTGCACTTCCTACATGTAGTGCCTTCGAACTTTAATGTAAATCATGATCTAAGAGCCGGTGTTACAAAATCAAGTCCAGCCAATTGTATGGTGTGTCCCTCAAATTTCATAATACACTAGATTGCAACACAATGTTAAGCAAAATGTCATAATTATATATTTTATATTTTTGAAAATATGTTGAAAATCATAACTATGCAGTAATGTATAATTAGATTCTCAATGAAATTTAAAAGTAATAACCCCAACAAAGATGAAGATAAACCCCAACAATCTTATAACGTACCTCCAAAAAGGATGAGTGTAAAGCAATCGTTGATGGCATCTCAAACCTATGCCCCAATTTTAAGTTCACACATTTCTCCAATGATAGATAGAGCGACTCCATTGGTATGTTACCCCACAGGCAATGGCCACCCAAATTTGCTGTAAGGTAGAGTGAAAGGGAAATTAAAATTGTGTTATCCTATGTATGTGAACTACATGCATTCAGATAGAATGCAAATGACAGAACATGACAATACAAACAAAAACACAGATGCAAACATTAAGACGTATTTCTACAGGACTAGGCAGAGCATAAAAAATGATATAACATATCACTGTCACCTTATTTCCAAAAGAAGATCATCAGATAGTAAAAAGAAATATTATATAGGCAAGTGAAATTAGTTGTGGTGAGCAACCTTCACCGGCAGATTCTGGTTGTGTTCTTTTTGGATGTGGTAAATACTAAATACTAAGCTGAATTTTCTTTTTGTAAGACAAAATAAATCTTACAAATTCTTTGGGTGCCACTATTAGCAATTAGTGGACCATTTGAGAAGGTCAGTAAGCATAACTTTCTTTTTTCCTTATGGCCCCTTACCTATATCAATCTCTAATATAAATATATGAAGTTCACTTAATTATAAACATGCACCTAACATCTATCATTTGTTTGTCATTATTGTAACCTGCAAATGGAACCCAGTAAGTGAAGTAAATTCGAGTTTCCTACGGAGCCAAAGAAGTATTAAATGTCATCCGAAAATTAAATCCTCTTAAAGAGTCATGAATGCATCAGATATGAAAATCATAATCCATGCATATTGTTGTCATTACATTTTATTAAGTGACAGACCATCAAGCAATGAATCTAAGAGCCATCTTACATGGAAATGATTTCATATCCAACTGGTCTTCAGATAGATTTCTTTCGCCTAAAGAACTTTTACTACCCCCTGCAAGAAAGTTGGGAGGTGATCTAGTGCAACAATTGAAAAACTAAATCAAAACCATATAAGTGCTTGACATTCGCATTAGTGTCTACCACAGCTGACCAATAAGATGGTGAGTTTGCCGGCTTTAATTTCATCTGACAGCTTATTAATTTCAGGGAGAATAAAATTTGCTTCAGCCTGGTCCTTCCTCTCGGATTCACTAAAAGCAGTAAGGACACATGCCCGGCTGAGGCGATAAACTGCAGAATGCTGTTTACAAACCAAATCAAAGAATAGTTTGTTCAACAAATGTGAGGGAAATGAAAGAACTTAGCAGTTCGTAGAAAAAGACTAACAAACAGATATACTGTGCAACAATGGCATACCCCTCCTACTTCGTTATCAAAAACTGGTCTTGACAAGATGGCATATATGGGCAATATGGTTTGCGGCTGCGCTCCATTCACATTTTCAGAAACAGAGAGGGTCATTCGTATCCTACAAAACAAGCATCAATGAATTAGTCAGTAACCTAACATAGGGATTACATAAGTTTAAATGTCAGCTTAGTTCACTGCTGTCGTATCTAATTCAGTGATGAGCGATCAAACAATGACAATCCTCCTCTAATTCATTTATTATTTTAATATTGTTTCCACTTCGCATGTGCCCTGTAGACTGTAGTTAGCTTCCTTCGGGCTTTCCAAACCAATTTTAATTGTTTAACACATAAGAGTTATCCGTTTAAGAACACATAATCCCACCAATCATTGTATAGAGATTAAATTAACATGTACAGAGAACAACCTACAAAAAAAGAGTATAAAGAAATAAAATGTGAAGAAATTTTTAAAAAGCAAATCAATCTTAGGATTTAAAATACTGTTTACCTCCTTCTCCGCTTAGAGTGGATCTTGTAATGTAAGCATCTTTGAAGAAAGGATGGCTGCAGAGAAACAAACAGAATTTAATATCAGATTGAAATTTTGTCCAAAGGAAGCCGCTATTAAACCATAATAGTGAACAAAAATTGTACAGACATTGTTTTAGCAAATACTGAAGATTTCAGTAGTCTTAAATAAATGATCATACTTTCTGTAAGGTACGCCGTTGAAGAATATTATAGAGTTCAACAGGCTTGCAATAGATTGAGAGACTTTCTTCAGCTGCGGCTACCTCCTCTGGAGATAAGTTGACTCGAGAATCTTGACGACACATCTGACCTGCAGTCCCAGAATGGCTATCGCAATAGCAACGAAGATTCCTATTCCATTCACACACAGTAAATAACTAAAATATTAAAAGAATGTATTATTCCGTACGTCCATTATGCATGTGTCATCTTTCTGATGTATTTCCAGCATCAAGCAATCCTAAAGATGGATAAAACACAAGAATATTTGAACTCCAAATAGATATGTGGTTAAAGAACATACAGAACACTCGAGTGAATGGCTGCTAAACTCTAGATGGAGAATCTCCAATCATATAAATATTAATATTAGTTGAAAATCCCAAGAAAGAGGAAGCGAAGAAGTAGGGTATGCACGAATATACTACAAACATCTAGAGTCATCAAAAGAACTGTAAAATATTCCCAGCACCGTTTAATCAAATAGGATGCAGTTTTTCAACCAGCAATTTACTGATGTCTTTACATAACCTATATTTTCAGGACGGGATAGTCTCCCCTCTCTTTCTTGCAAGAAAGAGAGAAACAGTCATGCCAACAAATTCTTAAAATAGCTTCTTTAAGTATGTTCAGTGTTTGCGGCCCTACTTCATCAAACAAATCAGTTGGTCTATATCTGAAGCCTGTTAACGACATTATTTTATTCCAGTTGAAAAATAGCCCAAATGAAACAATTTCACATACATGCTACACCACAGATAAACAAAGGAAGTAAAAATTAATGCAAGAAAGAAAAGTTCCATTAAGGAGAGACAAATCATACGTCGCTTCACAAACGGACAAAGGTAAGCCTGGCATTCTGGTTAAGCAATGTCCAAATACAGTGTAACCTCATAGCTTGAACTCACAAAATAAGTTTTCCCAAGCCCACCTACAGCGATGATTCTATATGAAAATCTCCAAGTTTGGGAAGAAGCTCCAGCATCAGAAATCCAGAATGCTAGTCTGGTCTGCTTGAAGATGAAGAAAAAGCCAAACGATAAGATAGCAACATCAAAGAAGAAAAGGCACAACTTAATCTGGACAACAGGTGGGATATGATGATTGATTGTGCCACATAAGCACAATGGTTACACTTACAGTAAGAAATCCAAACTGTATAACTGAAAGATTGAAAATTTAAATGAATTAAGCGACAAAATCCCAACAGCATGTATGTTTTATTTACTTCCGATAGGTTAAAACAGCCTAAACATGCTTTCGGTAAGTTATTTCATTAAACACAAATGGAAATACAGAAACCACACTAAGGGGTACACTTGTGCCCACCCTCTTATACACAAGATCCAACTCTATAATGAGAATTAGGTTGTTACTCAACTGCATAGACACTGGAGTTTTTCTCTACATATATATGCAACAGGAAAAATACCCAGCTGTTTTCTATTTCAACTTATTCTTCAGTTTACATATAGAAAATGGAGCTGAGTAATGGTATGTTTTTCATTTAACTATCTCTCGACCTTGATTTTGCCCTTCTCGTAATTGAACTAGAAGAACTTCATAATTTCAACTAAATGAAACATAGTTATCAATATTACTCATCAACCCTAGTTAGAGCCGTTTACCCAGTTTTCTAATCTTCCAAAGAACGACGACTCGATAAGAAAGCCTACAAATAAAATTATAAAATGCAGAAGAAAAAAACCCTACCTGTTTAGGAGACAATAAAAGCCTCTTGGTGGCCACAGCTCTCCAGTCTTCTCAGTATAATCGAATCCCTTAGTCTGCTCTTTAATTTCTGTAATAGAAAACCTTAAACAGACAACTAGGGTTTCTCTCAGCACTTGTCCTCCTTCCCTTTGGTATATGTATTCTGCTCTTCTTATTTGTCTTTCATTACATAACTAATCGTTTGGTTTATAAAGAGAAAAACTCTGATAAATAATACTCCATCTTTTTTTTTTGAAAAGTGTTATTATCACTTTTTTATTTTTGATCTAAAAATAGATCAAATTGAAAAAATAATAGTGACATTTTTCTAAAAACGAGGGAGTATTTTATTACGTTAAAAGTTTTTGGAGTTTAAAATTTTAGAAGGTCGGTATGGGAGACCAAATGAGTGAACTGCTAATCGGAAAAAAGATGGATTTTAGTAACAACGTTTCAAAAACGGGTCCTCTGTAACCCGTTTTGACGGTTGTGGATACGTAGATACGATTCCACGGGTTATTTGGAGAAAAAAATACTATATGTCTATATTTGTAAGATCTTTATTTAGAGCATCTCCAACAGAAGTTGAAAATTTTATTTTCTCATAGACACATAGGATTTTAGACCCTATTTGAATTAATTTCATCTCCAATAGTAGGTCCTACAAAGTAGAAGGGGTGTCAAAATAAATAGTACGAAGGTCTTAAAGAAAGTCTTATCTAGATCTTCGGAGTAACCTCCATGTCATTTTTTAAACTATTTTTATAATTATTATTTTTAAATAAATTTTTCTAAACCAGTAGGAAAAAAGAAATCACTTTTATTCTTTATTCATAAATCAAATCATAAAAATAAGACCTCACACCATTGAACATGGTTCATGAGCAAAACATTCTTATTTTTGTCACATATATAAAACCCCATAAATAAGGGTTTAAATGAAACCTCCACTTAGGATTTTTAGCACCCACTATTGGAGATGCTCTTTGTAAAGTTAGTTAAGACTTTCTTTAACACCTTCACATTTAGCATATCATCCCTCCTAGTTTGTAGGACCCAACTATTGGAGATGAACTTATGCTAAATGATGGTCTAAAATCCTATGTGTCATAAAAAAATAATATTTTCACCCTTTATTAGAGATGCTCTTATTAATTGGAGAGTTCTAGTATTATATAGCTTCACTCTATTATATACACTAGTATTTAACCCGTGCTACGCACCGGGTACGACGAAAATTTGCCACATTTGGTAAGGTGGGGTTTCGCCCCGCACCCTCCCCGAAAGGGGTCCCAATTAACTATCGTAGTTTATAATGAAAACACCAATTATAACAATTGGAACCAAATTCACCAATTATGTACGTTTAAAGTGTTGGAGATTAAGAAATCCTTTTAAAGAAAATATTTTTGAAAAAATATACAAACATTTGATATCAATAAGTAGTTCATGACATTGCCAACTTTTGGAGTCTGCTGCTCAAAGTAGCATTATAACTACCCTCAGCCTTGCTAGATTTTAGAATACATATGCAACATCTTTTAGTTAATTAATTTTTACAACTTAAAAGTAAAGAAATAAAATCATAATAATATTCTACCTCAAAACCCAATGACTTTCGGTTCGGCCAAATCTTGTTTTAAATTCACTCGATATGCACTCATCAACTGCCTTACGTACCATATCTTATCCTTGCGTTAAGAATCTAGCGGCCAACTCAACTGCTCCTTCAGGCTCCATCGTAGTTAAATGAAAAATCACACTCATTATATAGTTGTATCAATATTTGACATTAAAGACACTAAAAAGAATGATTTTAATATAATATACAATAGATGCAACCTCTAGATAATGCAAAGCATATGAAGTGCTTCCCGTCGATGATAATGTAATCAAGGAAATACAATGATAAATTTCTCTTCAGAAATCATATAATCACGTTAAGAAACAAGCGGCCAACTCAACTACTCTTCCAGACTCCAACTCCATGTAGTTAAATAAAAAATCACACCCCCTATATATAGTTGTATCAATATCTGATATTAGAGAAACTAAAAAAATATGATATTAAAATAAAATAGATTGCCAACTCTAAATGGAAGCGTATGAAGTGCTTCACGTCAAAAAAGATGTTATCAAGGAAATGCAAACATGTTTTCTAGCTGCCCATGTGAAGCCTTTCTTGAGTTTCTCGATGTAAGAAACCCCTACATAATTCCTTTTTATCTTTACCAACGACAAAAATTTATTTATGGGGCTCGACAAAAATCCTTTATAATTTGAATCCGACAAACCCTGATCTACTAAGAATTAAAAGAAAATAAACAAATATAAGAACAACTAAAATTTGATCCTCCACTCGCCCCTCAGGTCGATATAATTAAAAGGATTTTTGTTATACTCTCCAGTTTATATATCCTCGGTTATTGAATCAAATGAAACTTTGAATTTATCATCTTCTTGTGCCACCAATATTTTTACTTTTTTTATTCATCTATGAAAATCTACGAATTCTAAGAGAAAAGAATGTCGTTTAATTTGCATAACATTGTAAAAGACTTTTATTATTGATTATAGTTGTCTGGGTTATTATCCTATCAGAACTATTGCTACTTAGTGTAAGAGATGTTATTGTAAGACAACATAAATAATTTGAACGGGAATGACCATAATTTTCCAATGAAACAGATTGCGTCCACTTCACAATGAATTTCATGACTATCTCATGACTTCCTTATTAAACTATGTGAGAATCTATCAAGTTCACATACTACTAAAGCTATGAAACAACATGGGCGGAATAAACGCCATGAAACATCAGGAACAAAATCAAATCTATGAAACATAATCGATATAGTGACACTTGTATCCACATTCTCCAAAACGATGAGGTGCTCATGCTCTATTTTTTCTTTTTCTTATGCTCACTTTTATTATAGTAATCCCAGAAAAAAATCCTTGACTGGAGCTGAGGCCATCATATATGAACTTTCTCTTTGCAACTTGTAAAGTTCATGTGCACATAAACTCTGATAGATAAAGTTCCTCTCTTCAAGTATAATCTCGAAGACCACTGTTTTTTCTATTATATTTAGTACCTCCTCTACGCAATTTGCTTGGTTTTGCTACAATTTACATACATCTTTCAGGCGAATGCTTTATTTTAACAAACAATACATATTTGATATTATATCTATACTTTGGTTTTTACAGAGACTTATATCTTAGTGATCTACATAGATCCATTGATCGTTCAATTTTGGACCATTGCTCTTATAGATTCCACACTTCCCATGATTACAGCAGCATCACAGATTGATGTTCTACCACCATTTTTATTCTGGAATTCAAGTTTATTCGATGTAATTAGGGTCAGTGTTATTTGTATACGACGGCAAAAGAAATCCCAAGTATGAAGATTGAATTTCTAATCTCCCCACCTTTAAAATTTATAGTTTCAATTACATGCGGTGACTAATGAATAACGGTGAAGGACAAATAAAAAAGTATACCAAAAAATATGAACTCTTATATTATCCGAAATTAAAATGAGTATATTAGATAAATGCATGTCATAAGTACTCATATCGTGGACAGTTAAGACAACATGTCTTTCAAATGAGTATCTTTGCCTAAAAATGAAAAGGAGCTTCGGCAGCACGTCCCTTTAGAATTGAAGCATTATGATGAACTCGACTTATAGACGCACATCCAAAGACATTTAGTGAAGCATTATAATGAACTTAACTTATAGAAGCATATCCAAAGACGTTTAGCACACTATAGGTTTTCAAATTCATT
The DNA here is from genome assembly GCA_023531435.1 of Papaver californicum. NCBI lineage: Eukaryota > Viridiplantae > Streptophyta > Magnoliopsida > Ranunculales > Papaveraceae > Papaver > Papaver californicum. Next base: position 10,022,485 of record JAJJMC010006585.1, on the reverse strand, counting down.
TTCTTCGAACTTATAGAGATTTATTTTCTTAGGGTGTTAATTATCATTTATTTATGCATGAATCAAAAAGTGCGCAAGAACATCGAACCTCTGAAAAAGAGGCAGTGTATGTGGAACTCATAAACTCTTAAAGAATTAGCAGGATTTCGTTGTCTTAATCAAATTCAAAAATCTTGGGATTTAATAAGTGTCAATTAGATTAAATTAGTAAACTCATTTTAGACATCCATTAGATTGAACATTAAATATCTTAGTAAAACCATGGTTACCTAATGTGTGGGTTGCAAATGCTCATCAGATCAAGTAATATGTCCATGGCTCCAATGGGTTCGTACATTTGTAACCCATACATTATGCCCATAATATGCGAGGATGAATCACAAACACCATTAACTATAATTCTCAAAAACCAAATCTTATGCTTTATGCAACCAATCAGATACAAGATACTAACTGATTGATTAAAGGTAACATATGAGAAAATTAACATTAAAGTTTGAGGAAATTTATAAGATATGTCTTGTACGCAATATGAATAGTGTATAAAAGACTATTAAGTTAACCTTTAAAGCAGTATTTGATTCTACATAATCTCAGTTTACTTAAGAGTTCATTGTGCAGTATTTGACTCTTTTGGATGTCAGACCGAAGAATGTCTTTGGTTACAGTTGGAAGAATTTGTTGCTTATTTAAAATCACAGAAGCCATCATGTACATCATAAGTTTAGCAAACACAATTAATGGTGAAG
>JAJJMC010006585.1:10009953-10021726 GCA_023531435.1 Papaver californicum | reverse complement strand
ACATAAATTGCTGAACACGATGCATAATTAGGATGTGGGTCCAAAGAAGGACATGCACTAGGTCACATAACGTGTGAAAAAAAAAAACCATGATTGATGCCTGTCATAGTTAACGTTGCTAATTTTGAAAGTACCCTTAACTAAAAACTTCTCCTAAGCCGATCTTTTGTGAAAGATGTATACCACATTTATACTCATAAAATACAGAAAGAGATAATATAAATAACATTACTTGATAATATAAATAACATTACTTGACAACTCAGCTTAATCCATCCAAGCAATTGCATGATTAGTATCATCTAGAAAATCTCCAAGAAGTGTTACAGCATAGACCTTCACAACCTCCAAGTACTTTCCAAAACACAAGCCTATCAAATCCCTCAAATAAGCCAAATTTACAGTAATAGTGGTAGATCAGTGCTTGGTTTCTGAACCTAAAGTTAATGGGAAATGTATAATAAACTCGTCCTAAAAACTGCAGCTGCAAATCAGTCTGGTTAATTTTTTGCGTCGATTACTATCTTGGTTGTTCACTAACTGAATTGGATTAATATGTATTTATCTAATCATAAAGGCCTTAAGGGCAATAATATTAAACAAAAATACACTAACTAAATGCAGTTATGTTATGTCGCAGCCGTTGTAGCAGTGAGGACATGATGGGGCTGCAAGACCAACAAAAGTATATGTACCTGAATTCAAAGATGAGTAAGCATATAAAGATCCCAAATCTTGTTCCACTGGTTCAAATATAAATCTCACTCATTAAAAATCACAACCCGAGGATTTCCGAATCCAGACCACTCGAGTTACCATCAGATTCCCGTCGAAATACACACGAATTAATACATAGAAGATAATGATAATACAAAAGACCAAGAAGTTTCTTTATGAAAGAAACCATTTCTCATGCAACTATTGAACTTATACATGACTCATACAAAAAAAAAACATATAGTTATAGTTGTATACTTAGGGAGACTATTAAAATGTTATCGAGGCTGAGATACTAATGCACATAATTAAATACATTGTATTTCTGACACAGAATTAAACCCCACCATTCACCACAACTTGTTAGTATCAAAATTATCGTATACCATAAAAACCACACTCTTAGTCCTCTAAGAAACGAACTTTACGCCAACATAGAAGGCCATCTTGTGGTGAGTTTTCTGTCGTAACAAAAAAATGTCCTTAAGCATAAAAGCCACAATAATTCCAGGAATGGAAATCTGCCAAAGTGTATCTCCCGACCCTTATATATTATGAATTTTTTATAATTTTTTGTGTGGGACTCAAAACACAAAGTAAACAACTTTGCCTAGATAAAATATAAAGTAGACAACACTGATGTAGTTTTAAAAGTGGTAAATAAAGTGTTCGTTTCTCGAACTTGTGAAGGTAATGATTTTAGAAAATAATTGACTTAATCTAATTAAATAAAATCCAGGAAAATAAACTAAAGATGATTTTTAGAAAATATGGAGAAAACCAGGAATCAGAAATCAGTTATTTCCAACAATTTATGTGATTAATCATGCAATTCTTTTAAATAAATTAAGCTCAAATATTGCCAAAATAGGTTTTTATGCAAACAAGCAGAGGTAAATCACAAGTATGGGACATCAGAGGTTGTCAACCCAGCATGACCCATCAAACAAAAACACCACTACTGAATGAAAACCGTTTTTCTATTTCAAAACTATGCAATTTTAACAAGTAAAGAATTGTAAATAATTAATTAAAAATAGACTTACCACATAAAATTGAGAGAAAAACCTCCTCCATCATCCCAGTAAATAAACTTAGCTCATGGTGGAGAAAACTTGCTCAAAAGATCTCTTCATTGCTCAAAATATTGATTACAAGGTTGAATAATGGTGCAACAGCTGAACAGAAACGTTTATAAGTGTAACCAGAGATGGTTCAGCTGTTACAGAAAGTTCTAAGCAACAAAGGAAAGGAAAGAATAGGCAACAAAACAGTTTGAATCAGCAACAGATGTAGATGTTGCTGAGTCGTCTTCCCCGGTGATGACTGAATGAAGAACACGCCGCTTGTCCCTGGGTGCCTTTATCACTTTTTGAGCCAATTTTTTCATAAATCTTTATTCTTCTAATGTACCAACAAAAGCATAAAAACACGTAATAAACGCAAAATCGAATACTAACTCATTAGAAATTAAGGTGCAAATTAGACACTAAAATGTGTCTATCAAACACCTAATGGCATTTGTCGTGTCATGAGTAAAACCACAAAATCCTCAAAGCATGTTAGACCCTCATATTGTTCGCATCAAGACCTTCCAATAATATCCTAAATAACAATATTCGGCATGAATTTAAAAAAAAAATCAAATATGAAAAAATACATTTTCATTATGCCTACACTACCGCTTGCTCTAGGTAGTGTAGAAAGCCGACTCAAGCCTCAAAGAAAATACCACTTTTCCTTTTGACAATCCTCTTGTTTAACATCAAATCCACGTATTAAGCTTGATAATACAATGGAGAAGGATAAAAGAGATTTATCCTGATTTAACCGTAACGTCACGGGCATATTTACTTCCCTGAAATATGAAGAATGTCGTCGTCTCTATGTACTTATTCGATTCCTCTGTCTACATCAATGCATGAATATTGTTCTTCGGTAATTGGTGTTCTCTAGGTTAATGCATCCAAACGCTCATACACCTTCGGCGCAGTGGATTTTTGGATTTGGCCACGCTTTCAACAAATCCGAATCCTTTCAGTTCGTAGAATATTTTACATTATGTGAATTTGTATCGTCTAAAAAAAATCCGTTCTTTGAATAATGACATAAAATCACGTGTATATGAAAATTAATCTAATTAACAGCATTGTTAAATGCTTATAAAATAAACAGCGTGTTCATCAAAAAATGAAACTCCACTCGCTAATAATCTGAAAGGGGAATTTTAGCATTTGTCCATGCTTTTTGTGCGTCCAAATTGATTTCGTTCCTGGAATTTTCTAAATCATGCTTTAACTACCATAACACCCATTAAAAATAACACATTATCACCCACCTATGGATTACATTAAAAATTGGCTCTAACAGGTCCTTTATAGTACTCGATGCAATCTTCCATTACATTTGTTACAGTTGATATTACCATCTTTATTTGCAAATTTTATAAGCTCAATTGGACGTAAGCACTGATGCCGATGAGAATTTTGGGTAGATGGGAGTTAGGTTTGGATTTTCTTTTCAAAGCAAAATGAAAACGAAATTTTTTAAGGAAATTTTTTAGCTTGGTCCAATTTTAAGTGGTTCCAAGTTAGTTTGATCTATCAATAAATAAGAAAATTTAGTTTGGTCTTTATTTATTTAAAATTATTAAAATAATCTTTTTTTATAATTATTTTCTCTCTTGTAGAAAAAAATCTAAAAATTAATTATCTCTCAAATTAACTTGATAGAATTGTATTCAATTATTACAAAATTTTGATTCATGGATGTGTTCTTATACTCCAAGATTGGCTAATAGGTTTCACATTTGATAGCAAAACATTTATCTAATTTGCTTAAAGGAAGATTGGGATGTAAATATGCCTTGATGGCTTATGGATATACAATCAGACATTTCAGTTTCATTAAGTACTGAAGTAAGTTTTGTATTTAAAAAAAAAGATTAGTGTTAGAAATTTTGGTAAAATTTAGTAAATAAAAACTTTAGAGTATCACTTAAATTGATCCAGAATATTAACTTCCAATACCACTAGTTTTTGTCCATCCATGCCCGTTTATAACAGAGTTGTACATCTAACCGATATTGCATATAAGAATAAGGAATTTTTTTAGTTTGGTCTAGTTTTAAGTAGTCCAAAGTTAGTTTGGTCCACCAATAAGTAAGGGAGTTTAGTTTGGTCCTTATTTATTTGAAAATGTTAAAAAACTAAAATAACATTTTTCTATCTTATTTTTTCTCTTTTAATATAGAAAATAAACTTAAAAATTAATTATCTCTCAAATCATAAGTCAAAAATTAACAAATCTTATACATTTGGAAAGCTCTTGACGAGATTTATCCAACAAGTACCAATTGTAATATTTTTCGAAGCTTTAATCTTTTCAGTATTGGTAATGGTAGTTCATATTCAAGAATGAACACCATTATAGAGTATGGTAGTTCATTTGTATCAGTTCATTTTGTAGAATGAACTCTCAATATTGGTAGTTCATTCTAGCAGTTCATTTTGTAGAATGAACTCCTGATATTGGTAATTCATCAATATAGTATTTCATTTTGTAGAATGGACTCGTAATGTTGGTAGTTCATTAGTGCAGTTCATTTTGTAAAATGAACTCTTAATGGTAGTTTTTTCTAGCATTTTATTTTGTAAAATGAACTCATAATATTGGTAGTTCAAATCTAGCAATTCATTTTGTAGAATGAACTCGTAATGGTAGCTCATTGTAGCATGTAATAGTAGTTAATTCTGTAAAATGAACTCGCAAAGTTAGTTCGTTACAAAAGTAATTCTTTCTAGCAGTTCATTTTGTGAAATGAACCCGTGATGGGAGTTAATATAGCAGTTCATTTTGTAAAATGAGCTCGTAATAGTGGTTCATGCTAGCATTTAATGGTAGTTCATTTTGTAAAATGAACTCGTAATAGTGGTTCATTATAGCATGTAATGGTAGTTCATGATGTAAAATAAACTCGCAAAGTTAGTTCATTACAATGTTAGTCAATTTCTAGCAGTTTATTTTGTAGAATGAACTCGTAATAGTGGTTCATTATAGCATGTAATAGTAGTTCATGATGTAAAATGAACTCGCAAAGTTAGTTTATTACTATATTAGTCAATCCTAGAAGTCATTTTATAGAGTGAATTCGTAATAGTGGTTCATTCTAGCATGTAATGGTAGTTCATGATGTAAAATGAACTCGCATATTCAGTTCATTACAATGTTAGTCGATTCTAGCAGTTCATTTTGAAAAATGAACTAGTAATGATAGTTCATTTTGTAGTTTATCTTTAACTAAACAATAACATAAAAATTAAAGCTTCAAAAATAATGAAACTGATACTCATATTGTAGATTTCGTCAAAAACTTTCTGAATATATAAATTTGTTAAATTTCGACTTATTGTTTGAAAGATATTTAACTTTTAAGATATTTTTTTTTTACTTTTAGAAGATAAAGAAAATAAGAAAGATAAAAAGATATTTCTGACACTAATTTAAAAAATAATAACGTCATTCCACGTGAATAATATACACCACTAGGACCAAACATTAATATTTTATATTTTTAAAAATACCAAACAACAATTTAACCTTATCAACAAGATTAAATTAACACAATATTATTTATATTAGGACTAAATAGTTTCTATGTTTTTAACACTCATTCGAACATGTGATGAAACAAAAACGACATAAATGGAATTAACTTCGTGAGTAATTAACCAAAATAGCCAGATGGAAAATTATAAATACAAAATTTACAAAAAAAAAAAAATTCCCCATACAATGAGTACGTGATATTTACAACTTTTTTCCCACCACAATTAGCACACACAATACATCATTCTTTTTATATTAACCTGTGTCTCCTACCACTAAGTTTAATCAAATTGTTGAAACTAAATGTTATGGTAGTTTTGCTGGTTGAATCTTCATTTTAACAGAATGGAGGTCCTGTAGCATAACCTTTCAATATTATGTGTGGAATTTCGCCTGAATTTGACCAATTCTGGGTGCCTCTCAATCTGAAACTCGCATGAACAACTGATGGGCATGAACACAACCTGCATGCACGGGCATCTAGTATGATTACAGTTACCGTAGAACAACTCAAAATCGAAAACACAACTCCATAAGCATTACGTTCTACTTATTATATTTTCCTAAAGTGAGGCTAGGGCTACAATACTATCCAGTCCCTTACAGTCGTTGCCTATAATAGAGTTCGTACATCGATTCACTATTCATTCAAAAAAAATCAAATGAACATTCATTTTAGTGATAAAAAAAAAATTACCCAAAGTGACAACAAACTTCTGCGGAATTAGAGGTCGTGTTAAGGTAAACTTAAACTCTGTTATTATAATGTAAAGGTCATACCAGTTGTAATCAATCTCCAGACCCTCGGAGAAAGAGAGTTCAAGATAGTTGCATCCTTTCAAACTGCGAGGGAAGAGGACACGTCCATTGCCACCATGGAAACTCACCACCAACCACCAACAGCATCCTCGTCCAATAACTGGTACCTCCACCACTGAAGAATGACAGGAAAACACCTTTACCAAGGCTTTTAGAAGTATCAATGCTAGAAATTATTTGAGGTCTGTCTTTAACCACTGTTAACAATGTTAAAGTTAGAAACAGGTGGAATCCTATATAAATCACCCATTTACAATATCTTTCATACACTTTAAGAAATATATTCACCAACAATAACCAAAAAATTTACTCACTAAGCAAGCTGATTTCATAGGTTACAGAAAAGGCATAAGTAAATGGCTTTGATAAATGCAGTTCATTAGACATCATCCTTAAAACCCGAAGGTAAATTGCTAGCAGTAAAATGCAGAGTTCCTGTTATACGTCCATGCTAAATAACTCACCCAGTAAGGCAATACATAACCAACAAAAACCCATTCATTGATTTTCCTGTATTACAACACAGAAGGAAACTAACTGACAAAAATCCCAAGGCTTTTGCAATCTTTCTCCATTGTTGCCTTACCACGGACGTTACTGTGAAAATGTTGGGAAAACATGGATTTACAACATCTATCAACATGATCACTCATGAACAAATCACACCCAAAATTCACGATCTAAGACTGCTCGAACATCATAATTTTAGAAGCAGTACTTACTTAAATTTTGACATTGAAACTGTTTTCCAGTTTTTAGGAACTGCTGATATTATCGCTTTTGGTCCAATCTTTTATCTAATCCCAGCCCTTCTTTGTCTCTTCCAAATTCAATCTTTGACCCTTCTTTGTCTCCTGCAAAAAAAGACAAGACAAAAGACGACTGGTGATAAAAATGAAGATAATTGACGGACAAATTCAAATTTCCTAAACAAAAATGAAAATAAAAGTTCTTATTGCTACTTATTTCCTAAACAGAATAAACAACCACAGGGTTTCATAATTCCTTTAAGTTGTAGACTCCTAAGATGTAAATCAAATTATTAGTACAACAAATAGTGTTTTACATGGTTCAGAATATCTAAGGTTTTGGTAGCAACCACAATAACAATTTCTGATTGATTATGTTTGCATTGTAGGTAGAAGAAGATGGCATTGTTTAAGAATGTATTAAAGCTTTGGTAAAATATGCCATGAATATTCAGCTAACAGTATCTTAAAGAAACAAACTTTTGACATTTCGTACTAAAACATACTTCAATATGATATTTGTTTCTCTTTTTTTCATTATTTAAAAGATCAGCATATTAAGTATCCAGGAAATGAGCAAAAAGGAAGGAAAGAATCATGAAAGATGAGAATACAAAGGTGTATATTTATCGATTAGCTTACTGTTCTTCCCAAAGAAGGAATATCCAAAAGGATTGTCTTTACAGCCTGAGTATCCAGCAGCATCTGCAGCAGCTTACCATGAATAGAATCAGCAGAAAGATATTAAATGATTTAATGTTATATATACACTGTTACAATTCCTTGTTAAGGGACTTTGGAGTTTGGACTTCAATCAACAGTTTGATGTAGATTGTCAGATTCAAACTTTGTTTTATTGTCTTATATTATGAGCAGTGGTTTTTTATTGTCTATTTAAGTCGGCCAAATTTCAGAGAAAACCTTATTAAGGTTACAATTAAGTAATGCAGTAGCACCAAATAACACAATATTGACAAAGTTTATCTCTTGCTCGTGATATAGTTAGTATCTTTACTCTCTAAAGGTCAATCATTCAAAATGTTTAGACACTTTACTAATAAACTAATAAAGAAAACACAGCAAAAGAACGACTGTGGTTAACTGCCAACATATAAACCCATGAACTTCTAAAAATTCCTCTCTTTCTCTAGCTTATGCACAATTAAAACCACCCAAATGAAATAGCATGTGCCAATGCAACCAAGGTATGAACAATTGAAGCATACTAACCTCCAAAACTTTCACCATGTAATCACTAAAGCTTCTAACATTATCCTTCTGAGCCTCCTGAATAGCTGTGACCATTGCCATTTCATGAACCTGATATGCAAATCACATACATAAATAACACGTTGTCAAGGAAGGTAGGGATACGAACTAAGATGCAAGGATATAACATAACTCAAAAAGAATGCACTCACTAATTTGAGACTATAGGAGTACGATGGGACATAATTTAACTTACACTATTAAGTTCAATAACTGGCAAGCAAGGAACATAAGTTTAAATTGAAAGACTTTATCGGTGGTTCCTTTTCTGCTACGTTTAACCCATTCCCAATATCTGTAACAAAGGCTATGTGTGGTATTCAAAATAATTCATATCAGAAGCTTCACATTTATGAGATTCGGGTGATATATTACCAAGTAATTTTAAGTGGGCACACTAATAAGGAGGCATGGATGCTGTGGATAGTGGTCGCTCAAGCAGAGTTACTTTTCCATCCTTTGTTGAAGGCTCACTTCGAATTACCAAATTCTAATTGATTTCCACCTAAAATCCACAAAACTAAAGTGTTCCCTTGTCACATGTTCTCGCACTACAAAAAATGGGGGTTTGCTGATACCCCTACATTTCCCATAAACCAAACTCACAAAAATGCACATAAGATTCTACACTACCACATGGAAAATGTCTAAATGGTTCCATTTTAATTTTAAAACCATTCAGTTTAAAAAATTAGTACTAAATAGAATTAGGGAGGGTGTACTGTGTACCTGAAATTAGGAGAACTGGTATCAGAAGATAATAACAACTGTAGATGTAGATTTATCTTTAGAGAGACGCACGACCAACAAACCAATAAATCTGTCTGAGCTCACATCTATTGTAGGTAGTTGCTTCCTACAGCTCCTGCATAAAGAAATGTGATGTAGAACAATTCAATTAATACCAAAGTATTTACCATGCAAACTGAATATATACACAGGTAAGCTGAAGGAGAATTAGTTAAAAAATAGAACCTCCCAGTACTTTGTACTCATTTAAGATTTTTTGTACCTCCTCGGCCGTAAAAAAACACTTTATGGGGGCTTCATTACCAATTTTTAGCAGGGTTAGTACTCGATCGACTATCTCATTGATATTATGAAGTGGAAGCCTGAGCATGTATACCTGTGAATCATACCTGTGAAGCCTGAGCAGTTCATCTAGAAAAAGACTATACATCAGACTGCTAGCAATATCAGTTTTAAGAACAAAATGGACAAAATACACCCCGTATTAACAACAGAGTGCGGAAAACATGCACTTACCTTCAAGATTCTATAAGCTCAGTGCGTTGTTGAGGGTTCTTACCCGAATTTCTCTCTAGCTCGCTTGGAGGGTAGCTGTTTTTGTAATATGTCATCAAAAAGAAAAGTCAGAAGAGTAGAAAAATTATATTGAAAGAGTCTTGGTTATGTGATTTTGGGATGTTGGTTACTGGTTGTGGAATCGATCAAATATATATATCGTTGTGGTCATTAATGTTCTTAATGTAAGAATGGTATCAATACCCACCTTTCCTCATGATATCCATTTTCGAAGAACAGAGGTAAAGTAGGGCCTCTGAAAATCACATACAACATGCTAATATAAACTCTTGATAAAATATTGTATATCAAGTTATTATTTTTATTTAATTTTGGCTAAATCCTGTTGAAAAGCAATAGACAAATCCTAGATTAATCCGCCAAAATATAAATGGGTTGCTTGAATGGTTTTAATTCGAGACCTTTACTAAGGTGTACTATATTCATAAGCTGAAGGATATTACCACTCTTATCTAATGAACAATCTATTCCATCAAAACTCACAATACCAAACAAACAAAATTCAATTATTTTAATTAATTCAATTAACCTGAACTTCAAAGCAGTACAACACAAAGGGGAATAATTATCTCCCCTTACAATTGCAAATTTCAATATACATATCTAATTCATAGACCATTGAACAATATTACTAATTCGGCTTAACCCCGACTCAACCAAAAACTGAATGCCAAAATAGGGGTAATAGAAAATCAGAAAGCATTCATTAAAGATTAATTACCTGACCATCTCATCAAGATATGGACTGAGTCTTCTTTCTGCATTCATGAGGTGCACTGCTGTTTAAACTGTCAAATATTTTTTTGACTCAAAAAGCATAAAAGATTAATAACTGCTACTGTGCTTTGCAAACTTAAATCGTTCCAAAATAGATGCTTGGAGGGTCGATGTTGAGTTCTTCCATAACCACAAAGAGTTGTATTTAGGCAAAAGGTTCTTTCTAATCATGGTAGAAAACGATTTGAAAGATATATTTCCAATATAATCAATTCAAGTTTAGTTCCAAATCCCCCAAAAAGTTCCCCTAAAATAGGAAAATGAAGAAAAATGGCAAACCCTAATGAAAAGAAAAACCAACCTGTCTGGCGTAAAAAGATTTAGACCTTAGATGAATCACATGGTTTCTTGTGTACCATCCTCAGAATCAATCTTGACAAAACTCGTCACAGCAGCAACTCCCAGCAATCCACGGTTGAATCAACTCTCAGCACCGATTTTGAAACTACGCAGGAATAGGATAAACCATTATACACAAAATTCAGAAACTGATAAGACAACCATTCCAAGAAAATAAAAGGACCGACGAACAAAACAGAATTACCTTAATAAGATAAACACATATAATCACTGTTTGTATTGAGGATCTTATAAAACACATATGATCACTTAATAAGATTTTGGTATTTTCCATCCACGACCACCAAGTTAGAGATTTTAAATATTAAGTTAGGGTTTATATATCTCTGTATCAAAATTTCTAGGCAACATCGAATTCTAGGGTTTATGAATCTGTGATTTTGCAAGCCATAGATGAATAATGAATCAATAGATAGAATATTAGAAGTTAAGAAGAATTACCTCTCTTGTATCTAACTTTCTCTGTATCAGAGTGAATTTTTTTTTGCTTACACTCCGTGAAGACGTTTGTGAAGGTTGATTGTGTACTCTCTAGTGCAATCCCTTCCGTTCGGGACAAAATGATGTTCGCCTGAAGTGATGTCATCATTTTCCTGAAGTGACAGTTATCAAGTCCGAAGCCTAATTTGGTCCGAAGCGACGTCATCGTTTTTTGAAGCGACGTCATCATTCACGTCCCGATCCGAAGTGACGGCATCACGTCCCGATCCCGAAGCGATGTCATCACGACCCGAAGCAACGTCATCATCTCGACCGTTCCAGCTTGTCCCCATTTCGTCGAGATAAACGAGACGTATTCTATCATAACTCGTTCCTGCCAAGAAAAAAAGCGCCGCACCAATAAATCCATGAGAAATTATTTGCAAAATGGCCCCATTGAGTCCCAGATCGGTTACGGAGGCTATTCCTATAATTGTAAAACCCATATGAGATACAGAAGAGTAGGCTATTCTCTTTTTTAAATTGCGTTGCCCGGGAGATGTTAAAGCTGCATAGATTATTTGCACTGTGCCTACAATAATCAACCAGGGAGAAAAAAAGGAATGAGCATGGGGTAATAATTCCATATTGATCCGAACCAACCCATATGCTCCCATTTTTATGCTATCCAGTCCCGAAGTGACGTCATCATTTCTCACTGTGACATC
>JAJJMC010006585.1:9844796-10009553 GCA_023531435.1 Papaver californicum | reverse complement strand
CAAGCCAATCAGACCGTTTGAGGGAAAGCTGGATAAGAAGATAAGGTGTACAGGTAGACCCACATGGAGTTGCCACTTCACCAACACATTTGACACGTGGAGGCATTCTTCAAATGCCACATCAAATGAGATTTACGTTAAAAAGAAAAGGAAGAAGGAAAGAGAAGGGATCGACTTCTTCTTCACCTGAATGGAATTTTCACTGTAAAAACCAGAGCTCCAATGGAGCTTCATCTCACTGTAACTTCAAATTGATCAATAAAAACCCTCACAAATTCACTACCTGTGGACGTAGGCCATTAAGGGCTGAACCACGTTAAATGATTGTGTTCAATTTCTCTTCCTTTTGATTATTGCAATATTTGATTTTGGTTGTTTTGGGTTGATTCGATTTTCTGCCCAAACAATTTGGCGCTAGAAACAGGGACTGAAGAAAGGATTTATCCTACCTGAGATGGAATCTTCATCAGCACAAGAAAATTTGATTACACAGAAAGACATGGGGGCAGTTTTACTGACGCCGACTAGGAGTTTTCTTCTGAAAAAAAAACCCTTCTATCAGATTCAATTTCATCACTTCAAATTTCAACGGCAACAACAACAAGAGACGAAAATTCAATTGAACTTCTTTAACTGATGATTAGTTGAATTGTTTCTGGTTTTCCCAAAATCTTCTTTTTGCTTTTTTGTCTCGTTTTAAATGCCCGGAATTGAAGTTTTGAAACCAAGTTTTGAGAAAATTCACAGAAAAAAAATCAGTTCTGTTCTTTATGAGAAATCTTTTTCTCTTTTGAAATCTTGTCACAAAATGAGTTTGGCTTACGTATTTACAACAACTAAATCATGTATTACAAACCCATCTGATTGATTTTTTAAAAACTTTAAGCATTAAAATCTCAATTTGACTTGAGAATTTTTCTCATCAGTTTGATTTAGCACTTCTTACACACCGACTGCTACAATTTTGATGGTTAAATGAATGATTTGTATGAATGGGTTTATCATGAATAAGTATATACTTGCAGGGAAAAGCTAGAATGATGTTACAATCACAAACAATTTCCATGGAGGAATCAACAACCCAATGCACACAAAGCATTTGAGTAATTTCCTAACCGAAAGTGGCTGAGTTATTGAGGTTCTGACAACTGAATCAAACAAGGATAGTCCTCACAGTGTTAGAGTTTACTCTCGTTTAGAATATATGCGATCAAATGAAGATGATGTTGCAAGCATAGGGAAAAACTAAGAAGAAAACTTAATTTGGTTAAGGAACCATTGAGAGATCCACTGTTTCATTTGTTATATCTGTTGTGTTCTCTTTGTCAAGAATTCAGGGAACTCCGAAATAGAGGACTCGATCCTTCTCATTTTCTACACACAAAGTTAAGTATTTTTGTGATTTTTTTTGTTGATTTGGTATCAGATACACAACAAAGTTGCAAATATGATAAAAGAGAGGTGGAAAGTCTTGGATGAAAGTGATCTTCTGCTTGGAGCTGACAGTATTGGGTCCAAGATATTGAAAGTCTTGGATGGTGGAACTGATTCTCTAAATGGAAACATCCACAAGAAGTACATGGACATCAAATATCACATTTTCAGCAAATGATCAAGGAAAGAGCTATAATCACACATGTAGAACCACACTTAAGAACGTGACAGTCCTCCGCAAAGCTTCACCGAGTGCAAACACCTTTAGGGACTCACAGTCATACCAAGTATTTCAGATTGTCCGTAACAATCATCTCGGGACGCAACATCTTGGACAAGTCAAGACATAAGACCAATTCAAATTGCAATACTGCTTCATGGACCACTTTATACTCCCCAAGGGACAGGAGCATCTCAATACTACCTCTCCTATACTATCAGTACAGAGAAGAGCATCAAACAAGCAACAACCATAACTTGGCAACAAAATGAGCTAAGTATCATCAACTCTAATTGCAAGTAAATGTCACTTTAAAAGGCTTAAAAGCAAATGCTTAAATATCAGAATCTAATCCTAAACTCTAAGCATTCAGGATTCATGGTCATTACCAATCTTACCTCAAATATGCATATTACCATGTTATTATAGCCTATAGAATTGCTACCTGAGTAGGTGTTACCTGAGTGTACATTCTTATCCATGAACAATAAATCATGAGTTTCTTAGCTAATTCAATAGTCTTTTGTTTACTATGAACACCTGTGAATTGACACCTCTAATCTGAAACCCTCTGTCTGTCACCCTTAAGATGAACTGTTTCAGTTCAGATTCTTAAACTGAAATCCTTATGAATCATGAGCTTCAAGATCGGTTGGTATTTATAGGGAAGACAAAAGTAGAAAAGCATATGACATGGTTATCAGAAATAAAAGCATGGGTTCTTTTAATCATATAATCATCATCTTCGTCTACTTGATTTCTCTTTCCAATTTGCCGATCTTCATACAATATGCAACAGCACAACCAAGTTATGATTATCATTTTTGTTATGGAAATAATGACACTACTGGCAGTACATTTCTAAAAAACGAAAACAGTATGCACATTTACTAGTCCACAAGTAATTTTAGAAGATAGGTATTCATAATCTAATCCCAAATATTTGATTGTTATATTCGTTTTATATCATGAATAATGGTTCCTTCTCATCCATCTGTTGCTATATTCGTTTTATATCATTTATGTATGATTGGAACGTGAATTTTCTTACCCTTTCAAAAACATAAGCTCATTTGCGTGAATACTTTTCTATTTATGTTGAATCATGCTTTAAATTAGTAGCCGAATCTTATCTGTTGATTCAACTCTTCTGTAGCTCCTACAGACATAATAGCATACCTTAGAACCATTCACCTGTGAATGAATGCGACCCAGTTACTCTTGTATTTGAGCTCTTAAAGTCTTTAATATTTATCTATGAGCAATGAAAACAATTTGTGTTTACTTTCTGACTGTATAGCATATCCTGTATGGCAGTTTTAGATCATGTTTGGTGCGTAACCTCTTCCTTTGAATGAGGTTTTATAAATTTATGAGTTATAAGCTATTGGGTCAAATCTGATGCCCCTCGCATGTTTGCAAAATCGTGTTTGAGTGCTTCTTTAATTGATGAAAAGGGAATTTTTAAGTGTTCCATGATGAATCCATCAATTTGTTGGCCTATCTTCTTAATATGTTGTCTGATGAGTGAATGATTGACTACCTGCACTGTGAATAAGCCTCACTTGCAATTTTGTAACTTATCATATGAACATGAATGGAGAAGTGAGATTTCCTTTGTTTGTGAAAATATTTGGTTGATACTTATGTTGTTCAGAAACATACTTATTGACTGTAATCATTATCTTCATTTACTTGTTTTCTCTTGCTAACTTTCCTGATAATTAAAACTTCCCATTTACTTGAATGATTTCATCTAGTTGATTGTTCTATTTCCTGGAGCTTCCGTTAGTTCCTAAATGATTGGTATAGCTCTAATCAAATGATTGCATCTAGTTGATTGTTCTATTTCCTGGAGCTTCCATTAGTTCCTAAATGATTGGTATAGCTCTAATCAAATGATTGCATCTAGTTGTTCCTGTAATTTCAATGAGGAAATGAGTTCTCAATATATGATGAAGTTTATTCTTATTCTTCTAATGTTAGTCAAGCTCAAAGATGTTTCAGGCAAAGAGTACAGATTCTAGTTCAAATAATTTTGAGCAGAACCCAACTTCTTGACTCCAAGTTCAGCTGTAACCAGTTCAGCACCAGTGTCTGCTGTCGTTCCAGCCATGGTTCATTGGCTACTTCATCTTCGACAGTTTAACGGACAATGCTAACAAAGCTGCGAAGATCGATTCCTCAAACAGCTGAGAGGGTTTTAGATGCTCCATAAATTATCGATGATTACCACTATTTGTGGGATGCGACTGAATCATCTACCACTGAACTTAGGTGGTCATCAGTTTCGAGTTGGCGCAATGGATTGTAAAAAGAAAATATGAAATGTATCTTCAGCAGCAGTTGCAATAAGCAAAGAGCTTTTTCAATGCACCTGCAATTCGCTTTCTCGGCGAGCTAAGTATCAATTTTCAGTGAGCTAAGTATCCGATTTTTTCCATTTCAAATATCTTCAGGAACTGTGCTTGTTATTAGTTTGTATAGCTTGCTCGAAGGCAACTCTTTACACAGTTGGATGTTGTTATTCCCACACCTAGTCTCTTCTAAGAGCTAAGTATTTCTGTGATCTTTTTATTGATTAGGTATATAAGAATGAGAAATCTGATTTTACCCCAATACATACACAATTTCAATTTTGTCCAATTGTATGTTCCATATGATAAAATGACTGATTGTCTGCTCATGACTAAACAGTTAATATTACTTATTGTGATCATTCTTTTGTAAATTGTAATGTGAGCATGAATAGTGAAATTTAGAAATCTGACATGATTGAGATCTCCTTGATTTATGAAAATAACTGATTGATACATATACTGCCTTTTAATTTTGATATTCATCTGAGTGATATAGCAATTAAAATATTAGCATAATTCTGAAATGAATTCATAGCTCATGATATTGAGTTTTAATTTTAACTCATAGCTCCATCCTTGTGTTTCTTCTGTAGCTCGCAATTAGCATTAAGTTTTCTCCGCTGAATGTTTATTCTACGTCTAATTTGATCTTTAAATGAATCAAACTTTATATCTATTTTTATTGAGACCAATCTGATGTTTCTTAGAGAATAACCGTCAGGCCTGTAATATCTTGAACCTGGATTTCATGTTGAACCTGGATTATGCATTCATTGTTGACAAGCTATAGCTTGTGTAGGCTCACATGGTGATTGTGTTATAACCTCTTTTTCAATCTGCTATGCTTTAATCCTCAATAAATATCATATGTATGTGAATGTACATTCGCATCCTGAATAATTGAATTAGCAAGTATAAATTCAGTTCATATGTTCATTAATTAAGCAACCAGAAGCTTTAAAGGGAAATCGTTGTTATATGAATAAAATGGATTTGATATGTTATACCTATGTTAGAATGAATGTGTAGGAATCATTGCAGGGCAGAACTGATTGAAATAGCCTGAGCTAGGCTGGAATACCCAGAAAACAGATAAGACTCTGTCGAATTTTCTTCACAGTGAGTCGACTCACTGAGTTTGATCCAACTCAGTTGAGTCAGACCAATTAGCTTAATTCAAATCTCTTTGCTTATAATTTTGTATGCTACATTTATTATTTAAAAAATAAATAATAATAATAATAATAAATTAAATTAAATTAAATTAAATTGTTATAGCTAGATAATTATTATCACAGCTTCAATAAGATAAGAAAAGACACATAACCGATCCACAAATATTTTTAAAAGATAAATATACATTATCTTTTTTTTTTTTTTTTTGGATTATAAAGTTCATAATATTAATTGCGTATTTGAAGTAGCGATTTTGAATTTAAAAATATTTCTCAAATTTTCATACAGTGTGAATTGATTAATTGCTTTCAATAACATCTGAATCGCATGTGATATCATGCATCATGATAATTAATGTCACAATCGTAGAAACCTATTGATTTAATATGATAAATTTTTAGTCTGAACAAATTATAATTTGTTTGATTAGATTTAATAGTGATATTTAATTAAAAGCATGAAAATCATTTTTAACTTGTTCCCATTTAATATTATGAAATGTTAAGACATTTTTATGAAGTGTGAAGATACCTATGACGGACACTTCAGAGATGCGGCAGCTATGCAATAATGATGCACTGGGGGGCATGCTATAAAGAAATCAAATTTCTAGCTGTGAAATGAGTTAAATACTGCACGCCAATTAGGTATTTCATTTTAACAATTTACTAATGCTAAATAGAAATAATATATTTCGCTACTTTATGTTATATGCCTTGTACTTCTTAACATAAGGCAGCAATTAATTCCTTAAATGAGCCTTCAAGAAATGATACTTCAAATAGCTCATACTTCACGAAGAATATTCAGTAAATACTTCAATTTATTCTGAACTTCATTGAAAGGCGATACCTCTTATACTTCTTGCGGCAATCTGAACGCTCCTACAAGAATTATCATTCAAAAATGGGTATCTCTTTCAACCTATCATCAAATATTTTGCGGAAGGCGAATACTTCTACATTCGTATACTTCTGATCTCTCAAACAACGATTACTTCGGAATAAAATGATATTTCATCTGGATATTTCTTATGTCTTATTTAAAATATATTTCATATTTTCTTTCTATATATGCTTCTCATGTATATAGAAGAATATGGGATATATCTTAAAATAAGAAATGAGAAATGAGAAATGAGAAATGAGAAATATCTGGATGATTTCCAAGTATCGTTCTCATCTACATTTCAGGTATATTTCTTACCGATATTTCTCCGTTCAGGAGACAGAAAAGACTAGTGGGTACATCCCCAAAGAGGGGACCCATGTAAGAGTCTTAATAAAATAATGGACCACACATAATTTACTCCATGCCCGAGATAAATTAGGCGTGTGTTCCTGCTGAGCTCAGTGGCTAGAGCAAATTTATGGGACACATTAATTTACTCCATGCCCGAGATAAATTAAGCGTGTTTTCCTACCGAGCTCCGTGGATAGGAGACATGATAAGACTATTGGGTCACAGAACCCATGAAAGAGTCTTGATACTTGATAAGACTATTGGGTCACAGAACCTAAGTAAGAGTCTTGATACAAAAAAAGTGCGTTCGGGACCAACCCTGTATCTTACCCCTGGCTCGGGTTTGTTTCGTATGTGTGGGATTTTGAATGTCATAACTCCATGGAAGGAAGTGCTTCGTTGCAAAAAATTCCAACTCAGGCTTCAAAGGAATCTTGCGGTAGAAAAAACTAACGATCAATATATATATATATACAAAATTTTGTTTTGCAGGAACAAAAATGCAACATAACATGGAAATGCATAAACAATATCAACAACCACATTATGATTCAGACGAGACGACTGGTAGTTTTCTTAAGAGTTTTTCTTCAAACAACTCTCAAGAAAAGGGGGCAAGTTGTTGGGGACAAAATGATGTTCGCCCGAAGTGATGTTATCATTTCCCTGAAGTGACGTCATCAAGTCCGAAGCCTAATTTGGCCCGAAGCGACGTCATCATTTTCCGAAGCGACGTCATCATTCACGTCCCGATCCGAAGTGACGTCATCACGTCCCGATCCCGAAGCGATGTCATCACGACCCGAAGCGACGTCATCATCTCGACTGTTCCAGCTTGTCCCGATGCTATCCAGTCCCGAAGTGACGTCATCATTTCTCACTGTGACATCAGCAATTCCCGTTCCAACTGGTGCCCGATCTGTCCTGTCCCGACCCATCCTGTCCCGAACATGCTGTCCCGATACAATCATTCCCGCAACGAAGCTCAGGTCCGAAACATGGGTCGTACCAAGGTCCGAAGCATGGACCGCAAGCCAGGTCCGCTATTCAATCCCGCAAGCCAATCAGACCGTTTGAGGGAAAGCTGGATAAGAAGATAAGGTGTACAGGTAGACCCACATGGAGTTGCCACTTCACCAACACATTTGACACGTGGAGGCATTCTTCAAATGCCACATCAAATGAGATTTACGTTAAAAAGAAAAGGAAGAAGGAAAGAGAAGGGATCGACTTCTTCTTCACCTGAATGGAATTTTCACTGTAAAAACCAGAGCTCCAATGGAGCTTCATCTCACTGTAACTTCAAATTGATCAATAAAAACCCTCACAAATTCACTACCCGTGGACGTAGGCCATTAAGGGCTGAACCACGTTAAATGATTGTGTTCAATTTCTCTTCCTTTTGATTATTGCAATATTTGATTTTGGTTGTTTTTGGTTGATTCGATTTTCTGCCCAAACACCTTCTTTCCTGATTTTAGTCTTCTCCACCATTTTCGATCTCTGTTCTCTTTAACCACCTGCTACTCTTTCAATGAAACAAACAAAACAAAACACAAATTTAGTAACACAACATGATTAAAAACATAATTTCAGATTCATAATCAAGAGACAAAACCCTATTCAAATAAGAACCTTCATTTGATTTGAGAGATAGAGGGAGAGAGGGGGTAGCGGCGTTACGTTTGATAAGGTCTATTATGAAAAAAGGGCGGAAGAGAACGCGAATGGAGCTGGACCACAACCCTAGAGATATCCGGACCCAAACCCTATCACTAAACAAATTCACCCGCTTCTTGTCTCCTCCCAAACTATATCCTAATCACCACTCAGCAAAGATAAGTTATCTATATTTTATTTTATATTCTCAAAATATGATTTTAAATATCTATTCATCTAATTCTT
The DNA here is from genome assembly GCA_023531435.1 of Papaver californicum. Classification (NCBI taxonomy): domain Eukaryota; kingdom Viridiplantae; phylum Streptophyta; class Magnoliopsida; order Ranunculales; family Papaveraceae; genus Papaver; species Papaver californicum. Next base: position 10,001,216 of record JAJJMC010006585.1, on the reverse strand, counting down.
TTTTACAAACATATGATAGTATATTTAAAATAAACAAAATACATATTCATTAATTTTAATAAGAAAAAAGGTTTTCACAAATGCAGGTAAACTGCATTCCTTAACTTTTAATAAATATAATATTTTTAAAAAAACTATATATATATATATTCTAAAAATATTTAAAAAGTTATTTTCAAAACCTAATCATAATCGACGCTTCTAATTTACCTAAAAACTCAACGGTTCAAGATTTTATGAAAATGTGTAAACCCGATGTAAACATACGAAATAAATTTTCAGCCGTTCAAACCTAAATATCGACAGTCCATCGGTTAGACAACGGAATCCATGAGAGCCGTCCGTAGGGTAAGTAACAACAACGCACCCAATCTGTACCACACATTCCCCCACCAACGCACCATATAACACCGAATTACATCCAAATATGAATGATTTCGCTCTAAACCAGTGAGAATGCGTGGTTAAGCTAACCAACCAATGGAAGGGGGATAAGCTCCACCAGTGCTAGTTTTATTCTGGAGCGAGGGATGGTATTGAGTTTTTAGGTTGTTGATATAAAAGAGAAAACCCTAACTAACTAATTTGGGCGCCCATATACAGATCAAAAGTCCTACAACACTCCCCCTTGTGCAGTCCAACAATACTGCCTTCATGTGTAGTCCTTCACATATACTGCTTCACATGTAGTTTTCTCATCGATGACCAGTTTGTCTAAGTCAATTGCCCCATCAAAACCTCGTCAGGAAAATGCAGAGGGACAAAACCTGAACTAAGAAAAAAGAGTATTATATTAGGAACACCAAAAACATATTTGGACCCGCATATGTTGCTTCGTTAAAACCTTGACAAGGGGAAAACCTAGTTGGAAAAAAACTTGACGAAGGGACAAAGATTACAACGCGATAAGCCCAGAATGATACCTTTGCTGAATAACCATACATGGTATCATTTCTATGTTATATGGGTGATTAATGAAAACAGTGTTCAAACACAATTGTAGTATCAGTATTGCTAGTTGACTTGTACTGAAAATTGTTGCCATACAACTTTTTCTCCTTTATGGAAGTTGTTTCGCTTGTCATATTATCAGGATTCAATTATTTGATTCTGATATTGTTTAATAATATCAACGCGGTCTTCAGGTCTTAAACATTCAACATATACCTAGTATAATTATTATTGTCTCGCTAAAAACCTTGTCGAGTAACAAAAACCATATGGGGAAAACTAATCTCGATCGAAGGGAAAAAGAGTGTAACAAAACTTCACATTTCAAAGTAAGATATGTCGACATCATATCCTTGGATCCTCCCCCTGATGTCGACATCTCCCCTTGATTTCATTCAGGAGAGTTTCCTGTTATGTACCTGATTGTACAATGACAGGTTTGGATTTGTAACCTCTTTATTCTCACGAATCAAGCCTTCAGGTTCACGAATAACACTGTCTGAAATCGTAAAACGATTCTATTTGATAATTCATAATACAGACTCATGTTGCTTTAATAGCTCGAACCAACTAATTAACCTAGCATCTACATCTATCAACATCCCATGTGGCTAATCTAAACCACCCATACAACTGATAACTACATCATAACATTATAGTTAATGCGTACTAACTTGGAATATGATATGGGCACTCCCCCCAATCCGGGTACATGACGCTACCGACCCCTTAAAAACATCCTTGTCCTTAAGGATGTGATTGAAGCTAAATCGGTTTCTTTAATCACCTTGTCATGTGCCTGTAATATGAAAGTAGAACCCTCACTATCACTAGCCAAATGTATAATAAATCCCACACCAAGGTATAACAGTTTGTTTTTCCTGTCCGTTTTGTTATGGCTTGGAAGCTTTGAACCGCAATTATAAAGCAAAATTGTACCTCATAATACCTGAACCTTATTTGTAGCTTTCCACCTCTCGATTTTGCTAACAAATGCAGGAATACCTTGAGCCCCTCTTTTGCTGGTTGGTGGAATAACAACTTCAATTTCCTTTTCTATAACCTGTAGCACTATGACCATAGTTGTTGTAGAACAATGTTGTGTATATGCATATTTCATCATCTTTGAAGTTATCAACGAGCCTGCCTTCCTGTAATACTTCCAGACCAATTATTGTAGTTGTTGCTGAACTGCAGCTCCGAACTGGTACTACATGTAACTGCCACCTAAGATTTTGCTTAAGCTTGGTTGACCTCCACTATTGTTCTATCCATTGCTCTACAACCTGAATTTTATAAATCCAGCTAGCATTTCTCACAATGTACAAACCAGTGGAAAACAATTTGAGCTTCCACCTCAAGTACTCTACCCACATCAACACATTTAGAACATGAATTACCACTAGCAAGACCTGAGTTCCCACTATCATTGCATTGAGTTTAGTCGAATGACTCTTCCCTAAGTGAGACAAAGAACCCCATTTATGGCTACCACTAAAATAAGATGTTGATAATAGTAAAATGTGTGCAAACAACTTAAACGAAAGTACAAAGATGATGTTATATTTCCCATAGCTTCATACAACTTCTGTAGATATTAGGTGCTAGTAATAAGTAGTGCAATAGGTAACCTACACTAGATAAATGTGAATAATCTCTCGCACTTGTGATAACTGAAAAAAACAAACATCCACAAACAGTTAAACTCTTCAAAATATAACGTGGGTTCATGCATTTTTAATCTATCAAACAACCAATAACCACCAGCCATATAGCTAGGTTTTTCAGGTAGCTCAATGAAAATCCATATGATACCATTACCATTTCCCATACTCCGTAAACCTATAGATAACCTATTGCTTTTCCACCTTGAAAAGACTTTAGCATCCTTGTCGACTGTATTCCTTTCCAAGTGTTATGACCTTCTGTAAACCCCCAACAATCGATAACAACAAGCTAGGAAATATATGTAAGAGTGAAAAACAAACCAATGCGGATACTGAATTTCCTTATTACTCTTTTGTCTAACTCGAATGGTTATATGGACCTCATGAAAAAGACTTGGACAAGTCCAAATCAAAGGATAAACAAATTTTCTCACAACTGGGAAAATTGGTAGAAGAAGCAAGGATAGTTATTGAAATCCCAGTAGAATAAGTTGTGATCCTTGTTCATATGCATGTGCACCAATATTGATCTTCAACCATTCATCACAGAAATCTTGTGTAACATTTTTCAGTTGCAAAGAATAATAACTTGGCCTTCATTCAAACTCCAAATTACATGATCAGGCAGTTCAACAAAAAACTTATATACCTCTCCCATTTTAGCCATCCAAGTCAGTAAAGGTATCAAAAATCTGTTTCTCTCTGATATTTTTACAAACATTTTTTCTCATCAAGAAATTCAGTATTAGTATCGCGTATAAGGACAATAAAATGGTACCCTAAGCTAGAAACCAAAAATTTGATTGGTACCTTAAGCTAAAAATCCATCGAATAAACAATTTCTCATAATAATTCGATAAAATAAGGACACACTTATCTCGGTCAACGAGTGTCATCAAGGTGAAAAGAAGAACAATCAATACAGTTTGATTTGTTGCGGATAATGAAAAATAACTCCTTGAAGTATTCAAGATTGATAAAATTCTCCTTAAAACCCGTTGAAGTAAAACTCTATGGAAAAATCATTTAACTCCCCAATTTTGATTTGATTTAAACTGGGGAAGTCATTTATCGCTGGTTTTGCAATTTCTTCAAATTGTAAACTCACAACATCAGTTGAATCTTCATTTGCTTCACCGTCACTAGGATGAATTAATTTAACCACAGTTGAAACTTCTTTAGTTTGAGAACTCAAAATATTTGTTGAATCAACCATTTCTTCAAAAAAATAAGAAGGAATCAACTCATAATCGGCAAATTCACAATTATTTGTAAAAGCTACTTTCACTCTGGAAGGAGGATGATGAGATAAAGCAGTATCCCTAAGAAAAAGGATCTGTTCCAACTTCTTTTCTGCCATGTCTAACCATTTTGACCTCCTCAGAAGGTAGTAATCTCGAGATGGACAGTTAGTCGTTTCCAACCAAATCTTATACCACCTCCTATAAGTGTCTAATTATTCTCTTGCTAGCCTTTCCAACTTCATTATTAGTACCAGCTTCCCATTCATCTGAACCCATTTTCATCCATTAAATCCATGATTTCCCAAGATAGAACGACTCTAATACCAATTATCATGTACCTGATTATATAATGACATGATTGTTTTTGTAACCTCTTGATTCTCACGAATCGAACCTTCAGATTCAAGGAGAACATTGTCTGAAATTGTAAAACGATTCTATTCGATTGATTAATAATTTAATAATTCATAATACAAACTCATGTTGCTTTAATAGCTCGACCGAACTAATTAACATAGCTTCTACGTCTAACACCCCAGGTGGCTAATCTAAACCACACATACAACTGATAACTACATCCATTATTATCCTAAATACTACTAACATTATAATTATTGCGGACTAACTTGGAATATGATATGGGCACTCCCCCCAATACCGGGTACATGGTATTTCCAGACAGTTCATTTAGTCATGTGCTTTTCGAAAGTGAATATAGGTAATGACTTACTAAATAAATTTACCATGTCTCCCCCTGATTACTTTCATGAGAGAAGAAATTATTGTTCCTTTATAAACAATATATATATATTTTTTTTTGAAATGAAATGTCTTTTATTTATATAAACAAATCAACAATTACCCTTCATTTTGAATGAGGAAAGGTAAATACATTGAGGAGGGTCATGTGTAAACCAACTCCCAGTGACATTTTCATCATAATTTTTTTTACGAAAAACATGTGCTACATTATTAGCGTTTCTATGAACATACTTGAAGATAATAGATTCAAAATCGAAATAATTGTATTTTACTTTAATGATATCCATCTTGATATTAGCTGGAATTTGATTGAGAGGTCCATTAATAGCCTTGGAAACAATTTTAACATCAACTTCTATAATGAATTTTTGCAAATTTAGCAATCTTGCTACGACAATTCCAAGGTTGTAACCTCGAACTTTTGCGTGAAGAGGAGAATAGTGATAGGATGTTAGATTACCCTATATAAAATAAACCGCAATCGCACGGTATTTACAATGCAGACAACGACAAGTATGGGTCGAACCCACAGGGAGTGGGGACAATACTGCAATTAATATCTCAATTAACTAATCAGAAACAATATTTTTGGATTTTTAGAAATTCTAATAAACGAGAAAATAATAAAATAAACTAGCTAAACTATATAATATGATCAAGTAGAGAGGGAACTAGGGTTTTCGGTGTTCGCCAATTTGATATATAAAACTCACATTTAATCTCCAAAATTATCGTTTCACCACTGTAACTTTCTTCGCTTCCAAGTTGACATTTCTAACTAATTGCTTATCAATCTAAAAGTATATCCCATCTAATGTTGTTAAGCACATATCAGTTCAAAAGCATAAACAATCAGTAGAACTATCTATCCCATATATAGTTTCAAAGAATCAAATATCTAATTGATTACATACACCGTCTAAGAATCTAATCCAAGCACGACATATCAAACGGAAAGCATATATGATCAAATCTACTATTATGCAATAATTAATCAAGCTGACAATGAAGATAAATTACTAAACATTTAAACCATCTATTTATAAATTTTCCATAATCAAAATTGGTTTCTATCCAAAACCCTAGTCACAAAATCTAGAAAAACATGGAATATGGGTTTCTTAAAACCCATAAAATAATTAAGAAGAGTAGATAGGGAAAATATTAACCAAACTCCTGAAGAATTGTCGTCTTCTCCGTCTCCTGTTCAGTTCTCCTGTATACAGCACCGTCTGTCTCTGCCTACCACCTGCAGCCCCCAATCCCACAGCTACAGTCTATGCATGTACTCTTCTCCTCCTTTCAACGCCGCAAACCCCTCTCCGTGTTATGTCCTCCTCTTCTCCTTTTTCTTTTATTTATTTTATACTAGGTTTCCAAAAGAAAACTTATTCTCTCACTCACGTGCTCCAAAGAAAACCTCTCACGTATAGGCCTGTCTGCCTTCAACCCTATAACTATTCTTCCGCCTCAAAACCTGAGAAAGACCTCCCACAACTCTCACGTCACTATCCTACTTATATTTTTTTTCTCACACCAGTCTATTCTTTAATTCATCACACATGGGCATGTCCCCTCTCTAGACTCATGTCACAATCCCTAGGCTAGGTCTAGCTACCGTACCACCTATTTTCAGTATCCCCTAAAACTAAAACCCAGCAATAGACCCTCACTTTTCTGTCTCTCTTTTCTTTTATAACTCTCATCCTTTCACACATCAACACCTCAACGCCTCCAATCACGTGCTTAATAGCAACATCACTTACTTTGTCTCACAAAAGAACCTAACTTCTTCTCTAGCTTTACCATGTGACGTCAACAGTACCAACTCAAAGGAAGTCCAACTTATTTCTCTTCTTTTATGATTGCCTACGTCATCTCTCTATACCAAAAAAACTATTTATTTGTTCCTTGTTTTCCGAACTCCAAAGCAAAGCCTAGCCAACAGACTTCCCTACTCTTCAAATACGTCCATTACCTCACTTCTATTGGCTTTTCTATTTGATTTACCGAGCCACTTTTTTCTTGACTTTACAGCCAAACTAACAAGCAAATGGGCTCCGCAACCAACTAGCCTACTCTACTCCTCTTAGCCGTGCGAACTCACCACTTCGACATGCATCCAGACCAATTCACAGTCCAATCCAATGCCACCATTTGATGTAATTTTGTCCGTTTAGCTGTATTTAGCTAGTAACTCGGATTTTCGGTGTACCACCTATAAACACATAAAATTAGTAAAATTAATATAAATCAAAGTACTAGAAAATATGAATTAGGCGGTAAAATGTGTGAATTATGCGCTTATCAAATACCCCCAAACCAATATTTTGCTAGTCCTCGAGCAAAAATAATCTAAAAATAAAATAAAATTCTAACTCATTTTTGCAGGAATCGCGACTACATTTAGCATATGTAATAAGCCTTTAAACCCTAAGTGGCCTTAGCGGACAAGTTTTGTCTCGTTAGGGTTTACAAGAGATATACCCACAAAACCTGTACTCCAAATTCTAGCTACCTGTGAACGATTTAGGATAGACACAAAACAAGCTATTTAGTTGGCATACTAAATTCTTCGGCTGTATGAATCATTACCCTGTATGAATCCAATTGTTGTACACGAGTTTTCACTCAGCGTACTAAAATTCATATAAGAATGCAACTCTACTCAAATAATTATTGAACATCCAAAATTGGATATAATTCACATTGCTCGAAATCAATCAAATTCAAACACAGGGATAGATTAGAAAATAGATATAGAAGTGATGAATGGTGCATATGTTGACTAAGGTGAACGATGTTTCCCAAAATATTTGTATAAAGTCCGACTCGAAAGCTCCTATTTTTATTATTATTATTTATATACATTTTTTTTTCTTTTTTTTTTCTTTTTTTCTTTTTTTCTTTTTTTTTTCACGACTACATGATTAGATCTTTTGAATCTAAGCGCATGTTCCTTTTCAGCAGATTACATGATAGTTCTCATGGATCCTGCGTTCCACGCTTGCTTAGGCGACGGAGATAAGGAAAACACACACATATTGCTATCAAAGTGTCAATTTGTTTTTTTTTAACAAAATTAAAATTTTAACGCATCCGAGCTACGACCTTATGGCAATACTAGGGCCCCACCAAATCACTTAGAGAAACATAAAATTGCTAAAATAAAAACAGAAAGTGATATGGTTATGATGATTCCGAAATATGCTTGTTCAATGATTATCATGCTATTTCTAACACCTGAGTGCATTCAGATATGAATAGACCATTTAGATAGGCACACCAATTCCTATAAATAAGAGCTATGTTTCCATCTACCTAGAATGGTTAGTGTCATCCTGAATAATTCACAAGTTTCTAAATTTCGGAGTTTCTTTATTGGCATCAATTTTCTGAAACTCTACCCCAAACCTAAATATAACATTGTCCTCAATGTTTCAAACCGTGCAATCTAAAATGGTATGCAATAAATATAAATAAGAGAAACAAATGTAAATCAAAGAGAAAGGATTGGAACGTCTCACGCGATTGACGCAAGAACAACAGTATTCTCTGTAACACACATCAAATGATAGTAATACCAAAGAACACCATAAATAAAAATAAACAAAAATCCTAAAAGAAAATAAAAACCAGAAAATAAGAATCTACCTACTGGATATGTACAGAAAGAATCCACATACAATAACAACCTGAAAATTTGGGGATCAACACAAAATACAATATATACAAATGACAATTTCATAATTATATTATGGCGACACAGTGGCATGGAAACTGTCAAAAACAAGGGATTACCCCCAAACCAAGTTTTTACTACACTTGGAAGTGCGTAAAGAACATAATATGGGGATAAAATTGGGATTGGGGAAATATTAATCGGCTCGTGCACGGTGTCAAGAACTGGCAAGTCCTCTGGATATTTGGATGCAAAGTGTCCAACAAAACTTGAGAAGCACACAATTCTAACCCTAAATTAGGTAACTTTTGGAAGTCTAGGAGTCTAGAAACAACCTCTAAGTCGGGTGAATGATCTTGTGAGATAGATTAATCTATGGAATTAGGAAAATCATCTACACAATCATCCACATGGTCATCTATATATTCTGTATGGAACTGAGAGTCACTAGAAGACTGATCATCATCATCAACATATAATCTCTGGTATGCTAGAACTCTCAATCTTTGTTCCAAACTAAGTGGTTATAATACTTCTCATATATCATTAAAGGTGATTTTTCACTTAACTCAGGTGAAGCAAGAACTTCATTATGCCGTGACCGATTTATATATTCGCCCAGTGTCATATTAGATGACGTCTCCTGCATAAGAGTTATCTCCGGCAAAAGATTAATCATCCTCGGAAAAGTACCTGAAAAGAGATACTAAAACACAAAACAAGTTAAATATAACTAAAAATTCTAAAATAAAAATAAAGATAAATAAAATAAAAACCTAAACTATGATTAGAAAATCAAAAATATTAATTACAATATTCCACAACCGCTCTCCGGCAGCGGCTCCAAAAATTGATAGGATTTTAGATTACCCTATATAAAATAAACTGCAATCGCACGGTGTCTACAATGAAGACAACGACAAGTACGGGCGAACCCACATGGAACGGGGACAATACTGCAATTAATATCTCAATTAACTAATCAGAAACAATATTTTTGGATTTTTAGAAATTCTAATAAACGTGAAAATAATAAAATAAACTAGCTAAAATATATAATATGATCATGTAGAGAGGGCACTAGGGTTTTCGGTGTTCGCCAATTTGATATATAGAACTCACATTTAATCTCCAAAATTATCGTTTCACCACTGTAACTTTCTTCGCTTCCAAGTTGACATTTCTAAAGAATTGTTTATCAATCGAAAAGTATATCCCATCTAATGTTGTTAAGCATGGCATATAAGTTCAAAAGCATAAACAATCAGTAGAACTATCTAACCCTTGTATAGTTTCAAAGAATCAAATATCTAATTGATTGCATACACCGTCTAAGAATCTAATCCAAGCACGACATATCAAACGGAAAGCATATATGATCAAATCTACTATTTATGCAATAATTAATCAAGATAACAATGAAGATAAATTACTAATATATTTAAACCATTTATTTATAAATTTTCCATAATCAAAATTGGTTTCTATCCAAAACCCTAGTCACAAGATCTAGAAAAACATGGAGATGGGTTTCTTAAAACCGATAAAAATAATTAAGAAGAGTAGATAGGGAAAAGATTAAACCAAACTCCTGAAGAATTGTCGTCTTCTCCGTCTCATGTTCAGTTCTCCTGTATACAGCACCGTCTGTCTCTGCCTACCACCTGCAGCCCTCAATCCCACAGCTACAGTCTATGCATGTACTCTTCTCCTCCTTTCAACGCCGCAAACCCCTCTCCGTGTTATGTCCTCCTCTTCTCCTTTTTCTTTTATTTCTTTTATACTAGGTTTCCAAAAGAAAACTTATTCTCTCACTCACGTGCTCCAAAGAAAACCTCTCAGGTACATGCATGTCTGCCTTCAACCCTATAGCTATTCTTTCCGCCTCAAAACCTGAGAAAGACCTCCCACAACTCTCACGTCACTATCCTACTTATATTTTTTCTCTCACACCAGTCGTATTCTTTAATTTATCACACATGGGCATGTCCCCTCTCTAGACTCATGTCACAATCCTTAGGCTAGATCTAGCTACCGTACCACCTACTTTCAGTACCTTAAAAACTAAAACCCAGCAATAGACCCTCACTTTTATGTCTCTCTTTTCTTTTATAACTCTCAGCCTTTCACACATCAACACCTCAACGCCTCCAATCACGTGCTTAACAACAACATCACTTACTTTGTCTCACAAAAGAACCTAGCTTCTTCTCTAGCTTTACATGTGACGTCAACAGTACCGACTCAAAGGAAGTCTAACTTATTTCTCTTCTTTTATGATTGCCTACGTCATCTCTCTATACCAAAAGAACTATTTATTTGTTCCTTGTTTTCCGAACTCCAAAGCAAAGCCTAGCCAACAGACTTCCCTACTCTTCAAATACGTCCATTACCTCACTTCTATTGGCTTTTCTATTTGATTTACCGAACTACTTTTCTCTTGACTTTACAGCCAAACTAACAAGCAAATGGGCTCCGCAACCAACTAGCCTACTCTACTCCTCTTAGCCGTGCGAACTCACCACTTCGACATGCATCCAGACCAATTCACAGTCCAATCCAATGCACCATTTGATATAGTTTTGTCCGTTTAGTTGTATTTAGCTAGTAACTCGGATTTTCGGTGTACCACCTATAAACACATAAAATTAGTAAACTTAATATAAATCAAAGTACTAGAAAATATGAATTAGACGGTAAAAAATGTATGAATTATGCGCTTATCAAATAGTCAGTAAAGCAGATACATCTACATCCCAAAAAGTTCCCTTTATCATCTTGTGCCATCACTGCTGTTGCACACCTATTTAAGTTAAAAGCTGCATCCACATTTATTTTAACAACCATGTCAGGAGGCAATTCCCACACTTCTGCAATATCTTCATTTATGGAACTAACTACCTCGATATGAATTATCTGTATCCATTTTGCGTTGTCATTATAGTGAGTTCTGAAATCTTTATCAATAATTAAACCATCTGCATACATCTTTCTTTATAAAATTCTTCTCCTTTGAACACTACATTGTTTATCATCTTCCAAATGTTTCGTATCCCACACAACCCAATATAAAAGTCTGACCAGCATCTTCAATATGCATCCACTATCCGATTAATTCTGCGCATAGGTTACTGTATTGTACAAAACCGGTGAAACAACAACTAATTTAGATTTATATCAATAAACAAGATCATGAAATTAATCTTATTCAAATCATAATAGTCTGTACCAAATAATCAATTCAGTTGGTCAAATATTTTAAATGGTTTCAACATAAAACCCTATCAATCACTTTCCTTCACCGTCACTATCCACCAAACCACCAAGACCTAAACAAAACCTAAAAAGAAAAGTACCAAAGAAAAAATCATCCCACTCTCTCTTTCCACTTTCACCTTTGTACCTCTTTCCCTTAGCCTACACCTATCCTTCACGTGACAGCCAACATTTCTTCCATCCACCGTACACTTCCAAGAAGTCTCTCTTACCTACTTCTTACCAAAACCTAGCTCCTACCTCCTACTCAACAACCCCACACCTTTCACGCCACCTTCCTTCCAGCCACGTGATACTCTTTTTAGCCTCAATCACTGCCTCACTAGCTCCGTGAACCTAGCCTCAATCACAGCCTCACTGCCTCACTAGCTACGTGAACCACCTTTTCTTTTACTATTTCACTGACTCCACCTGACCACTTTTACTTTGTCACATCCACCTATCATGCCAACAGACAAGGTCACGTCCCTCTCTCTGATTATAACAGCCATCAGCCTTTGACTCCTATGGACTTGTCAAGTGCTCACTTCTTAGTCCTTTCTCCGAACCCAACACCCAAAACAGAAGCCACCACCTAAGCCAACACCAATTCTTTCTTTGACTTTTCTATTCTTGTCCTCCCACGTACTTCTTTCTCACGCCTGCGCTTCTAGCAATCTCTCTACACCCCACTTCTAATCACTCGCCTGATAACCTTTCTCAATAGGCATACTTTGTCTACACCACCTGCTTTACTTCCTGCTTGACTAATAACTCCAGACTCTGACGAATTCTAAGTAACAGAGCGATATTCTTTTGGTCCACGTTATGTCGATCCTGTCTTTATCTAGCCCCTCCTACTGAGCTCAAACACACAGTTGACGAGAAATGATGTAATAAGACTAACTAGGGCTATTAGCCATGTTTTATTTATAACATCGGAAATTATGTGAATAACCTTTAAAAGCACGAAAACAAAAGTATTAAAATAAAATCAAGTACTAGCAAATATACATTAGTTGGTAAAAATGTATAAATTAAGAGCCTATTAAATACCCCCAAACCTATATTTTGCTAGTCGTCGAGCAAAACTAATCTAAAAATAAAATAAAGATCCTAACTCACTTTCGCAGGAATCGCGACTACATTTAGCATATGTAATAAGCCTTTAAACCCCTAAGTGGCCTTAGCGGACGAGTTTTGTCTCGTGAGGGTTTACAAGAGATATACTCAAAAACCTTTTTCTATAATTTTTAGCTACCTGTGAACGATTTATGATAGACACTAAACAAGCTATTTAGGTTGCATACTAAATTCTTCGTCTGTATGAATCATTACCATGTATGAATCCAATTGTTGTACACGAGTTTTCACTCAGCGTACTAAAATTCATATAAGAATGCAAAACTCTACTAAAATAATCATTGAACATCCAAAATTGGATATAATTCACATTGCTCGAAATCAATCAAATTCAAACACAAGGATAAATTAAAAGATAAAAATAGAAGTAACGAATGGTGCATATGTTGACTAAGGTGAATGATGTTTCCCAAAATATTAGTATAAAGACCGGCTCGGATGCTCCTATTTTTATTATTATTACTTATATACATAATTTTTTTATGACTTCATGATTAGATCTTTCGAATCTAAGCGCATGCTCCTTTTCAGCAGATTACATGATAGTTCCAATGGATCCTGCATTCCACGCTTGCTTAGACGACGGAGACAGGGAAAACACACACATATTGCTATCAAAGTGTCAATTTTTTTTGAATCAATATTAAAATTCTAATACATCCGAGCTACAAACTTATGGAAATACTAGGGCCCCACCAAATCACTTAGAGAAATATAAAATTGTAAAAATAAAAATAGAAAGTTATATGATTATGATGATTCCGAGATATGCTTGTTCAATGATTATCATGTTATTTCTAACACATGAGTGCATTCAGATATGAATAGACCATTTAGCTGGGCACACCAATTCTATAGATAAGAGCTATGTTTCCATATACCTAGAATGGTTAGTGTCATCCTGAATTGTTCACAGGTTTCTAAATTTCGGAGTTTCTTATTGGCATCAATTTTCTGAAACTCTACCCCCAAACCTAAATTTTATTGTCCCCAATGTTTCAAACCGTGCAACCTAAAATGGTACGCAATAAATATAAATAGAAGAAACAAATGTAAATTAAATAGAAGGGATTGGAACGTCTCACCTGATTGACGCAAGAAAAGCAGTATTCTTTGTAACACACATCAAACGATAGTAATAACAAAGAACACCAAAAATTAAAATTAAAATAAACAAAAATCCTAAAAAGAAAATAAAAATCTACCTACTGGATATGTACAGAAAGAATCCCCATACACTAATAACCTGAAAATTTGGGGATCAACCCAAAATACGATATATACAAATGACAGTTTCACACTTATATTCTGGCAACACGGAGACACTGAAACTATAAAAAATAATGGATTACCCCCAAACCAAGTTTTTACTACACTTGGAAGTGCGTAAAAAACATAATATGGGGATAAATTTTTGGAGAAATATTAATCGGTTCGTGCACAATGTCAGGAACATGCAAGTCCTCTGGGTATTTGGATGCAAAATGATCCAACAAAACTTGAGAAACACACAATTCTAACCCTAAATTAGGTAACTTTTGGAAGTACAGGGGTCTAGAAACAACCTCTAAGTCGGGTGAATGATCTTATGAGATAGATTTATCTATGGAATTAGGTAAATCATCTACACAATCATCCACAGGGTTATCAATATATTCTGTATGGAACTGAGAGTCACTACAAGACTGATCATCATCATCCGCATATAATCTCTGGCATGCCAGAACTATCAATCTTTGTTCCAAACTAAGCGGTCTGTGTTTATAATACTTCTCATATATCATTAGAGGTGATTCTTCACTTACATCAGGTGAAACAAGAACTTCATTATGCCATGACCGATTTATATATTCCCTTAGTGTCATCTTAGATGACGTCTCCGGCATAAGAGCCATCTCCTGTAAAAAAGTCATCGTCCTCGGAAAAGTACCTGGAAAAAGATATTAAAACACAAAACAAGTCAAATAGAACTAAAAATCCTAAAATAAAAATAAAAACATATACAAAAATAAAAATAAAAAAATAAAAAACCTAAACTATGATTAGAAAATCAAAAATATTAATTACAATATTCCACAACCGCTCCTCGGCAGCGGCGCCAAAAATTGATATGATTTTAGAATACCCTATAAAAATAAACCGCAATCGCACGGTGTCTACAATGCAGACAACGACAAGTACGGGTCGAACCCACAGGGAGCGGGGATAATACTGTAATTAATATCTCAATTAACTAATCAGAAACAATATTCAGGGATTTTTAGAATTATAAATAAAATACCAAAACAAAATAAACTAATAAATAAATCAAATGGAAGAAACAGTAGCCAGGGTTTTCAGTATCCACCAATATTTCTATTTAATTACTAAAGTGAAACATAACTCCTGAATATTCATCTATTGTTTGTTCTATCGACATCACCTATTATATGTATTAGAGTCGCAAATGTCACTGGGACGCCCTAAGCATGGCGCATCAAAGTCTCATGCGTACACCATCTAATTGCGTTAGCGAGAAAATAATTAATCTGGTCACCCTAAAAAAATGGATGAATGTAGATATATTATTGTAATAAATACATTTATATTATCTTGATACATAATTATAATTATAAATAGGGATGAATCTGGAGAGCATTTAGTCCAGGTATATTATTAGAATGAATCCAGATGGATACTGGACTGGATACATATCCTCTACAACCTATAAATAAAAGAGGAATTCCAACTAGAAAGGTACACATTTTCTAATCCTTTTATCTCCACAAAAACATGCATAAAGCTCTTACTTATTGAGGCATCATAGTTTCCTTGTAGGTACCCCCACCCTACTTTCATTTAAAAAATTCTTAGAGGGCCAAAGTTGTTGAAGAGCTGATAGTAGCTGAAGTCTCATCATCAATCACAAACGTAGAATTTCATATTTAAATACAAATCTCGAGGAGTGTTATAGAAATACTTTTGCTACAATATTTTTTGGCGCCCACCGTGGGGCAGAGAAGGAATCTTCAGAAAAATAAATCAAGATCCATGGAAACATCACAGGCAAACCGGAGTGGTGGGAACAACAATGCGGATGCAAGATTACGAGGAATTCGTAGTGTTGTTGATCACCAGCTTTGAGAAGGGGTTGAAACGTAACAACCAACAACGACATCAAGATGTCCTTCTGCGAGAATTTATCCCCAAGGGATAAGTAGAGGAAATCATTGGGTACATATCGCAACTCCACCCTTAAGTGAGTGGATAGGACGGGATATTGTGCAAGTGGATTTGATTTTGCGCAAAATATTACAAAAGTTAAAGAAAGAAAACAGACTACTAAAAGCGTCACCGGATAAGAGACCGCAAACGGGTAGTACCCAACACTCTAAAATTGTCACTCCGCACCGAATTGCACAACCTTCACGTGAGGGTTGGCGGGCACGATAGGTGCAGAATGGTCACAATAAGAGACATATATCATCTGAAAGGCAAGGTGCTGAAGATCGAATGCCGAATGACCGCTACGAAAGAAATCATTTCGTCGAAGAAACGAAACGACAATCTGGACCTAGCCATTGGAAAAACAACATGCGCGAACGAGAGGAATACCTCAAAGAGCAAAGGCGAAAAAAGTACCTTGACGAACGGAAGCGGAAGAAACATTATGACGGAAACCGACACTCAAGGAAATACAAACATGAGAAAGCAAAATCTAGGCAGAACAAAGAGTTAGTTAGAAATAAGTGAATTCGTCGAGAAACTGAAGGATAATCGTCACAAATCGAATAGTTCAATAAAAGGAAGTTAACCGAGATGATTAAACAAATGCTAGCTCAAAAAAAATCCTTAGAAAAGAGGCTAAAAGTTTTAGCAATGAAAAGATCGATGGATTCACCTTTCATCGAGGAGATAAGACGGTTTCGTCCTCCATCAAATTTTATGCAACCCTAGTTTAAGAAGTTATTCGACGGAAATAGCGGAAATCTTGTGGAGCATGTTCAAAATTTCCAAGCTTCAATGAGTCTATGGGGGTATAACGATGAGTTGTTATGCATAAGTTTTCCTGTAACACTAACATGTAAGGCTTTGACTTGGTTCTCCCAGCTAGAATCAAATTCAATTGCGAACTTCAGAATGCTGTCAGATGCATTTTTTGAGAAGTATAAGATCAATTTGGGAAGTGAAAAGGGGAGCAATTATCTGTTTGGACTGCACAACTAAATAAACGAAAGTCTAGCGACTTTTAACCAGCGGTTCCATCAAGAAGTCGGCGCAGTTGATGATGGACTCATCATTGAAGCATACAAGAATGCCTTGCCTTATGGTGAATTAGGGATGTTCAATTCCTTAATCGTGCAACCGGTTGGAAACCTCAAAGAATTGTATACAAGGGCAGATAGCTACGCAAGGGTAAAAAAGGAAAAAAGAGCATAATTATCACAGACGAAAGGGTCAACAATGGAGATTCTGTCCAAAGAAAAATATTATCCGGAGGACGACTCAAGGAAGGAAAATCGTGACAGTTCAAAAAGCAGAAACGAAGAAACAAAAGAATTCAATAGGGGTCAAAGAAGAAGGGATGGAACAAAGTTTCCAAGTCTCAATATTGTATTAAGAGAACTTCACAGGAAAATCAAAGTTTCGCTCCCTATCCCAAGACTTTTATTCGAAGATACCAAAGCAAAAAGAGATAAAAGCAAATATTGTGTTTATCATAATGATCACGGGCATACCACATACATTTGTCAGAAGCTAGCGTCCAAGATCCAGAAAATGATCGATAAAAGGGAAACTCCAATAATATGTGAATAGAGATACATCATGGATCAACACACTAAATCTGCGGGAAATCTTGGTAAGCCATACGAGAAGCGATTCAGCTTTAAGAAAAGCCCATGAAAATGCTACACGCCTGAAGATACGAAAAATACAGGATTGGAGAATATCAAAAAAGGTGGATTATGTCAATTTGATTGGCACTGAGACTCTGGAAGAAGGGAAGATGGAGATATCATTTAAAAATACCGACTTTATCGGAATTTATTATCCATATAATGATGCGATTGTTATCCTGGCCCTCATCGGAATGTATAAGGTACAACGTGTCCTGATTGATACTGGAAAATCAATAAGCGTCATATTTTCTGAAGCTTACTCCTCGATGAGCTTGAATGAAGGGCAAGTCAAAGCTGATGATAATCTGATCGTCAAATTCAGTGGCAAAACTGTGATTGCATATGAAGAGTTAGCTTTCCCACAACCGTTGGGGGGAAAACGGTCATGCAATATTTCTCGTTTCTCGACGTTCGTGCACCTTATAATGCTATACTTGGTCGAGATTGGATTAATTCCATGGAGGTATCACGAAAGTAGCATCTCACAAGTTTCACAAAAGTGCAATGGAAGAATACTGGAAATTAAAAATAAAAGGCGGCGAGATACTCCAAGTCGAGAAGAAGTTATAACAACCACAACATTTCCCTGTCACCTACCAGGAGAAAGGGAAAAAATGACCACCGACGATCGAAAAGTTGATAGAGGTGCAAGTTGGGAATCAAGAGGAGCATACTACCTTCATCGGAACAAAACTTTCAGAAGATGAACGTGAAAATTTAGTTGCTTTTTTGAAAGAAATTAAATAAAGATGTATTTGCTTGAAGATTAAAGGATATGCCGGGAATCGATTCTACCATTGCTTTTCATCGGCTAGATATCTGTGAAAATTACAAACCAGTAAGGTAGAAATCGCGTAAGATGGCTCCAGATCATAAAACAAAGGTAGCAGAAGAGATCGAAAGAATGTTAGAAGCATGCATCATCATACCAATACGGTACCCCAAGTGGTTATCAAACATAGTTGTTGTTCCAAAGAAGAACGGTAAAACCAGAGTGTGTATTGATTTTATAAACTTGAACAAAACATGTCTGAGTGATCCATATCCATAACCCAAAATCCCAGATTTGGTCGACGCTACATCAGGGTATGATAGGTTATCTTTTATGGACGGGTACTCTGGTTATAACCATATACCATTACATAAAAATGATCAAGATCATACCGTATTCATTACTGATAAAGTCATTTATTGTTATGTCGTCATGCCATTCGGCCTAAAAAATACAGGGGCAACTTATCAACGTCTGGTAAACTAGTTGTTTTATGTTTGTTGGGAACTAGCCGTTATAGGTTCAATTATGGCCGAACGGCCAACCCTTGGATGATCGTCTCAAATTGATATGAGCCTCGACTCAACTTGACTCGCTCGACCAAGGGTTGACCTAGCTGTTTAATCTTCTTCGAGAAACCATTTTTCCTATTGTTCAAAATTGAGTTTGCCCATGTGGATACTCAAATTGGAATTCATACCTAGTCCTCCTTGACTTGCTTTAAAATTGATCCCACCTACATTTCCATACATGGTAAGTAGAAGTTAGAGGAAAAAAACATAAGAGAGTCGAGAGAAGATACAACAAAAAAACAAGAAAAACAAAAAGAAAAATAAGATTTTTTCTTCTTTTCAATACAAAAGAAGAATACACACATTCCTTGTATATTCTAAAAACACTTGTATTTCTAAATTAAGCCATTATATGTTGTCAATCTTAATTACTAGCTATTGTTATTAATTAGTTTTACGATCCAATTCTAACTAAAAAAGATTAGATTAGTCAATCTAGTACTGTCTTTAAATTTTTAAGAGATTAGCGTACTTGAACTACTTATAGCATACTTACCATAAGAAAGAAATCGTTCCATGGAGCACTCCAAGCTTAGATATCACATTCAAAGTATAAAACCCACTTCTTTTTTGAACTATGTGTTAATATAAAAGTGGGTATAAAATGGTCATCCATATCGCATTAAAAATTAACGTACATTCAGGTGTAATTTTCTTAACTATTAACTTTTGATATTTTTATATTTTACGTGGGCACGAATTCAAGTGTGAGCGTAAATGGTCTTCCATGATATCTCGTTTTAGGGTCACACGTATATACTTTTTCAATTTTATTTATTTTTGATATGTTTATGTTTTATGTAAAAACGAACCCAAGTATGAGCATAAATGGTCTTCCATGATATCTCATCTTAGGGTCACATGTACATACTTGCACAACTTTCTTTTATTTTTATATTTTACGTGGGCATGAAGCCAAATAAATGGTCTTCCATGATATCTCGTCTTAGGATCACACATACATACTTGTGCAGTTTTTGTAATTTTTTTTTAATGCTTTACGTGGTCACGAACCCAAGTGTGAGCATAAATGATCTTCCATGATATTTCTCCTTAGGGTCACATGTACATACTAGCATAATTTTTTTTTAATTTTACATTGACATAAATCCAAGTGTGAGTATAAATTGTCTTCCATGATATTCCACCTTAGGGCCACTCCTATATACTTGTGTATTAATTTTTATACTCAATCAATTTAAACTATTTATCATTTATGTATGAAAATCCAAGTGTGGATATAAAGCGGTGTCCACTCTCATATTAGGTCCGTTGTTAAATCTAATAATTATTCAATTAATAATTTATCTCGTCATTCATGGGATAATTAATATACCATTGGTTTAATCTTGATATTCCTCCCAATATCGAATTGGAACCAAATATCTCATTAAACTCTAATGTTGAGCCCGTAGTCGAAGTAGGCTATTAAGTGATACTTTTTCATGCTTGGAATCATCATTGATTTTTTGTCATCACATTTGGAGTTGCTCTAAACTCTAATGATTGAGTGTATTGTCGATCTAGACATAGATGATTTCTATTATGTTTAGGATTACGTTTAATCCTTTATCATCACGTTAATCTTGGATTCGAACTAGACACTTAATATTTTCAACATACTAAGAATTGATCCAGATTCCCTAGACATCTGAATTATTGAGTGTTGACCTAAACTCTTAATTAAAGCTTTCAATTATTCCTTGGATTGTATGTCCCAAAAATGAAAATTCTTTCTCGTTCTTCGGTAAGTCATATGTTATGGGTCAATAACATAAGTAAGCATATGCACGTTTTGATAAGGTAAATCATAATCATTTTCCCCGTTATTCATGAAGTAAGGCCAATCATATAATTGGGAAAATGATATGCCTAACTCCTTCCGCCTCATACTAGAATCTCCTTACAAAGACTTTATGATAGAAAACCATGAACATGTAAGTCATAACTAGATTTTGTTTTTCCTGCAAGAAATGAATATAGTTAAGAAATGGTCCTTACTTCTTTTAGTTCGGTGGTGACTTCAAAACATGTTTTTCCAGGATAACTTTTTATTAACGAACTATAAAGAAGTTATCATTATACGACTTGTGCATCAGATATTTACGAACGAATGAAAAATTTCGCGCACTCCCTCCTCTTATATTTTCTTTTAAGGCCACATATGTCTCCCCTCCACAGAGATATAGAGGCCTGATAGAGCTCCGCGTAGCTGCACCCATTATGATCTCCTTCCACAATTTTTACAAAATGCATTCGAATATGCATTCAAATATGCACTAGAAATTGCTTTCAACAGTGCACTTTGAATATGTATTCAAAACATGTTTTCCGAACAAGAATTTAAACTAGAAAATTCTAGTTTTTCGAAAGTTCAACACTAAGTAATAAAAAGTACAACTTAATCGTTATGTCGTGGTCATCAAAAGTACAACAAATATATTTTGAGATTATATACCGTGAGTTATATAACACAAGCTATGTAAATTCTTCCTTATACACTTTGATCTCATAATGGTCAAGTCTCTTAACTAGGGTTGTACATGGTATGGTACAAACTGTAAAACCGCATCGTATCATACCGTTTAAGCCTAAGCCTAACTATACCATCTATCCAACGGCTTGGCATGGTTTTAATTTTGTGAAAACCGTTGATCTTGGTATAGTTTTGGTTTAGCACAAAACCAAACCAAAAAACCGCTGGTAAAACCGTTAATAGTAGTTATTAGATTCTTTCATTAATGACCATTAGAATATGGCCTAACCTAATTAATTCCACTCCATTCTCTTCACTATTTATTTTAATCTTTTTATTTGATAATTATTTGTACTGCGAAAGTATATTCTCGAACAAGATAATACTGAATTTAGTTAATCAAAATCAACATCATACTCTATAAACAGAAACGGTTTCATCCTTCAATTGTTTGTTTACAAATGACAACAATAATGACTAATGAGATGTCAAATAGATACGCATTAAGAAGTGTACACTATGCTAGAATTTTCTAACCGTGTACTTGGCATGACTTATAAACATTTATTGTGACTCATGTGTACTAAATACTAATATTATTTTTATTTTTGAAAAATTAATGGTTTTACACCGAACCGTCTCATTCAAAACCTTACCAAACCGTTTATGAAATGATTTGGTACAGTTTCAAAAACTTAAAAACCAATGCTCTTGGTTTCGGTTTTGGTTTCATCCAAAATCGTACCAAACTGTATCATGTACAGCCCTACTTTTAACTAAACCATAAACACAAACTTCGTTTTGAAAAGTTTTTGTAAAAGACTATGAAAAAGATAGAAACAAAATAGTCGTTCGATAGTTACTAACCTCAGGAAGACGTCTTTGTTTGATCTTCAGTCTTCGTCTTCCATTCTTCATGAGTAAGTAAGATATTTCGTCTCTATATTTCTACATCCTAAGTCTAACTTATGAATGTTGACTTTAGTAACAATTCATCTAAACTTGACAACCAAACATGACATACCAACACCTGTTGGAGTCAACCGATCTATACTATAACAATCTCGTTTCTGAATTTGAGATATGTGAGCATCAACTATATATAGGTCTGAACAACTCAGTGATTAACTTACTCATCATCAAAATTATAACCAAAATCTTTAGTGGTAGAAGTGGTTTTTGAGAGATTTTTCTCCAATATATTTATTTTTCTCCGAGTTTCGGGTTGGGTTGAAACAACCTACTGATTTCCGGTGAACTAAAAGATAAATTAAATTGGATAGGATCTAGAATAGTTTTTGAGTTAGTAAAAAGGAATAGTAAAGATGTAGTTAAAAGTGAGATACAATTGAAATATATATAATTAAAAAATATATCCAATTGAGATAATTTTGTTATGTAACGATTGGGGCCGTCTTATGACCGTAAAACCTTTAGAGTAGTAGGGAAGAACAGAGAAGGTGTGATTGAAAAATCAAGTCAATCAAAGTCTATTATCATGAACAGTAAGTTTAGATAATTGACCATCTTTTCTTTCTAATTTTTATACAAATTTGGATACCTTTGCGGTATTTGGCACTTTCTTTCACGATTTATATGTAATTAGTATTTTGTTCGTATTTAGGTCATGTTTTTTTTTGTATTTTGATGTTTTTTTTTCTTTCATTATTTTTTTTTTTGTAATAAATCATATAACATTTTTTGGATTGAATAAAATATAATTGGAATATACATCAAAAGAATAAAAAAATAAAAAAAATAAAAAAGCTCACGTACCATAACTAACTCTAACTGGCACTCATATTAGGCCATGCAAAATCGACCACACAAAGTGCATTTTTAGCACCCAATTTTCTTTACTTGAGATGCTTAGCTTTAGCACCTAATTTTCTTTTACTTGAGATGATTAGCTTCTTTAGCTACCTAACTACCATGTAATTCTCCGTACAAATATATACAATCTAACAAAGTACAGAGATATTCACGGATCATTCAAACCTAGGGAAACGTCTGTCTTGAAACATAAAGACTTAATCAATACATCCTAAAAATTTCTTTTCTGTTCCGTCACCTCATTCAAACCACTAAAGAGTATGAGAGAGAAACGCACATTCCTCTTGCAGCTACCACGCCGCGGTAATTTTGGCAATGCAGAAACTAGTGTTCCCCTTTGAATAAAATGTTGTAATAAAATTATCAAACTTTTAGTTTCACCAAGACACCACCCAACCCAACATCATGCTACGAAATTTCCAATAAGCATTTGTGTCCCAATTTAAATAAATGCAAAGAATTCTCTGATAAAATTCATACATGGAATGTAAATTATGAATATAACTCAAACAATATAAAATAACGTTTGAAATAGATAGTAGGTGGATTTATTGGATTTGGTTGGAGAAAGAGAGTTTGACCTAGTTTTAAAAACAAGAAGAGCTATAAAAGGGTGAGTTTTCTATAAATCTTATACATTTTTACATCTGATTTTTAGGAGCAAAGAGCCGTCGTTCTCTTTCACGCATTTAGGATTTGCTATATTTTTATATTCTTCTTTATTTAATACTAGGTTTGTATCCGTGCCGTAATGACACAGGCTATATCTTATAGTTGATATCTATGAAAATTTAAAATGATTTGACACAATATCATCCAGAGATAATAAAAAGAAATAAATATTACTAATGTATAACGTGGAATCTAAGACGCCCATGAACCCAATAAATCCGGTTTCCCTATTCGAATATCCATGGTGTTCTTCTACTATAATCTATGTTATCCAAAGAAAGAATCATTGTAGTTCATTGTGTAACTAACATGTTAGTACCACGGTAAAGTATTAAAAATATCTATGATATGTAATCCATATATCGATTCAAATTACGTGAATAATTGCTAGACGTCTAAAGTTTACGAATAAAACTATCATCTGTAAAAGTAGGAGATAAGCATCACATGTAACCAAAAAAGTCTAATAGGCTAACCTCTTCGAAAGTATTAAAGGAGAACTTCCAGATACTCCACGTTTGACGTAGATGTTTCATTTAATTTTTCTCCCATCAACAACCTTAATCGTCTTGTCGTAGTGCGTCTCGACAATGCCACGTAAAGCTGTCTATGACTAAAAACGGGGGTTGTTAAATCTACTCCCACACATAAACAGGATGGTATTTCGGCTTAGATGTTGTCGATTGCAATTTATCAATTGAATATAAGCAACCTTCTCGGATCTTCTTATCAAATTTTCATATTAGATTTTTTTTGGTATGACTGCGTGTGACTCATTTCCCTGAAGAAAAAAGTGGGTTAGTAATCCATATTGCGCAAACAATGTGTATTTAACTTAGAAATAGTAAAATAATATTTGTTCATCAACAATAAAACAATAGATGTTGGTTACGTCGTTCGTTAACATAAAGTTAAATTCTTCTCACTTTCTCGTAACCCTGACAGTAACAACAGGGGAATTCCCTTCACCAAGAGAGTGTAGTCTCTTTAAGTTGTCCAAGATATTGAGGAATTGCCCATACGTAAGATCATAATTATTGACACGGACCTTTTCCACATAAAAGGGGAATCTTTTGTTACAATCGAACCAGAAATGATGTGGATTATTCAAGAATCGAAGTCGATTTGCTTTATAAAAACAAGAGATCAATGAACTTTTATGAAATAGTTTCACGGGATTCAGCCAATTGTCTCAATCGTGGAATATCATGGCGGATGTTCCAATCTTCTGGGGTTCATATGTAATCTATGGTGCCATCGTGATAGCTGAATTCTATAGTAGCTACAGGAAATTAATAGATAAAAAATCATACTAAAAACAAAGAAGTATAGTTAATAGTTGATTATACAGAAGAGAATATTGGATTCTTCGCCTTTCGAAACAAACACACCAAAAGAAGTATGAATACATGGCTGGAAAACAAAGGTTAGGAAATGGTGCTAGGGTGGTGAACAATGCTATACAAATGTATCAAATATATATTGATGTGGTAATTAATAATGCTAATAATCAAACAATAGAATCAATAGCTCATCATTTTCTAATAATAATAACTTTTCCATTTAATTTTAGATATAATTAAATAATATTCTATGGTGGTGGTTAATAAATGCTATATAAAAACCTAATAAATATATTTATAACAGATGGATAATGAATAGGCTGATGAAACACCAAAGCTATAAACACCAAGATGTTCAAGAGTTCTCCAAGTCGTGTTCCAATAAATCATGCTATTGTGTACTTTGCAGTGAACATTTAAAACCAAAAAATTAAAACCAAAGAATTAATTAGGGAAAAATTAGAACCAAAGAAATTACATCTCTTTGAAGAGTTTGGTTAGGTCATAAGATATTAGGTTGAAACTCTTGGCCTCCCTTCATTCAGTTTGTATCAAGCAATGAAGCAAGGCTTTTAATGTGTTATCGACAAAAACTTATTTATGTAATGCAAAATTTACTTTATCTAGTTCCAGTGAAAAAACAAAGAATGTCGCCTATGAAATCAACATTAGATATGAGTTATATAAACAAATTATTTAAAATTAGTGATGAATGTAGCTAAACAGGGGAATGAACCTGGCATGAATCAAACACGTAACCTTCTGTCGCGGAGTCATACGCGCTACCGTTACGCTACAAATCTGTCTTAAATGAGATTTGTCTTAGTATGAGATCTAATGTCCTTGTGACACCCATACATGTAGCGAACACCTGTGGGTGTGTCCATTTATTTATCAAATGAGTAAATAACTCCACTTGGCAAAGTGAAAGTATAGTAAAATACCATGATGCAAGTATTAATAAGCTAGAAGTACACAGAACCTCCCTTACCATGCCCTTCTTCAATTCGATTTTTGTACCATTTATTTTGGTTTTCGTACCTTCAATACAGAATGAGAATGTCTTTATGGAAAAAAAAATCCAAGGGAGACAGGAAGTGAAAAAACTCAGCAATTTTGTTGAAGTATGCAAACTTCACATTATGAAATTCTTCACTACCTTAGGTGCAACCTGCCACAAAGAGAGAATACTGAAATATGAGAATTTCAACTACTCCTTCAACAAATTACCACAAAGAGAAAATACGAAGGCTTGAAATACATTTCCTAAATGTCGTTGACAACTTTAAACTCTCCACTAAAATGTGTCATTTCCATGATACCAAATTTAGATTTTTCCAATGTAATTCAAATATCATTAATGTATTGCTACCTTATGTTTTCAACGTCCCCGGCTAGAAAATAAGAACACTAACAAAATTTATACAGAAAAAATTTCAGTGTTGGAGACACCCATCAACATGTCGTAGCTCAAAGGACCATAAACTGACTTTCTTAGAGCAATCACAGTCATACGAGTATACCAAACGATCAAAGAGTAAAAATTTTACTCTTTGGTCCGTCTGAAACGCAACGATGCATGAGTAAAATTTGATCGGGCGGTTATCTAAGGTAGCGCCTGGAGTGGGGCGCACGTCTAGGTAAACGTCTGTTGAAACGGGCGTATGCCTATGAATACACTTGGGTGGGGCGGACATTTGGTGAACGCTCGATGGGAGGCGTAACCCAAAAGAACGCCTGATGATAGACGCACCCCTAGATGCACGCCCCAGAGACAGGCGCTCTCTTAGCCGAACGCCTGATAGGGCAGAATCATATCCAAACGCAAGTTATTTTTCTATACGTGCAGCTGGTACGTGTTTCAGCGGAGACGGGCGTACGTTTAGACATCCGCTTGAAGCATCTGGCGCTTCCCTAGCCGAACGCGTGACTCACCAGGCGGAGGGTTGGGTGAGCGCCTGATGGGGCGTCCTCTTGGTTACCCACACAACTCTCTTCTCCCATTCCACACTTTCGTTTTCTTCTGAAGCCTTCACAAACACAAACACAGACGCACTCCAAACCAGCCGCCTACCATTCAACACACTTCTCCCTCCAAATCAAGATCAACCTTTTTTCAAATTTTTCCAACGTTTGGCAGATTTGGTACCAAGTAATCTAAGTTAGGATTATTTCAAAGCAAGCAAGGTAATAAATTTAAACTTTGATATAAATTATAATTGATTTCATAGGTTTAGATTATGATTTAGGTTAATGTTTTGTTAATTAAATTTGTATATATATGTTTAAAGATTAAACATATGATTATGAAATAGACATATTAGGCTTTAGAAATTGTAATTTTGGAATTGGGTATATTTCTAGGGTTATGGAAGTTGTAAATTGGGTATGAAAAATTGATGAGAATTTGTTGAATTGAAGTTAAAATTGATTAAGTTGTTGGTTAATTTGAGTTGGGTTGTGGTTAATTTTATGACTAATTGACTTGTTTGTCTTTCAAATTTGGGAATTAGGAATGTTTATGTTTTATAATGAATGTTTATGGAATTATAGAATTGGGGAATTATGATGATTTTTTGTACAATTGATGATTTGATTAGTAGTGGTCTATTTTGTGAATCATGAATTTTGTAATTTGGTTGTTTTTTGTATGTTGGTATATTTGATTATCTAATTAGATAATTACTTTTGTAATGATGAAATTATTATTTTTGTGGATTTATTGATTAATGTAGAGTTTTATATTTGTGCATTGTGAGGATTACTCTTGATTTTGAAACTTGTATGTACTGTTTGCATAGATGTTGAGCAATGTGACGTCGAGATTCGTTGGTCGAAAAAAGAGGAACAAGAATGCTAAAATTGTTGAGGATCCAGAAATAGACCCTTGTACTGAAGAAATGGTCGATGTTCCCGGGTTGGCAAACTATACAGTGATGGAAGATGCTCAGGGTCACGCATCGACCAATATTACATATTCAACCGATACAGAATTCAAGTATTTACATCGTGGTTCCCTCAAATCGGTCATTCAGACCTATACAGGTATTACTAAACACAACCTAGGGTTAAATACATTATTTAAAATGTAGGATGAGACCGTTTATTGACCATGTATGTAGTAGATTAGTCTCATGCTTTGATTGACTATATTTTTGAGCGTTTTTGGGATACCACGAACACGTTTCACTTCTCCTTTGGTGAGATTGGGTTCACACCGCTTGATTGGGTCATGTTGATAGGATTAAGTATTGGTCTTGGTAGTTGTATTCCGTATGACTCGGCGAAGTACCAATTTGAATATGTCCGGGCGCATGTTTTTCTAGAAATTAAAGATAGTGAGGTTTGTAAAAGAGAACATATTCCCGCCCAGTGGGTTTCAGATGCAATTACAGTTGTATTTTTGAGCACATATTTTAAGCCAGGAACGTTGGTTGCGGCTAACGATGATAGCATACTTGCTGAAAGAGTTGCCAAAGCTTTTTGTATCTATGTTTTGGGATAATTTTTCTTTTCCAATGAAAAAAACTATATTGATGCTGGATGGTTAGTTGCTTTTGAGGATCTGAATGCAGTTGCCACTTATGACTGGGGTAGTGCTGCATTTACAAAATTATATTCCGGACTCGCTGCATCTGGCAGGGGACAAAAGTCACTAGCCGGACCCTTCCAAATATTGGAGGTAAATTTCTTAGTTTAATTTTTATTTCTTTTAAATGTTTATTTCCTGCTAATTTATTTATTTCGTTGGTTGTCTTCATATTCTAGTTTTGGGGCTACAAATATATGGGCATATGTCGACCAAAGGACCCAACGAGTGAAAGTGAAGCAGTGTGGCCTAGAAGTTCTCGGTGGAAGGGTACACGAAGGAAGATTATTGATATTGTTCGTTCAAGGACTTTTCTGAATCAGTTGTCTGTAGACGATGTGACCTGGTAACCGTGGGAATCCGCGATCTTAGTCCTAGAAACTGATATTGGACGGAAAAGGGTTATATTCACTTGGCTAGGCACTGTGAGTTGATAATTTATTTCCATAGGATTATTTTTTATTTTCTTTGAATTTCGGTTAGTTGATTGGTTTATTTGTTGATAGTTATTTTCTTTTCACAGAATAACGTGTATCTCGGAGAACGGTGTTTGAGGCAATACCATGAACCATGGGGCGTTCCCAGCAACCCGCCTACTCGTATTAGCAACCTGAACAATGACGAAGCTAACGAGATGAGGGAAAACGAAGTGGTCCCTGCAAGAAAATTAGTGCATGTTGTTACGTATGATTTGTATATGGAGTATTGGCGACATGTAACTAACTTGCAAAAATATGCCACCAAAGTCGATTGGGAGGTTGAAACATACGGTTATGCTGGTGACCGTATTAAACACAACATCCAAGAACCTGTTGAACATGTACCCATTCCGCCTCAACAACAATTGTCATACGTAAGTATAAAACAAACCACTGTTTTTTTTATATATAAAAATGGGTGAGAATGTAATTTAATTTTTTTCATAACAGGTCGAAGCTTGTGGTTTGGTTCAACAATATGCTGATTTACGCAAGAGTTTTGTACGTTTACGTTAAATGAAATGAATGAGAGGATGGAGTTTATCATGGCAAAAGATGAAGAAATACAGGGTCAACAAACTCACATCAACAATTTGGAGTCACAGCTGGCCTATTTTCGTCAACAACAACCACCCATTGGGTTTGGCACTTTTTCTCAAACTTTGCCACCACAAATGTGGAATACCATGGGTCAGGGATCATCATCAACAATGCAATCAAGTAACTACATATCCAGATCATCTTTGCCTCAATTTATGTCCCCGCGCTCGGCGTCCGGGAATCAAGATACGGATTTGTAGTAATTCATTTGCATTGAATTGTCAGTTGAACATATATTTTTTTCCTTTGATATATCTTTTGTCAGATTTGAATTGTCATTTCAAAAGACTTTTCTTACATTTGCGTTGTCTTTTACCTGCTTTGTGTTGTCATCTCCAGAGATATTGATAATCTTTGCTTTGTCCTTTATATCTGTTTTGTATTGTCATTTCAAAAAGATATTTAATTTTTTCCTTTGTCGTTTTTTCTGCTTGGTCTTGTCTTCTCAACCGACACTTCTTATCTTTGATGCGTCTATTCACCCCACTTGCTTCTACTCAGTTAATTTTTAAAATACCAAGCTTGTTTGGTCATATCAAAACTCAAAGACTTAACTTAATATGCCTATAAATTGAACACTCGATTATCCAAGTATACAAACCAAAACTACAAACATCATCAACCAATGACATACTATGAGAATAACAATCACTATTATGCTTCTTCTTCTTCTTCTTCTTCTTCATCTGGTGATGATGATAACAATAGTTTGTACTCATCAGACGCAGATTAAGTTGCATTGAGCCAAAATAACCAAGCAGTCACTGCAGGATTGATCTTTTCAAGTATGAACTTGCCACATACTCTATCCAAATACCAAGAGAACGTGATGCCGGTGCAAAAATTCTCTGGAATAATTACTTTTGCAGAAACCCGACGTTTCCACCTAATGTATTTCGTAGAAGATTTAGAATACGACGAGAATTGTTCAACCGTATATTGGGAGATGTTGTAGCTATAAATAATTATTTTGTTCAAAAAAAAGATGCTTGTGGCGTTCCTGGATTAACCCCTCATCAAAAAGTTACTTCAGCAATACGAATATTAGTTTATGGATGTGCGACCGACGCAATAGATGAATACTTACGGATCGGAGAAACCACTGTTGGATTTTGACGGACCAAAGACCAAATTTGGGTTTGGTCCGTCTTTTAATCCAATTATTGTGGTTGCTCTTATGATCCATAAAAACTCAAACCAACGGAAAACTATGTTCACTGACAAAAATGAACAACAGCATATATGCATTACAGATAGGAAATGAGATTGAGATAAAGAGAGGACCTGTAAGTTAAGAATGGTGATGATCTACCTATGCACAACGCTTCTACATCAAGTGATTCTGTTGTAAATTAATTTTCGTCGATTTCTGCAGTTGAAGTGTTTTTTCAGCCAAGTGGCCAGTATGTTTGGTCTAAGTTAGAGTCTGTAGTACACATAAAACAAAAGAAAATAAAATAAAAAATATGCTAGTATGTCATTCAGCTTTTTAGACAGAAACCTTTTTAAAAGTGTTAATGAATAACCGGGAAAAAATAATTTTCCAACTGCAATACACGTTCCACCACTGAGAGTCTCTCATGAGTTTCTTTTGAGTCTATATTGATGCAGCAACGTACTATATTCATTGGAAAACATGAAGTTGCCATCATAAATCACCAGTTACTTATTTATGAAACCAATTTCATATATGTATCAATTTATGTCTTCATGTAACTTAGAGGTAATTTACAAATACACTGATAGTCAAAGTAATCACATCATCCCCATGAGGAATATACTGCTCTTGAGAAAATAGTATTGTCGGTAAAAAAATCTTAGAGAGAGATGTAACATAAATAACATGCATTAACAGATCCAACATATTAAACCAAATAGTAACGTAGTTTCTTCATCTCATATATACAACTCGAAAAGTCTTGCTATGTAACGCCTTGGTTAGCAATTTTGTTAACCGAGATAACAAAATAGGTCACCGTTCAAGTAAATTATATCATTTAATTTCGGGAATTAAATCTAGAATTGGCTAAAACACAAAGGGTATCACAAAGTTACGAAAGCGATCACGCACCTTTCATATGTTACTCGCCCGCAAGAACTGTAGATTTATTTTGTATCCAAGAGGAGGTTGACCTATCTTTGGGTGGTAGCGTACATGTTGAGAAGCGTACTATTATTCCAAACTAATATTCTTTATCTAATACCTGAGGTTCTGGAGAGTCAGGTCACACATTATGGATAGTTGGCCATTCGATCTCTTGATTTCTTGTATAATGGTTAGGCTGGTAAGAACACCTACCACATCTACAAACACATAAGAATCCTAAAATACCTAAACCATCATCGGGGAGAGACATAATGATATGAAAAATCGAATGTTTAAAATAACTGACCAATAAGATAGGTGTTTGCAGTATTCGACTCAAGTTCCCATTAACCAAGCTCTGTGTTGTTTCCAATTTCGAAAATACGTTTCAACCCATATTTCCTATATACTTGTCAGAACTCTAAAACTTCATCAGTGGTGGCCATTCATTGAGTTAAAAAACGAAAGAAACATCATTTACCTAGATGTTTTCTCGGCATTAAACACATACCCAAAAGTGAAACCAAACTCTCACCAAATTTGTTGTATTCCTCTTCGTTTCTAAATCTTTTCCTAAACCCATTGAACATAACTCATAGACCATGGTTAGAGCAGCAACAAACCCTTGGTGAACTTGGAGAAGTAGACTGGTCGCGGCTGAACCTTGCAGTGAAGAATTACTCGTTCAGGCATTTCATCAAGCACATAGTATGCGTCCTGCTGCTGATAGAAGAACACATTAGTTGTAAATGTATAAACCTTTTTTTTTAAATCTCCTTCCCTACAAAATTAAAATCTAATGTAAACCCATGTTATCTAATACATTCAGAACTCTTATACACCCATCAACTCAACCACAATAATCAGTTGCAGCAACAACTTCAGCTAAAATTTCAGGCCAATATACTTGACCAAAATCTATCTACAGCAGTACCACTTCTTCCCTGACTTCTCATTTCCTTGCTGTTAACTCAAGTCTGAGGTAAACAAAATCTTCTGAAATAACAAAACTGTAAAGACTTCACTAATCTTCTCCACAAATCACCATTATTAACATCATCAGATCTCCTTCCTTGGCTGAATTTTGCACTCACAAATTCACGCCAAATTATCCAAACTCGAGCAAACCGGAGTGACGGGAACAAAAATAAATCAAGATCCATGGAAACATCACAGGAAAACCGGAGTGATGGGAACAACAATACGGATGCAAGATTACGAGGAATTCGTAGTGCTGTTGATCACCCGCTTTGAGAAGGGGTTGAAACGTAATCAACAACAACGACATCAGGATGTCCTTCTGCGAGAATTTATCCCCAAGGGATAAGTAGAGGAAATCATTGGGTATATATCGCAACTCCACCCTTAAGTGAGTGGATAAGACGGGATATTGTGCAAGTGGATTTGATTTTGCGTAAAATATTACGAAAATTAGAGAAAGAAAACAGACTACTAAAAGCGTCACCGGATAAGAGACCGCAAACGGGTAGTACCCAACACTCTGACAGTGTCACTCCGCACCGAATTGCACAACCTTCACGTGAGGGTTGGTGGGCACGATAGGTGCAGAATGGTTACAATAAGAGACATATATCATCTGAAAGGCAAGGTGCTGAAGATCGAATGCCGAATGACCGCTACGAAAGAAATCATTTCGTCAAAGAAACAAAACGACAATCTGGAACTAGCCATTGGAAAAACAACATGCGCGAACGAGAGGAATACCTCAAAGAGTAAAGGCGAAAAAAGTACCTTGACGAACGGAAGCGGAAGAAACATTACGATGGAAACCGACACTCAAGGAAATACAAACATGAGAAAGCAAAATCTAGGCGGAACAAAGAGTTAGTTAGAAATAAGTGAATTCGCCAAAAAACTGAAGGAGAATCGTCACAAATAGAATAACTCAATAAAAGGAAGTTAAGCGAGCTGATTAAACAAATGCTAGCTAAAAAAAATCCTTAGAAGAGAGGCTACAAGTTCTAGCAATGAAAAGATCGATGGACTCACCTTTCATCGAGGAGATAAGACGGTTTCGTCCTCCATCAAATTTTATGCAACCCCAGTTTAAGGAGTTATTCGACGGAAATAACGGCAATCTTGTAGCATGTTCAAAATTTCCAAGCTTCAATGAGTCTATGGGGGTATAACGATGAGCTGTTATGCAGAAGTTTTCCTGTAACACTAACATGTAAGGCTTTGACTTGGTTCTCCCAGCTAGAATCAAATTCAATTGTAAACTTCGGAATGCTGTCAGATGCATTTTTTGAGCAGTATAAGATCAATTTGGGAAGTGAAATGGGGAGCAATTATCTGTTTGGACTGCACAAATAAATAAACGAAAGTCTAGCGACTTTTAACCAGCGGTTCCGTCAAGAAGTCGGCGCAGTTGATGATGGACTCATCATTGAAGCATACAAGAATGCCTTGCCTTATGGTGAATTTGGGATGTTCAATTCCTTAATCGTGCAACCGGTTGGAAACCTCAAAGAGTTGTATACACAAGGGTAAAAAAAGAAAAAGAGTATAATTGTCACAGACGAAAGGGTTAACAACGGAGATTTCGTCCAAAGAAAAATATCATCCAGAGGACGACTCAAGGAAGGAAAATCGTGATAGTTCGAAAAGCAGAAACGAAGAAACAAAAGAATTCAATAGGGGTCAAAGAAGAAGGGATGGAACAAAGTTTCCAAGTCTCAATATTGTATTAAGAGAACTTCACAGGAAAATCAAAGTTTCGCTCCCTATCCCAAGACTTTTATTCGAAGATACCAAAGCAAAAAGAGATAAAAGCAAATATTGTGTTTATCATAATGATCACGGGCATACCACATACATTTGTCAGAAGCTAGCGTCCAAGATCCAGAAAATGATCGATAAAAGGGAAACTCCAATAATATGTGAAAAGAGATACATCATGGATCAACACACTAAATCTGCGGGAAATCCTGGTAAGCCATACGAGAAGCGATTCAGCTTTAAGAAAAGCCCATGAAAATGCTACACGCCTGAAGATACGAAAAATACAGGATTGGAGAATATCAAACAAGGTGGATTATGTCAATTTGATTGGCACTGAGACTCTGGAAGAAGGGAAGATGGAGATATCATTTACAAATACCGACTTCATCGGAATTTATTATCCATATAATGATGCGGTTGTTATCCTGGCCCTCATCGGAATGTATAAGGTACAACGTGTCCTGATTGATACTGGAAAATCAATAAGCGTCATATTTTCTGAAGCTTACTCCTCGATGAGCTTGAATGAATGGCAATTCAAAGCTGATTATAATCTGATCGTCAAATTCAGTGGCAAAACTGTGATTGCATAGGAAGAGTTAGCTTTCCCACAACCGTTGGGGGGAAAACGTTCATGCAATATTTCTCGTTTCTCGACTGTCGTGCACCTTACAATGCTATACTTGGTCGAGATTGGATTAATTCCATGGAGGTATCACGAAAGTAGCATCTCACAAGTATCACAAAAGTGCAATGGAAGAATACCGGAAATTAAAAATAAAAGGCGGCGAGATACTCCAAGTCGAGAAGAAGTTATAACAACCACAACATTTCCCTGTCACCTACCAGGAGAGGGAAAAAATGACCACCGACGATCAAAAAGTTGATAGAGGTGCAAGTTGGGAATCAGAGGAGCATACTACCTTCATCGGAACAAAACTTTCAGAAGATGAACGTGAAAATTTTGTTGCTTTTTTGAAAGAAATTAAATAAAGATGTATTTCCTTGAAGCTTAAAGGATATGTCGGGAAAATTATCCGTGAAAATTACAAACCAGTAAGGTAGAAATCGCGTAAGATGGCTCCAGATCATAAAAAAAAGGTAGCAGAAGAGATCGAAAGAATGTTAGAAGCAGGCATCATCATACCAATACGGTACCCCAAGTGGTTATCAAACATAGTTTTGTTCCAAAGAAGAACGGTAAAATCAGAGTGTGTATTGATTTTACAAACTTGAACAAAACATATCTGAGTGATCCATATCCGTAACCCAAAATCCCAGATTTGGTCGACGCTACATCAAGGTATGATAGGTTATATTTTATGGACGGGTACTCTGGTTATAACCATATACCATTACATAAAAATGATCAAGATCATACCATATTCATTACTGATAAAAGCATTTATTGTTATGTCGTCATACTATTCGGCCTAAAATATGCAGGGGCAACTTATCAACGTCTGGTAAACTAGTTGTTTTATGGTTGTTGGGAACAAGCCGTTATAGGCTCAATTATGGCCGAACGGCCAACCCTTGGATGAGCGTCTCAAATTGATCTGAGCCTCGACTCAACTTGACTCGCTCGACCAAGGGTTGACCTAGCGGTTTAATCTTCTTCGAGAAACCATTTTTCCTATTGTCCAAAATTGAGTTTACCAAGTGGATACTCAAATGGGAATTCCTACCTAGTCCCCCTTGACTTGCTTTAAAATTGATCCCACCAACATTTCCATACATGGTAAGTAGAAGTTAGAGGAAAAAAACATAAGAGAGTCGAGAGAAGATATACAAAAAGAAAAACACGAGAAAAACAAAAAAAAAAAAAAAATCTTCTTTTTAATACAAAAGAAGAATACACACATTCCTTTTATATTCTACAACCACTTGTATTTCTAAATTAAGACATTATATGTTGTCAATCTTATTTACTAGCTATTGTTGTTAATTAATTTTACGATCCAATTCTGACTAAAAAAGATTAGATTAATCAAACAAGTACTATTTTTTAATTTTTAAGAGATTAGAGTATTTGAACTACTTATAGAATACTTACCATAAGAAAAAAAATCGTTCCAGGGAGCACTCCAAGCTTAGATATCACATTCAAGGTATAAAACCCACTTCTTTTTTGAACTATGTGTTAATCTAAAAGTGGGTATAAAATGGTCATCCATATCGCATTAAAAATTCACGTACATTTAGGTGTAATTTTCTTAACTATTAACTTTTGATATTCTTATATTTTACTTGTGCACGAATTCAAGTGTGAGCGTAAATGATCTTCCATGATATCTCGTTTTAGGGTCACACGTATATACTTTTTCAATCTTATTTATTTTTGATATGTTTATGTTTTATGTAAAAACGAACCCAAGTATGAGCATAAATGGTCTTCCATGATATCTCATCTTAGGGTCACATGTACATACTTGCACAACTTTCTTTTATTTTTATATTTTACGTGGGCATGAAGCCAAATAAATGGTCTTCCATGATATCTCGTCTTAGGATCATACATACATACTTGTGCAGTTTTCGTAATTATTTTTTTAATGCTTTACGTGGTCACGAACCCAAGTGTGAGCATAAATGATCTTCCATGATATTTCTCCTTAGGGTCACATGTACATACTAGCATAATTTTTTTTTTTAATTTTACATTGACACAAATCCAAGTGTGAGTATAAATTGTCTTCCATGATA
The DNA here is from genome assembly GCA_023531435.1 of Papaver californicum. Taxonomy (NCBI): domain Eukaryota; kingdom Viridiplantae; phylum Streptophyta; class Magnoliopsida; order Ranunculales; family Papaveraceae; genus Papaver; species Papaver californicum. The sequence continues at coordinate 9,963,762 of JAJJMC010006585.1, read as the reverse complement.
TTCCACCTTAGGGCCACTCCTACATACTTGTGTATTAATTTTTATACTTAATCAATTTAAACTATTTATCATTTATGTGTGAAAATCCAAGTGTGGATATAAAGCGGTGTACACTCTCATCTTAGTTCCCTTGTTAAATCTAATAATTATTCAATTAATAATTTATCTCGTCATTCATGGGATAATTAATATATCATTGGTTTAATCTTGATATTCCTCCCAATATCGAATTTGAACCAAATATCTCATTAAACTCTAATGTTGAGTCCGTAGTCGAAGTAGACTATTAAGTGATACTTTTTCATGCTTGAAATCATCATTGATTCTTTGTCATCACATTTGGAGTTGCTCTAAACTCTAATGATTGAGTCTATTGTCGATCTAGACATTACGTTTAATCCTTTATCTTCACGTTAAACTTGGATTCGAACTAGACACTTAATATTTTCAACATACTAAGAATTGATCCAGATTCCCTAGACATATGAATTATTGAGTGTTGACCTAAACTCTTAATTAAAGCTTTCAATTATTCCTTGGATTGTATGTCCCAAAAATGAAAATTCTTTCTCGTTCTTCGGCAAGTCATATATTATGGGTCAATAACATAAGTACGCATATGTACGTTTTGATAAGGTAAATCATAATCATTTTCATTCATGAAGTAAGGCCAATCATATAATTGGGAAAATAATGTGCCTAACTCCTTCCGTCTCATACTAGAATCTCCTTACAAAAACTCTCTGATAGAAAACCATGAACATGTAAGTCATAACTAGATTTTGTTTTTCCTGCAAGAAATGAATATAGTTAAGAAATGGTCCTTACTTCTTTTAGTTCGGTGGTGACTTCAAAACATGTTTTTCCAGGATAACTTTTTATTAACGAACTATAAAGAAGTTATCATTATACGACTTGTGCATCAGATATTTATGAACGAATGACAAATTTCGCGCACTCCCTCCTCTTATATTTTCTTTTAAGGCCACATATGTCTCCCCTCCACAGAGATATAGAGGCCTGATAGAGCTCGGCGCAGCTGCACCCATTCTGATCTCCTTCCATAATTTTTACAAAATGCATTCGAATATGCATTCAAATATGCACTAGAAATTGCTTTCAACAGTGCACTTTGAATATGTATTCAAAACATATTTTTCGAACAAGAATTTAAACTAGAAAATTCTAGTTTTTCGGAAGTTCAACACTAAGTAATAAAAAGTACAACTTAATCGTTATGTCGTGGTCATCAAAAGTACAACAAATATATTTTGAGATTGTATACGGTGAGTTATATAACACAAGTTATGTAAATTCTTCCTTATACACTTTGATCTCATAATGGTCAAGTCTCTTAACTAGGGTTGTACATGGTATGGTACAAATTGTAAAACCGCATCGTATCATACCGTTTAAGCCTAAGCCTAACTATACCATCTATCCAACGGCTTGGCATGGTTTTAATTTTGTGAAAACCGTTGATCTTGGTATAGTTTTGCTTTAGCACAAAACCAAACCAAAAAACCGCTGGTAAAATCGTTAATAGTAGTTATTAGATTCTTTCATTAATGACCATTAGAATATGGCCTAACCTAATTAATTCCACTCCATTCTCTTCACTATTTATTTTAATCTTTTTATTTGATAATTATTTGTACTGCGAAAGTATATTCTCGAACAAGATAATACTGAATTTAGTTAATCAAAATCAACATCATACTCTATAAACAGAAACGGTTTCATCCTTCAATTGTTTGTTTACAAATGACAACAATAATGACTAATGAGATGTCAAATAGATACGCATTAAGAAGTGTACACTATGCTAGAATTTTCTAACCGTGTACTTGGCATGACTTATAGACATTTATTGCGACTCATGTGTACTAAATACTAATATTATTTTTATTTTTGAAAAATTAATGGTTTTACACCGAACCGTCTCATTCAAAACCTTACCAAACCGTTTATGAAATGATTTGGTACAGTTTCAAAAACTTAAAAACCAATGCTCTTGGTTTCGGTTTTGGTTTCATCCAAAATCGTACCAAACTGTATCATGTACAGCCCTACTTTTAACTAAACCATAAACACAAACTTCGTTTTGAAAAGTTTTTGTAAAAGACTATGAAAAAGATAGAAACAAAATAGTCGTTCGATAGTTACTAACCTCAGGAAGACGTCTTTGTTTGATCTTCAGTCTTCGTCTTCCATTCTTCATGAGTAAGTAACATATTTCGTCTCTATATTTCTACATCCTAAGTCTAACGTATGAATGTTGACTTTAGTAACAATTCATCTAAACTTGACAACCAAACATGACATACCAACACCTGTTGGAGTCACCGATCTATACTATAACAATCTCGTTTCTGAATTTGAGATATGTGAGCATCAACTATATATAGGTCTGAACAACTCAGTGATTAACTTACTCATCATCAAAATTATAACCAAAATCTTTAGTGGTAGAAGTGGTTTTTGAGAGATTTTTCTCCAATATATTTATTTTTCTCCGAGTTTCGGGTTGGGTTGAAACAACCTACTGATTTCCGGTGAACTAAAAGATAAATTAAATTGGATAGGATCTAGAATAGTTTTTGAGTTAGTAAAAAGGAATAGTAAAGATGTAGTTAAAAGTGAGATACAATTGAAATATATATAATTAAAAAATATATCCAATTGAGATAATTTTGTTATGTAACGATTGGGGCCGTCTTATGACCGTAAAACCTTTAGAGTAGTAGGGAAGAACAGAGAAAGTGTGATTGAAAAATCAAGTCAATCAAAGTCTATTATCATGAACAGTAAGTTTAGATAATTGACCATCTATTCTCTCTAATTTTTACAAATTTGGATACCTTTGCGGTATTTGGCACTTTCGTTTCACGATTTATATGTAATTAGTATTTTGTTCGTATTTAGGTCATGATTTTTTTTGTATTTTGATGTTTCTTTTCTTTCATTATTATTTTTTTATTTTTTTGTAATAAATCATATAACATTTTTTTGATTGAATAAAATGTAATCGACATATTTATCAAAAGAATAAAAAAATAAAAAATCTCACTACATAAAGTTCAATTCTTCCTACTTTCTCGTAACCCTGACAGTAACAACATTGACATAAAGTCCAATTCTTCCCACTTTCTAGTAACCCTGACAGTAACAATAGGGGAATTCCCTTCACCAAGAGAGTGTAGGCTCTTTAAGCTGTCCAATATATTGAGGAATTGTCCATACGTAAGATCATAATTATTGACACGGGCCTTTTCCACATAAAAAAAGAATCTTTTGTTACAATCGAACCAGAAATGATGTGGATTATTCAAGAATCGAAGTCGATTTGCTTTATAAAAACAAGAGATCAATGAACTTTTATGAAATGGTTTCACGGGATTCAGCCAATTGTCTCAATCGTGGGATATCATGGCGGATGTTCCAATCTTCTGGGGTTCATATGTAATCTATGGTGCCATCGTGATAGCTGAATTCTATGGTAGCTACATAAAATTAAAAGATAAACAATCATACTCAAAAACAAAGAAGTATAGTTAACAGTTGATTATACAGAAGAGAATATTGGATTTTTCGTCTTTCGAAACAAACACACCAAAAAAAGTATGAATACATGGCTGGAAAACAAGGTTAGGAAATTGTGCTAGGATGGTGAACAATGCTAGACAAATGTATCAAATATATATTGATGTGATAATTAATGTTAATAATCAAACAATAGAATCAATAGCTCATCATTTTCTAATAATAATAATGAATTTTCCATTTAATTTTAGATATAATTAAATAGTATTCTATGGTGGTGGTTAATAAATGCTATATAAAAACCTAATAAATATATTTATAATAGATGAATAATGAATAGGCTAATGAAACACCAAAGCTATAAACACCAAGATGTTCAAGAGTTCTCCAAGTTGTGTTCCAATAAATCATGCTACTGTGTACTTTGCAGTGAACATTTAAAACCAAAAAATTAAAACCAAAGAAAAAATTATGGACAACACTAACAAAATTTATACAGAAAAAATTTCAGTGTTGGAGACACCCATCAACATGTCGTAACTCAAAGGACCATAAACCGACTTTCTTAGAGCAATCACAGTCATACGAGTATACCAAACGATCAAAGAGTAAAAATTTTACTCTTTGGTCCGTCTGAAACGCAACGAACACGTTTCACTTCTCCTTTGGTGAGATTGGGTTCACACCGCTTGATTGGGTCATGTTGATAGGATTAAGTATTGATCTTGGTAGTTGTATTCCGTATGACTCGGCGAAGTACCAATTTGAATATGTACGGGCGCATGTTTTTCTAGAAATTAAAGATAGTGAGGTTTGTAAAAGAGAACATATTCTCGCCCAGTGGGTTTCATATGCAATTACGGTTGTATTTTTGAGCACATATTTTGAGCCAGGATCGTTGGTTGCAGCTAACGATGATAGCATACTTGCTGAGAGAGTTGCCAGAGCGTTTTATATGTATGTTTTGGGACAATTTTTCTTTTCGAATGAAAAAAACTATATTGATGCTGGATGGTTGGCTGCTTTTGAGGATCTCAATCCAGTTGCCACTTATGACTGGGGTAGTGCTGCATTTACGAAATTGTATTCCGGACTCGCCGCATCTGGCAGGGGAAAAAAGTCACTAGCCGGACCCTTCCAAATATTGGAGGTAAATTTCTTAGTTTAATTTTTATTTCTTTTAAATGTTTATTTCTTGCTAATTTATTTATTTCGTTGGTTTTCTTCACATTCTAGTTTGGGGGTACGAATATATGGGCATATGTCGACCAAAGAACCCAACGAGTGAAAGTGAAGCAGTGTGGCCTAGAAGTTCTCGGTGGAAGGGTACACGAAGGAAGAGTATTGATATTGTTCGTTCAAGGAATTTTCTTAATCAGTTGCTGTAGACGATGTGACCTGGCAACCGTGGGAATCCGCGATCTTAGTCCTAGAAACTGATATTGGACGGAAAGCAATAGAGCTCTCAGAGAAAAGGGTTATATTCAATTGGCTAGGCACTGTGAGTTGATAATTTATTTCCATAGGATTGTTTTTTATTTTCTTTGAATTTCGATTAGTTGATTGGTTTATTTGTTGATAGTTATTTTCTTTTCACAGAATAACATGTATCTCGGAGAACGGTGTTGGAGGCAATACCATGAAACACGGGGCGTTCCCAGCAACCCGCCCACTCGTATTAGCAACCTGAACAATGACGAAGCTAACGAGATGAGGGAAAAGGAAGTGGTCACTGCAAGAAAATTAGTGCATGTTGTTACGTATGATTTGTATATGGAGTATTGGCGACATGTAACTAACTTGCAGAAATATTCCACCAAATACGATTGGGAGGTTGAAACATACGGTTATGCTGGTGACCGTATTAAACACAACATCCAAGAACCTGATGAACATGTACCAATTCCGCCTCAACAACAATTGTCTTACGTAAGTATAAAACAAACCACTGTTTTTTTATATATAAAAATGGGTGAGAATGTAATTTAATTTTTTTCATAACAGGTCGAAGCTTATGGTTTGGTTCAACAATATGCTGATTTACGCAAGAGTTTCGTACGTTTATGTTAAATGAAATGAATGAGAGGATGGAGTTTATCATGGAAAAAGATGAAGAAAAGGTGGGGTCAACAAACTCACATGAACAATTTGGAGTCACAGCTGGCCCATTTTCGTCAACAACAACCACCCATTGGGTTTGGCACTTTTTCTCAAACTTTGCCACTACAAATGTGGAATACCATGGGTCAAGGATCATCATCAACAATGCAATCAAGTAACTACACATCCAGACCATCTTTGCCTCAATTTATGCCTCCGCGCTCGGCGTCTGGGAATCAAGATACATATGTGTAGTAATTAATTTGCATTGAATTGTCAGTTGAACATATATTTTTTTCTTTGATATATCTTTTGTCAGATTTGAATTGTCATTTCAAAAGACTTTTCTTACATTTGCGTTGTTTTACCTGCTTTGTGTTGTCATCTCCAGAGATATTTATAATCTTTGCTTTGTCCTTTATAGGGTTGTATTGTCATTTCAAAAAGATATTTAATTTTTTCCTTTGTCGTTTTTTCTGCTTGGTCTTGTCTTCTCAACCAACACTTCTTCTCTTTGATGCGTCTATTCACCCCATTTGCCTCAACTCAGTTAATTTTTAAAATACCAAGCTTGTTTGGTCATATCAAAACTCAAAGACTTATCTTAATATGCCTATAAATTGAACACTCGATTATCCAAGTATACAAACCAAAACTACAAACATCATCAACCAATGGCATACTATGAGAATAACAATCACTATTATGATTCTTCTTCTTCTTCTTCTTCTTCTTCTTCTTCTTCTTCTTCTTCTTCATCTGGTGATGATGATAACAATAGTTTGTACTCATCAGACGAAGATTAAGTTGCATTGAGCCAAAATAACCAAGCAGTCACTGCAGGATTGATCTTTTCAAGTTTGAACTTGCCACATACTCGTATCCAAATACCAAGAGAACGTGATGCCGGTGCAAAAATTCTATGGAAAGATTACTTTTGCAGAAACCCGATATTTCCACCTAATGTATTTCGTAGAAGATTTAGAATACGACGAGAATTGTTCAACCGTATATTGGGAGATGTCGTAGCTATAAATAATTATTTTGTTAAAAAAAGATGCTTGTGGTGTTCCTGGATTAATCCCTCATCAAAAAGTTACTGCAACAATACGAATGTTAGTTTATGGATGTGCGACCGACGCAATAGATGAGTACTTACGGATCGGAGAAATCACTGTTTTGGAAGCAACTCGTAGGTTTTGTAAGACGATTGTGCATTTGTATGAGAAAGAATATTTGCGCACACCAACTAAGTGTGATGTTGAACTGCTTTTTAATGAGAACAAGGATAGGGGATTTCCAGGGATGCTGGAGAGTACAGATTGCATGCATTGGAAATAGGATAAATACCCACCGGCGGAATCAGGTGCTTACATTGCTTACAAAGGGAGTGAAAGTATTATGCTGGAGGCAGTGGTGTCATATGGCATGCATTTTTTGGTATCCCTGGTTCTTACAATGATATTAATGTGATGAACTGTTCTTATATTTTTAAAAAGTTTATCAACGGGAAAGCACCCCCTGTGAACTTTGTTGTAAACGGACATCAATATGATATGGGGTATTATCTTGGTGATGGAATATACCCAGAGATTGCTACTATTGTGATGTCTATTAAACATCCAGATTCCCAGAAGAAACAAAAATTTCAGCAATGCAAGAGGGTTGCCGAAAAGATATAGAACGAGCCTTTGGGGTACTGCAAAATCGATTCGCCATCGTCAAGCAACCTGCAAGAATGTGGAATCCAGACGTACTTGCATATATCATGAAAACTGTTATCATTTTACATAATATAATAGTGGAGGATGATCGTTTACCCGGTGATTGGCCACATGAGTATGATTAACGCAACCATCATGCACCGGTAAATATTTCGAGACAAAATACTTCTGAACTTTCGAGAATGGCAGTTGAGCAACGCCGACGTGCAGTACACAACAAAGATACTCATATTCGTTTGCAAAATGATTTGATCGAACACTTATGGTCAGATTTTGGTGAGGAATAAGAATTTTAAATCCTGCGGATAGGTTTTATGGATAAATCTATTGTAAACCCGTCCGAGACACCACTCGGCCGCTAGGGGCATCTAGGGGTTTAAAGGCTTGTTGCACATGCTAAGTGCAGCCGCGATGCCTACGAAAGTGAGTTTAGGTCTACTTTTTAACTCTTGTATAATCAATATGCTTACTACGTTGTAATGAATAAATTAACGGAACTATCATAAATAACTAATATCACTTATTCAGAACAACAATACATCAGTAGATGTTAAGATATCTCATTTTTGCAAGAGTCGTGGTTGCATTAAGCACGTGCAACATACCTTTAAACCATTAGGTGGCCCCAACGGAAAAGTTATGTCTCGTGAGGGTTTACAAAGAGATATACCTACAAAACCTATAATCAAACCTTCAACGGGTCGTATGACGCCCTGGATGACGATCTAAACATCTTCGAAGAAAAATCAACACAAAAGGGTTGTATTTTTCCATCACCTTTAGGATCTCGAAATGAGGTTGGTACTTGAAATCTGAACATTTCCATCTTCTCCATTCCTCCAGAGATCTGACAACAACTTCATCATCAGTTTTATTCCCAATTCTTCTTTCATTCACCTTAGCGGTTAAAGTTAAAAATTGTAGTACTGCCCTACCTATTTCCTGAAATCGACAAAAGGTATAAATCATTTATAGGTATATCAAAATACAAACTAAAATATAGCCGTTGATCAACGGTAACAAATCTCAACGACTACCTGAGTAGGCGCTCACCCAGAGTAACGCCCCACAAACAGGCGTAGTCTTATGCGCACGCGCACGCCCACTACATGCGTAACTCCAGCCGAATGCCCAATACAGGCGTTATTCCAGCCTAACGCTTGATTTCAGGCGTGCGTCTGGCGTTACGCCTGATGGGGCGTCCTCTTGGGTGAACGCATGATGGGGCGGAGTTTTGCGTCACGCCCTTCTGATGAGATGCACGTCTAGATAAACGCCTGTCACCAGATGGAGACCCAGTGTAACGCCTGACAAGGGGAGCAGGTCTAGGTGAACGCTCTACTATATTTGGGTTTGGTCCAGTTCAGGGATCATATTTGATTCCGAACAGTAAAAAATCCGGTAACTCATTTATGCTCGCCCCACTATGCTTGGATTTTGACGGACCAAAGACCAAATTTGGGTTTGGTCCCTCTTTTAGTCCAATGATTGTGGTTGCTCTTATAATCCATAAAAACTCAAACCAACGGAAAACTATGTTCACTGACAAAAATGAACAAAAGCATATATGCATTACAGATAGGAAATGAGATTGAGATAAAGAAAGTACCTCTAAGTTAAGAATGGTGATGGTCTACCTATGCACAACGCTTCTACATCAAGTGATTATGTTGTAAATTAATTTTCGTCGATTTTTGCAGTTGAAGTGTTTTTTCATCCAAGTGGCCAACATGTTTGGTCTAAGTTATAGTCTGTAGTACACATAAAACAAAAAAAAATAAAATAAAGTATGCTAGTATGTCATTCAACTTTTTAGACAGAAACCTTTTTAAAAGTGTTAATGAATAACCGGGAAAAAATAATTTTCCAACTGCAATACACGTTCCACCACTGAGAGTCTCTCATGAGTTTCTTTTGAGTCTATATTGATGCAGCAACGTACTATATTCACCGGAAAACATGAAGTTGCCATCATAAATCACCAGTTACTTATTTATGAAACCAATTACATATATGTATCAATTTATGTCTTCATGTAACTTAGAGGTAATTTACAAATACACGGATAGTCAAAGTAATCATATCATCCCCATGAGGAATATCCTGCTCTTGAGAAAATAGTATTGTCGGTAAAAAAATCTTAGAGAGAGATGTAACATAAATAACATGCATTAACAGATCCAACATATTAAACCAAATAGTAACGTAGTTTCTTCATCTCATATATACAACTCGAAAAGTCTTGCTATGTAACGCCTTGGTTAGCAATTCTGTTAACCGAGATAACAAAATAGGTCACCGTTCAAGTAAATTATATCATTTAATTTTGGGAATTAAATCTAGAATTGGCTAAAACACAAAGGGTATCATAAAGTTACGAAAGCGATCACGCACCTTTCATATGTTACTCGCCCGCAAGAACGGTAGATTTATTTTGTATCCAAGAGGAGGTTGACCCATCTTTGGGTGGTAGCGGACATGTTGAGAGGTTCTGGAGAGTTAGGTCGCATATTATGGATAGTTGGCCATTCGATCTCTTGATTTCTTGTATAGTGGTTAGGCTATTAAGAACACCTACCACATCTACAAACACATAAGAATCCTAAAATACCTAAACCATCATCGGGGAGAGATATAATGATATGAAAAATGGAATGTTTAAAATAACTGACCGATAAGATAGGTGTTTGCAGTATTCAATTCAAGTTCCCATTAACCAAGCTCTGTGTTGTTCTCAATTTCGAAAATACGTTTCAACCTATATTTCCTATATACTTGTCAGAACTCTAAAAATTCATCAGTGGCGGCCAATCATTGAGTTAAAAAACGACAGAAACATCATTTACCTAGATGTTTTCTCGGCATTAAACACATACCCAAAAGTGAAACCAAACTCTCACCAAATTTGTTGTATTCCTCTTCGTTTCTAAATCTTGTCCTAAACCCATTAAACATAACTCATAGACCATGGTTAGAGCAGCAACAAACCCTTGGTGAACTTGGAGCAGTAGACTGGTCGTGACTGAACCTTGCAGTGAAGAATTACTCGTTCAGGCATTTCATCAAGCACATAGTGTGCGTATTGCTGCTGATAGAAGAACACATTAGTTGTAAATATATAAACCCTTTTTTTAAATCTCCTTCCCTACAAAATTAAAATCTAATGTACACCCATATCACCTAATACATTCAGAACTCTTATACACCCATCAACGCAACCACAATAATCAGTTGCAGCAACAACTTCAGCTCAAATTTCAGGCCAATATACTTGACCAAAATCTATCTACATCAGTACCACTTCTTCCCTGGCTTCTCATTTCCTTGCTGTTAACTCAAGACTGAGGTAAACCAAATCTTCTAAAACAACGAAAATGTAAAGACTTCATTAATCTTCTCCCCAAATCACCATTATTAACATCATCAGATCTCCTTCCTTGGCTGAATTTTCCACTCACAAATTCACGCCAAATTATCCAAACTCGAGCCACTTCTCCGTATACTTCACAAAACAGAGAGGATCTAGCAAGAACATATTGTGCAACCTTGGTGGTGTTTCCGTCATGAGTTTGGTTGTAATTCTCGACATCCTCTTATCTCCTTCCCTGCAAAGCATTCATACACAACCCATGACAATCAACAGCAATAAACCACTCCATTCTTTGTTTAGAAAATCAATGATACCCAAACCACTAGCGAACACCATTATCTGTTTCACGGCCACAAAAACCATCAACTTTTAATTTTTAGCCAAGAATCTCGCTGCCACAATCACCATCTTTTCCTGTTCTTATTTTCTCTGCACTTCTTCCACCATCAAGTTTTCTTCTCGATGTTCACTATCTCCAACAGCATCAAGCTCTTTCGATGGAAGCAGTGAATCAAACCAAAACCCATTACTTCAACTCTTCTCAACAGCAAAACCAATGACCCATCTTCTTGTTTCAACTTCTCATACCCATAACTTTTTCTCATTCTTTGTTGTTTCATTCAATATGGAATCTAGTTCCTTCTTCTCCATGGCATCAATTTATACCAAATCGTCACAGACCCATGGAGGTTGACTACAGTTTTAAGTATTTGCAATATCATTAATATCGTACATCAATGCAGAGCAACAAAAATCCTGAATAAGAGGATCACTGCAAGCTCTATCATGAAGTATTGTATTCCATTGGGTGGTTCAAGACTTTCTCGAGACCTACAATGAGCCCACCTGTTTCAACACTGCTGGATAATTGAAATCAATGGACTAAACATTAGTGATAGTTTTTTAACACACACTAATGACATCTGGAATCAAAAGGTTTCAAAATTAAGACGACATGATGAAAATAGTTGATAACTAAATAACTTGAACATGTATAATAGTTCGGTTAGTAACAATTGGATCTAGAAAATCATTTCTGATACAATGAGTCCCTATGAAGGCGAGTAACGGCAAGAACCATTCAGTGTCGTGGGTACTAAGTCAAAAGAATGCCTATTGGGAATGTTAATTTTCCCCGTAAGAACCATTTAGTATGTGGGTACTAAGTCAAATGAATGTCTACTGGGAATGATAATTTTCCCTACAAGTTTAAGTTCTGATCCAGACACACTTGGCCGAACTGAATGTACATTTACTTATACCATCCCTAAAATCAAGCAAAGACCAAAATTTGTACTTGGTGCCATCTGAAATTTAAACATCATTTGTACCCATTAGAATCATGTGAATTCCAATAACAATTCACAACCACCACTAACAAAAGCAAAATTAGCTCTGATGTGTTTAACCACTTGATTTATCTGCAACACTACAAAAAAGAAGAAGAAAAAAAATGTTAATACATCAGTTAAAATCAAAGTAGAAGCATTGAACTTAGAGTTGTACTGATACAAATGGGACCTGGAAATAGACCTCGAGTTGTATTGGTACCTTGTAAAGTGGTTGTTCCAATAACATACCTCCGTTTGAATAACTGAAAAAGAACAATATTTAAATTTAAATATAATGCACGAATAACATGAAATTAAATGATTTAGTTCTAACGAGGAAATCTTCAAAGTAATGCTCAAATCACAATGGAAGACGTATAATTAGAAGAACAAAAGTGTTGTGTCACAAACAAAAGTGTGGGTATGAGATTTATAGTAGAAGCATAACTGCATAAGACATTGTATAACTTATTCTGGTCTAGTCAAGCCTTCACATGAAAGATTAAACTTCATATTTCAGAAGCATAACTGCATAAGACATTGTACATACTAAATTGTAGCTTATGTTTCATCGGCTTTTAACTTAGAATTGCTAAGTGTCAAGCTAAGTGCCGACAAAAATTAGATGCCCTAATCTTATTATTCCTAAACAAAAAAATGAGAACTAATATCTAGTTAAATTGTACCTTGTGGAAATCTGTGAACAACAATACAAAAATCCTTTGCAAATCAATGAATAACTTTGACTTACTGAGAAAAATAGAAGAGGATTGCATATCATGTTGTACATGAATTAGTTGTAATTTATGAGTTCACTCTTCCATACATCGAAAGAATATCCCTCATCTTCTTCGCCTCAGGTTCAAGGTCATTGAAAAATGAGCTAGGGAAGCTCCAACACCAATTTCTAAACTGTACACAGAAAATAAGAATCTGAAATTACTGAATTGGAAAACTGATAAAGATGACAATGAAAATAAAGGGTTGATCTTTGTTTAAACAAATAACAAAAGCTAATGAACTATATGATGGCAGCAATTATGGTTTGTAGTCGCAAGTTTTCGCAGACAAAAACCCTCAAAAACATGATCTTTGCCAAAACAACACGATCCACAACATTATTCTGCTCCAAATAGCAGTTCATGATGTTTGATACAATTTGGACAAAACTCAAAAGATATCCTAGATCTCTTTTATGTTTTATTCTGACTAATTTATTGCAATGAGGATTTTAACACACAACAATAACCTGGACAATGGGTATTGTTATCTTATTTTTTAACTAATTGATACATTTTTATAAGCATCAGGCCATGTCTTTCATAAATTCTCTTTATTCCTAACCGAATGTTACCTCCAATTTTGCAAAATAATAACGCAGTAGAGGGTGTTCGATAGATCGAGTGAAAGAGAGGTTTGGCTTTGACAAAAGATGAAAAGGAGAAAAAAAATATAGTTGAAAACAAAATCTGTTCCCAGAAGGTTTGAGATCTAACCCTTGCAGAATAAGTTTAGGGATTTCAAAAGAAGAATCAAGAGAAGGGTTTGCTAGAATATTTAAAATAACGACATGATCTTTGGTTATTGATCTCTACATATCCATGGGGCTGGTTTCCTAGGTTAGGGATAGAGACCGAGAGCAGAAGAAGAGAAAGAGGTATGTAGCATATAAAACGTTAATGGGGAAGGTAGTAACGCATTTTTGGGAAACTTGATAGACTTCGACTCATAGCCGTTAGATGGAATATTGATCTGAGAGGAGAGGAAGATTCTTTCCACCACTACCAAATGAAAATGTATCATGGCCGCTGGATCTAATAAAATCCATTTGTATATCTTATAGTATAGATATGTGTATGAACTCTATATCTATGAATAACTAAGTTCTTTATTATTGATTAAGGATTCAAATTGATTGATCAAACATGGTATTTTGATTAATATTTTAATTTTATCTCAAAAAAAAAATAGATCATAGATGTTCAGGGCGAAAAAATCTCAAAGCATTATGTCTTAATACCCAAGTAAATTTTCTTCCCCTTCTTTATTTTTGGAACCCAAGAAAATGGAGTAGAGCATGATTCCTTTTACATAAACCGTATCGAAGCCTAAGCGATATTTTCATAGAATTGATATTGGCTGGCAATATTCATGAGATTTTTTTTTGTACTCCCTCCGTCTAAGAATAGGTGACCTATTTTAAGTTTTCACAATTCTTAAAGCAAAGAGGAAAGATGAGTATTTTTAAGTATTTTTCATAATTATACCCTTATGGACAATAATTAGTAAAATTTAGAAATAATTTATCTCTCAAAATATATTACGGATATTCATAAACTTTATACCATTGAAAAATATTTTAAAACACCTAAATAACAAATATAAACATGACTATCAAATTATATATATTTTTTATACTAAAAATAATCAATTAAAATGATAGTTTAGAAATATTCTCTTGTTTAATGATATAGGTCACCACCTATTAGTGGACAAAATTTAAAAATAATTAGATCATCTATTCTTGGACTGACGGAGTCGAATATATGATTATCCTTTGAAGCATCGTGACTGAATTCTGCTTTTGTGTTTCCGCGATAAATATTTTGAGTAAGTTTGACTAAGTAAAATGGGTCGCGGGTCGAAGATAATCCGCGTCCTCTTTCGATTAATCTAAAGGTTGTCTCTAGATCTTCCCTCAAGGGTAAAATCACGAAGACGTATCCTATATAGGGGTGCACAAAGGTCGGTTCAGATCGATTATTGGCAGAACCGAGTACATGTACCTCCCTATGGTCGGTTCTCTACCCGTGTACCTGTACCCTGTACCCTATACTCTCGGTTCGGTTCTGGAACCGTACCCATCTTCTCAGTTCGGTTTCGGTCATGTACCTTCTTTTTTTTTAGATGAATGTCAATTACCTAAGTTAGGAAGATAGAAATGCAGGGTTAAATTCACAGTTCGAAGCCTAAACCATCAGTCATCGACTAATCATAATGGTGCACATTAAAAATGGAATCAAACAAAGCAAACCCCAACTCATGTTATATTTGAGAGTGTAGTTTTTTATGCTTATACATCTCCATCCACTCACAGTTGAGGAAGAGAAGCAGTGCATGGATTACTATTAACAGCTTGCTAATCAAGAACACTAAGGTAAAGAGAAACAAGAATGCAACCCAAATGTCAGAGATACAAACCTACACTTGCTAAAGCATACCAGTCAAGGGTTTTCTGAGATTAAACAATACTAAATGTAAACTATAAATATCTATCATTTCTTTATTATAACTCCAATACAAACACACAAAACTCAACCCAAGTTCGAGTACATATAAAAATGCAAGCACACAACAGTTTTGAAGTTAAATATCGAATTTGAACAAGGGGTTTAAAACCTTCTATAGTTCTCAGCTGAGCAAATAGTATATGGCCATAAGATTTCTGAAGCAAAAACGATTGCATAAAATCAAAACAGAACCCTTATCAACCTATTTAAGAACCGAGACAAGATAAAATAATACATGATGGAGAAGCAATTATGTTAGTATAAGAGACTACTTCACTTCCTCGATCTAATAGAAATAATTTGAGAGATATTAATAATTTAGTTAAAATTAGAAACACGTACTCAAACGTTATTTACTCGTTGGTTTAGCAATTGAAAACTTAGCTTAATACACAGATTTTAAGTATAAATTTCACCAAAACAAGATTGAGCACACAGAATAACCAAAGAATCATTAAATGACATAAACGCAATAGTCCATGACGCAATGTCTCACCTTGTCTCCCCCCAGTAAGTTTCACTTGAACACCCTTATCAACAAACTTGGCTAGATCTAATACAGTTTCTTTCCTTCTTGAATGAAACAAATAACATAACAAATAAAATAAAATAAATAAGAACAGACAAACTCACAGAAATTCGCAGTCATAGTCAATTAGGTCGTCTTGGAGGAACAAAGATCTTGAATGGAAAATAAAGGGATGACAATAAGATGCACTATGCTACTATGGAAATAGATAACTGATCACAGAACAGAAGTGTCATCTGAGTAGGAAAAAGTTTGGTGTGACATGAAACTTTCTCTAATTCAGTTCAAACAAATGTAATATGCTGATATGAGAATGAGATGATGCTTGGTGCAGTTGCCTGTAAATGGTAATCGTTTGCACTTGGGATTCAAAGTTCCAATTCAGGGAAGAAACAAGTAGTTACACCCCAAGACTTGAAAAGGGGTTATTTGCATTAGGGATGAGGAACAAACAAAAGTATAACTTCACATTTACAAGAACATATCAACAAAATGATAGAAAACTTTGAGATTACTTGGAAGTGATTTTGTTCAGAATACTGCAATAATATTCAACTGGGATCTGATGGATCTTTTAGCTTTTCTTGTTATGGTTATCTAGACAAAAACCAGTGAATAAGATTAGCAAATTGATAGTCTTTCTAAACCATCATCATATATTAACTATCACAGATTCACCATCATTCATAGTTTTTCTAAACCATCACCACATGTACATGAGCATTCTAAACATCACACGCCATATGAATGAGAACATTATAAATCATCACACACATGCTTCACAAATTTCTGCATTTCTAAACTTAATAAACCATTCTAGAATCAGCAAGAATATCTATCTAAACCACTAAACAAGAGAAAGCAGGGAGCAGAAGGAATAATCATTGCTAATAAGAAAAGAATCTAGGATTAAGAATTTTAAACATAGTAAATCATGCTGGAATCAACGAGAACATCAATCTAATACTAAACAATAAGAGAAAAACAAGGACCAGCATGAATAATCATTGCTAATTAGAAACAATCCTATGTTTAACAAGAACTGATTGTTAAAAATAAACATGAGAGACACCATCATTGATAAAATTAGTAGATGCAAAATAACCCCAAATAGAAAAAAAACGCTAACAAAAAAAACCGATTTAAAAAAAATAAAAAAATGAATCAAATCATATCAGAGTGATGTATAATGTTTTACCTGTAGATAATCAAAATATCTTCTGCAAACTGCTACATCGAAAACAAATAAAAAATAAATTAAAAACCTAACTTCAAACGAATTGAATAAGCAAACATGAAACCAAAATCGTAAAACCCTAGCATCACCTGGTGATGTTTGAAATCGATAATCGTTGAAGAAGAAGAAGAAGAAGAAGAAGAAGAAAAGGAAGGTGGTACTGATGGTGGTGGTTGTGACGAGATAATGGTGGTGGAGGTGGTGTCGCTGTGGTGCAGACCTTGGTGATGAAGAACAGAAGAAATGTCTGATTGCACAAACAGATAAAATGTCTTCTTCTGAACTCGATCGAGTAACCTAACCTGAAACAGACGGATGTGACTAAAATTCTAGTATCTAATCAACGACTAAAAACATTTGGTATCTTCGGTTCGGTTCCGGTCGGTTCCTAGGTAGAACCTGTACCTGGTACCTGGGTGTAGTCGACTCTCTTTTTTTGTACCTGTACCCATCCCGAGCTCCTCGGTTCCAGTTCGATTCCGTCGGTTCTGGTTCGATCCTTCGATTCCTGTACAACCCTAATCTTATCTCACTGTTAAAACCGTATTAGCCTCTTTGGCTACCTAACTACCATATAATTCTCAGTAATAATATATGCAGTAATATTCACGGATCAGAAAGACTTGATCAACAGATTCTAACCTAGGAAACGTCTTTCTCGTGAAACAGAAAGACTCGATAATACATTCTAAAATTATTTTCTGTTTCGTCACCTCATACACACCACTAAAGAGTATGAGAGAGAAAAACCACATTGGTCTTGCAGCTACCACGTGACGTTAGCGGCGATAGATTTGGCAATGCAAAAACAAAAAATAATCAAACAATAAATACAATTAAAAGTAGAAAAATTACGAAATTAATTTTATTATATCTATCAAAATGGGAAAAAAAATATTAAGGAAAATAGAATCAAAGAAAAGTTGGTGATAACGAGGAAAAAAAGTAAGTAACAATAAAGACAAAAAAGAAATGGGTATAAAAAGGAAGTAAAAATAGCTACTCTGAAGGAAACCGATTTAGTAGAAGTAGTAAACGATAGAGGGGGAGGAGATCAAAGAGGAGTAGGAGGGGAGGAGGAAACACAAAGAGTGACCCGTCGTCGTCGTCGTTTACGAGTAAAGATACATGATTGACGTTAGTGTTGGGGTTGATGGAGGCACCACTTATCAACGCTGGTGGTAACAACGTTGCAGAAGCGGTAGTTGTCAACCTTCATCATGCTCCAACCACAGCTATTGATACTTACGAGGGTGATTATCCTCTAATTACGAATTTCTCTCAAGCTAAATCAATATGTTGGCTTGAATCAATCAAGCTTTGGAGTATAGCAGGTCCTATCGCTTTTCAGATACTATGTATATATGGTATCTATTCTGTTACTGATGGAGGGAGATTTATGGAAAAGAAATTTATTATTTTATTATTATTTATATTTTATTAATGTTATTTTAGTAAAAAAATAATTAATTTTCGGATTTATTATTTAGGGTAATTTTAGAAGAGTCTAGAAGTTTATTTTAAGAGTTTTAATAAGTTAGAAAAGTTGCCTAAAGGTAGTAGATACCTTGAGAAACAAATTTATATGTTTTTGATAAGTTTAGGGTTTGTTTAGTAGGAGTTATCTATACAAAGAGCTCCAAAAACGAAAATTAGAGTTTGAGTCGGTTTAGGGGTTTTTTCATCCTTTCTTGACTAGCAAGTTAGGGTTTTTCCCAAGTCTATAAATAGAGTCCTCTATGTATTATTTTAGGGAGTTGAGTTTGATTAATAAGAATAATTTTCTTAAACTTGTTCAAGTTTAATCGATTATTGTTTACAGTCGGGAAACCGAAGTCTAAATAATTATCGTTGTTCATAGTCGATATTCCTAGGAATATTTGAAGTCTGAACAAAACCTCTGTTTTCTTTCTTTTCTTTATTATCCGCTGCATCAGTTGGTATCAGAGCCAAGTTTGATTCTAGGGTTATTTGATGTTATTAAGACGAGTAGTCAGGGTTAATAAATTGTCACCAAGACAAGATCCAAGAAGATGTGAATATCTGATCAAATCAAAGAAGGAGATTCTGGATGTGATAGAATATTATTTGAAGAAGTCACTAAAATCTCGATCTAAACCATACTCGCTTATAGAAGAAAACAATAATACAGATAACGACTTTGAAGACTTGTTTTGCCGTCACGATAATGATGCACAAAATCAAGTTATTGTTGAGAGATATACAACTCCGATCTTTGATAAATATCCCGATGATGAAGAGGATATGAAATTTTCTTTTCAAAAAGGCGAAGAACATCCTATTTCTGACAAAGAAAAACAGTCCCAAGAAGTTTCAGAGGATTTAATGGAGTTTCATGGTGAGTCATCTAATTTTGATAAACTTATTGATTTAGAAATTTCTGATATTGATGAGTTGTCTTTGTCCGAGAATAAGCTGTTTGTTGATTATTGTGATACACAAATTGTCTCTCATATCAACCATAACAAGAGGGAATTTGTTGAATCAACTTATGAAGATCCGTTTTGGGTTTCCATCATACCTCATGCTTCTGTACGGTGCATAAATTATTTTTTTACAACATCAATTCCTGTGTATGAAGATTGTCATCAACGAGTTACACATGCAGAACATGGTACCGGCAAGATTCGAGGACGAATCTTCTCCAACACCGGTAGAATGATGGAGGGAGATTTATGGAAAAGAAATTTATTATTTTATTATTATTTATTATTTTATTAATGTTATTTTAGTAAAAAATAATTAATTTTCGGATTTATTATTTAGGGTAATTTTAGAAGAGTCTAGAAGTTTATTTTAAGAGTTTTAATAAGTTAGAAAAGTTGCCTAAAGGTAGTAGGTACCTTGAGAAACAAATTTATATGTTTTTGATAAGTTTAGGGTTTGTTTAGTAGGAGTTATCTATACAAAGAGCTCCAAAAACGAAAATTAGAGTTTGAGTCGGTTTAGGGGTTTTTTCATCCTTTCTTGACTAGCAAGTTAGGGTTTTTCCCAAGTCTATAAATAGAGTCCTCTATGTATTATTTTAGGGAGTTGAGTTTGATTAATAAGAATTATTTTCTTAAACTTGTTCAAGTTTAATCGATTATTGTTTACAGTCGGGAAACCGAAGTCTAAATAATTATCGTTGTTCATAGTCGATATTCCTAGGAATATTTGAAGTCTGAACAAAACCTCTCTTTTCTTTCTTTTCTTTATTATCCGCTGCATCAGTTACTCAGATCTTTGTTGGTCATATTGGTGATGTTGAACTCTCTGCTGTTGCCATTGCTCTCTCTGTCATCTCCGACTTCTCTTTCGGTTTCTGGTATATACCCTCTCTCTCTTCTGTTTCTTTTAATGTAGATTTTTTACCCTCTCAAACACACATCTTCCTATTGCTTGTTTAATTAGTATCTCATCCGGTCATCATCTGGTCGAATGTGTTGAGACCTACCCCTGATGGTCTTTGCGTTGTATATAACAGTTATACAGTATGTTCATGTGTGTCTTAGTTGCCGGATTAAACTGTTCGAGGTAGCATTTTAAATAATACTCCCTCCATTTCAGGAAAAGAGTTACTTTCTCTTTAAATTTTTGTTCCAACAAAAGAGTTACTTTCATTTTCAATATAACAAACTTTCAAAACTACCCTTGTTGTTTAAGAAATGTTATTATTCTAATTATAAAGATATATGTAGTATTAAACTTTTTATTAGGGTAAATCTGGAAATAAATTATAAAAGTTATTCTCTCTCATCTTGCCTTAACAATTGTGCAAATAGGAAAAGTAACTCTTTTCCTGAAACGGAGGGAGTATGTTGAAAATGGCTACATTTATAACAATAACAATATCAGATCAAAGCATTAAAATAAGTATTATAGTAACTACTTCCTTTATTTTTAAAAAATATATATATTTTTTCATTTAATTTATTTTTAGAATAAAATGAAAATGATAATAACATTTTTATAAAAACAAAGTGAGTATTAGAGTCCAAAGTACCACACAAACTAAGCCAAGTATGAGTTCCACAAGAAATACAACGCCGGTCCAAAAATCCAAATAGCTTTTTTGGGATATTGATCTACCACAATTTGTAACTAATAATACTAATTGATCACATGCCAGTTTAAAATTAGTGACATATATTTCTTTGGTCCTTCGTTAAGCTCCTTTAATTCGAAAGATCATTCGAATTAAGTGGTTTTCATAGAGTTTGGTTGTAACAAAATTTGTTATTAGACATTAATGTTGTAAATTAAAAAAAATATAGTTTATTGATTGAATAATCCATATTTTTGATTTTAGGGATGTATAAGATTTTAAAAATAAAATACTATTGAAATACCCATAGTTTCTTATTATACTTTTCAATTATCCTTTTTGGGCATTCTACCCAGATTTAAAGCCCACAATAAAATCAATGTGACTAAAATACCCATACAACTATTGGGTTTATAAAGAAAATTTTTAAATCAACTCACGTCTTCTCTTCCTCAACTTCACCCGTGTTCTCTTCTTTTCTTCTACTGCTTCTCTGAGCTGAAGAACACGAAGGAGAAGATTGCATGTCTGAGTTGATCAACAACACTTGAAATCGTTTCAAAACAAGCTATGAAGTTGAAGATTATACAATAGGCACTTCCCAAATCTGATTAACACTTCAATTCGGTGAGTTTTGATATTCAATTCATCTGTTTTTGATTCAATCTATTTTGTGTTTAATATTAACATGAACACACATCGTTTAGTCAGAATGATTTTGATTCATCTTAATTTGATTAATAATTTTGATTCAATATGTTTGGGTTTGAATCATCTTGGTTTCTGTCTGTGATTTTTCTAGGTTTAGTAATAATTTGATTTTTATGATTAAAAACTTCAAAAAAATTGTTTCAATTCATCAATTAGTAAATGGGAACTAGTTAATTGTTAATATAAAACCAAAATCATGATAAACTTATTCCTATGTGAATTTATTTTAGTTTTCCCTATATAACTCATCATGTTTTTTAGTTTTTGATCTTTTTTGTATTCAATTTGATTAGCATTCAAATTGTAGTGTTTTTTGTTAACTGATTTCAACAGATTTTGATAGATGTCTTTTAACAGATTTTGGTTTCATTATTTAAAGCAGGATTAATCCAATTTCATCCTGCTTTAATCATCCTGTGTTTGTCATCCTGTTTTTCTTGTTATGAAATTTGTTAATCTGTGTTTGTTAATTGGAACCAGTTTCATCATGCTTTATGTCTGTTGTAAATGGTTCCCGATTACCAAATTGTTTGTGTTGTTATGTACTCTACGGACTCGTTTTCATACAAGGTTAGTATGACGTCAACGGTCGATGAATTGAAGTTGTATGTGTGTTCCTATTGGAAAAAATGTCACCAGCATCAATTCAATTTATATTTGATGGTGGTGAGGGACAGAAAATGGTTGTTGATAGTGATTTTAAGCTTCAATCGGTGATTTCATTTTGTTACGTTAAGAGTTTGAGTTTGTTGGAGTTTGAACTTGGGTTTGTCCGTGAAGAACCTTTGATGATGGAGTTATTGTTAGTTGAAGAAGCAAGCCAACAACTGTCCATTATTCCTACTTCTCATCATGGTTGTGGTCCCAACAACGAGCGAGCATTTAATGGAAAAATTGCAGTCAAAAAAACTTGTAAAGGGGATGAATGGGAATTCATTATAAAAGGTGTCGGCCAAGAGTTTTTGGGAGGACGAGAAGAAGCTCGGATTGTTGTTCAAAAATATAATCATTATTTTTGGTCGCAAAATTAAGGTTCTTAAGAGTGATGATACACGATATACGGTTGAGTGCTTTTATAAGGAGGAATTTCAATGCAAATGGAGGTTTCATGCATCGACGAAGACTTCAAGTTTGAAGAAGCACTTTATCCTTCGGGACTATAATGGAGACAATACGTGTTGTTCCGGTTATAAAGATGAAATCAATAGTGTTCCCATTACACGCGAGTTAATTAAGAATTTGGTAATTGACCAACTCAAAAAAAATCCAAACAAGAAACCCTGTGATATTATTGTTGATTTCAAGAGTGATTATGGCTTAACATTGAGCTACGATCAAGCGCATGCCGGAAAAGAAGTATGTTTGAAGGAGTTATATGGTGATGACACCAAGGGATATACTGATTTGGTATGGTGGTGTGATGTTGTGAAGAGAAAAAACGAAGGAAGTCGAGCTGATTTAGTTTTGGAAGGAAACCAATTCAAGAGTTTGTTCTTAGCTTTTGAGGCTTGCATATTTGGTTTGAATTTTGTCATCCGGTGTTGTTCTTAGATGGAACTTTTTTGACGGGAAAGTTTAGGGGATGCCTTATAGGGGCTACTGCGAAAAATACAAATAATGGTATGTCTTCTCTTCTAGATATATTTGATAAAAAATTATTTTATTATTGAAGTCATATTGCATCCTCACAAATTATATCTTTTCTGTCAGTTTCTGTCAGTATTTTTTCACAGGAAGCAAACAGTTACATCTTGTGTATATAACTCTGTTTTTTTAATTATTTACAGTATGCAACCAGTTACATCTTGTGTTTATCACCCTGACTTTTTCCGCTTAATTTTTGTGTGTGTGTGTTTTGTTTTGTTTTTGTAGGAATCTTCCCTTTAGCATACGGTATTGTTTCAAGCGAAAATGTCGACAACTGGCGTTGGTTCTTGGAGAATCTAAAGTCTATTTTGGGTCCTCGCCTATTAACTTTTATCTCGGATCTTCACGATGGTTTGGTCTTCGGTATTCCCGCTGTATTTCCTACTTCTCATCATGGGTACTGTTATTTTCACTTGAAAAACAATGTCCGTACTCAGATCAAGAAGAAGAAAGAAGAATATGGTATTGCAATGGACTTGTTCACTCAATGCTTGTATTCGTCAACTCTTGAAAGTTTTCATGACGGTATGAATAAGTTGACGAAAATGGGATGCAAAGGTCTTCACCGCTACTTAAATGTTCTTCCGGTGGAGAATTGGTCCACATCACATTTTAAAGGATGTCGAGACGGAGACATGTGTTCAAATGTCGCAGAATCCTTTAATGCTTGGATTAGGGAGGCGAAAAGTATGCCTATTGCAACATTAGTCGACCACATTCGAGTCAAGATAATGGTGCAGATGAGTTCAAGGAAGGTTGAAGGGTCAAAGTATTCTGGATATTTGTGTCCCAATCTTGAGAAAGAAGTTGAGAAGCAATTCGTGTCGGCAGTACTTGGAGAATAAGCAAGTCTGGTGAACTTGAGTTTGAAGTACACACCTCTGATCATACTCATGTTGTTAATCTTAGCAAGTGGTATTGCATCTGTAAACGTTGGTTTACTGACCAGTTCCCTTGTGCTCACGCTATCGTGTGTATGGCTTCAGCAAATCTTGCGTCTATGATTTTATTAATTCTTTTTTCAGTATTGGGTTCTTCCAGGCTGCATATGATCATTCAATCAAACCAATTCCAAATCATGACAAGCCTTCAACTGTTACTGAATAAAAACTTATCCACCCACCAGATGTTGCTGGCAAAGTAGGAAGACCAAAGAAAAAAAGGATTCCCAACACCGGTTCGGGTTTCAAGAGATCTATTACGTGCGATAATTGTCATACAAAAGCAAGGCATAACAAGACGACATGTCCTCATCCTCCCGCCAAAAAGCAACGCCTTATTCTCCCTCCTTAATAGCATTTTCTTCCACAGATTCTTCTGGATAATTTATGAGTTTTGGTCTTATTCATTCTCTGCAACTTCTTGTTGCATATTAGATTCATTTTTTTTACAATTAGTATTTGTTTTGGGATTTTTATATTTTGTTTGAACAATTACAGTTTCTAGTTTATCTTAATATCTTTTTTGCGTTGTACAATTGTAGATGCTCTTCAATTCAGGTACAACTCAGATTAAACCTTGAATGAATTTATGAAACAGGTTTCATCCTGCATAATTTTGAAAAAAAATAGATTTTTCACTTGGATGAAACTGGTTTCATCCTGCATAATCTAAAAAATTATAGATTTTTTGCTTGGATGAAACTGGTTTCATCCTGCATATTCTGACATAAAAATCCTGCTTTTTACAAAAATGCTATTTTTGCTTGGACGAAGCCAGTTTCATCCTGCATAGTTTGACGACAAAATTACTTAAAATTATTAACAAATAACAATTCAAGTAAAAGTTTTCATATTAATTGAACTGCAATTAGGATATGAAATCCAAGGTTTGTATGAATTCATATGCAACTAAACTACATTAATAGCACTTTAAATAAAAAACTTAAACTTAAACTTCTTTACGGTCTTTAGACGAAACCAGATTCTTTACAAAACCATCTTCCAACTTCCAACAACTTCTTTCATCGAGTATTTCATATACGAGGTCTACTTGTCGTGTGCTCATCTTTTCTCTAAGAGTTTCTTCGTCTTCAAAAGCGAAACCATCTTTCATCGCCCACTCCATGAAGTAGATAACATACATTCCAGAGTCAGGACTACAAAAACAAGTCTTTCATTTAGTTTTTTGTTTAATAAATGAAAAAATGCACAATAAAAAATGACCTACCTTTGCCCTGTTGTGGACAGTTCTCTACGGTAGTGAATTCGGTATCATCTATGTTTCTATCATAGAGTTTGCTAAGAACTTTGTTCACTCTTCTTATCATTACTTTTACATCTTCGAGACAACCATTTTTTGTAGTATCGAGAAGAGAATTGTAGTGTGTCCAAGAAACATCATGGAAGTCAAATTGAAGCAAGGTAAAATGGTTTTTATATTCAGGCTTCGATGCAACTTCACAGTGGTGGTTCATCGGGATCAACAAGTAATAGAAATCATTAATGTTAGCATTCTTCAATTTCCGCAATTCATCATCTATCAACTTTGTAGCCATTTTTTCATCTTCCATGGAGACATAAAACTGAAAACAAATTAAGTGTACTATTTAATTCATGGAGACATAAAACTGAAAAAATAATAAAGAAAGGGAATCAAATTTTTTTGTGCGTTACCCATGCCAGTGTGCTCAGAAATGCGGTCTTAATGAATCCATCGCACTTGTTGTGAGGTTGAAACAGTTCCCTCCATTTCAGAATCTTGAACTCGATGATACTGTTCGGCACAGAATTATTTAACATCATTTCTTGGATGTATTCACCCATAATAGAAATTGCAAACTCACCACCTCTATTATAATCCTAAATGCAGTATTATTGATCATTCATATAGTTACAACAGTTAAAAAACAGGATGAAACAAACAGGTAGAAAACAGGATGAAACTGGTTTCATCCAAGTTAACAGTTTTGGTATAAACATGATGAAACCAGTTTCAACAAAACCATACTAAAATGAATCCAGTTTCATCCTACACAATAATGCAAAAACAAATTATCAAAACAAAAAATAATTGCGCGTACCTTAAATTTCCAGATTTGTAGAACTCTTTGATTAACTTTTCTTCGGTCGCTTTGTTTTCACTCAAGTAATTTTTCCACAACTTGTTATTCTTATCTAACTTCTTCAACTTATCACTCGTTTTCTTCATTTCATCATTCCTAACATAATCCGAACCAAGGTTTTTCCTCTTCCTTGTATACTGATACACATTCTTCACGTTTCTCTCAATCGACCCAAGTTCAGTCATAAATGCTAGAGGTTGTGCTTCAATAACTGGTTCAACAATTGGTTCTTCGAGAATTTTATTGGGTGCATTAACGTTTTGAGGAACATCACCTTCTACATCTCTGTTCATCTCTTGAGAGATGTTAAGATTGAATAAATTTGGAGGTGGTGTATGAACAATAATCTGAAGAGAAGGTGAAGCTTGTGGATTTTTTGATTGTGAAGTTGAAGCTAGTAGAGTTTCTAATTGCGACTTGTATTGTCCTTTCAATACTTCCACTTCATTTCGCAAGTCTAAGATTATCTTATCCTTAGCCTCTAATTCAACCTTCAAGTTAGAGATAATCTTATCTTTCTCTTCAAATTCATTCTTCAAGTTGGAGATGTTTTCTTCATGGTTGTTTTCTGCCTCATTAAACAAACATAATTGTTTTTCCTCTTCAGTCCAACTACCAACAAAGTCAATCATCTGCAACCATGTAAATAACATGTTTTCGTTTTTCAGATTCAAGATGCATTTTTGTTTCATCTAGTGCTTGCACATGATGTAACTAGTTTCATCTAGTGATTACAGAAATATTACGCAGGATGTAACTAGTTTCATCTAGTGATTACAGAAATATTACACAAGATGTAACTAGTTTCATCTAGTGATTACTGAAATATTATGACTTTATATTATAGATTTACCTGATCTTTTGAAAGATTTTTCAGCATCGACTCGACATCAGAAGGCACTTGATACATGTTCCATCTTGCAAACCTAGGTAAGTTATCATTTTTGTCTTTCTTTTCAATACCTTTAATATGTTCAAACATACAGTACTGCAACAAAAAAAAGAACAAGATGAATTTGTTTAGTTTTATGCTTGTTGTATTGAAGATAACGAATGTTCAAAAATAAGATAAATAATCATAGAAACTCACCAACAGATAGAAGTTACAACCATTTACGGAGTAAGGTGTCTTATGTACTTCCGCAATGCTTTCCATTAGATGATCATGGATGAGATCCGGCCATGAAATTCTATTGATGATATCACACAGTTTAAGTACTTGTAATTGATATACATACCCCCAGTGTTTGTGAAGAAAATTTTACAAAACATGTACAACAACAATAGGATCACCAACTCTTCTACTTTGTCTTCTTCTTCGATAACAGCCTTGATTCCTTTAACAATGTCCTTTTTCTCCAATTTGTCTCCACTTTTCTTTGCATCCTCCTTCTTGAAGTACTTTATGTAAAATTCAGAAGTTTTCAAACTAGGGTCCTTTTTTGGCCCATAAAGTTCCTTATCTTCTTCACTCATATGTATCCTCTTCATTGCAAAGGTAACAGTAAGTGAGTTAGGATCCGTCTTCAAAATTCGATCACCAATCTTGAATGAGTTGTTTGATTCATAAATCATTATGATGTATTCTAATGCCTTTGGAGCTTGGCTACATTCAACCTTGCTAATGTTTTCTTCTTTGATCACATTCAGAAAACTCCAAAACTCAATCTTCCTTAATGCATCCTCTTGTTTCTCTGTGATTTCTAATGAACCCATTAAATCCACCATTGGTTTCATACTTGACCGAAAGGTTTTTTTCCCTTCCTTTCTCTCCAAATGATCCTCTTCATTACTTTCGCCAACCACATTTACATCATTCTTTTTCTTGGTTCTTAATTCACCTTCACTCTTGCTTTTGCCTCCTACATGAAAATGAAACCAGTTACATCCTATCAAGAATAAATTTATATTTAATATTAAACCTGGATGAAACTAGTTTCATCCTGTGTAAAACTTGCTAAAAATGCAGATTAAACCTGGATGAAACCAGTTTCATCCCAGTTTATCCTAGCAATTTTTACACCACCATTAACTCAAGCACAGACGATCATTAACAGTTTAAACAAAAAAAAGAAATCAGAAAATGGTACCTCTAGTTTTAGGGGCCATTGTGTCCTACCAATTTAGCCAAACTGTTAAAACCAAAAAAACCAACTAGTTGTTAGTTCAAGTTATAATCAAATAAGAGGATGCAACTGGGTTACATATCTAGAACACAAACAAAAAGAAACTGCTTTTAATAAGCATAGTGTGCAGTTCAGGATGCAACTGGGTTACATCTGTTGAACACAAACAAAAAAAAACAGTTTACACTAACATTCTCCAACTTCATAGCAAAAAAACAGTTTACACAACAATCACAGCATAAACACCAACTTCACAGCAAATTTCATCCAACTTACAACACCAGTTTCATACACACCAATATCACAAGAACAACAGATACATCTCAACAGAAATAATTGTATGAACCTGGTTTCACCAATATCTACTCTACACAGCATACACTCCAATTTTCACATTTATAAAACTTTGCCCAGATTTTGATTAAACCTAGATGGATGATTCCAGTTTCGTCCAAATTTAAATGGGTAATGTATAAAATTACCCTAAAATTGAGCATGTGATTATACTAGGGAGCATCAAATAAAACCTAAAATCAAATAGGCAGATGAAACCATTTTCATTCATTAAAAAAAAAATCAAAGAGGCAGATGAAACCTAAAACTGGTTGTGGTTTTGCTGGTGTTGAATGTTGATCGAACAGAGAGATGATCAACACTGGTGGTGGTGGTGGTGAAGAAACTAGGTTGAATTTTCTGTTGAATGTAATGAACACAGATTATGAGATTATGAGGAGGTGGAGAAGATGGGAGAAGGTGGAGAAGGAGGAGGAGGTGGAGATTTTTTCTGACGGGTGGAGAATATCGGAGGAGTTGGAGAAGACGGAGAGAACTGAATTTATTGTTTTTGACGACGGGTGGAGGTGGAGTACTGAGAGAAAGAAGGTGGGACGGAAATGGGCGGAAACTGATTTTAGTAAGGTGGGTTATAATTGATTTTGTGGGGTGGGTTATAACTGATTTTGTGGGGTGTGGTGAAACTAATTTTTTGGGTATAAATCCTAAAAGGGTATTCTAGTCAGTTTTTTATGATACTTATGTCCGTCCATTTCACTCGGAGTAGTATTTTACCCATCCGTTTCAACCAGATTTTAGGGAATCTTGGGCAATAGACCCGTTTTCCGAAGAAAAAAAATAGAGAAATAAAGAAAAAAGAAGGAAAACTCTTATTGGGATATCACATTATAAAAGAAATGATCTCTATTTATAGGGAGAAGAAGATGAGCATTTAAAATAGAATTAAGGGGCATATACCCATTACTACTAGTGGTGGTGGTTACAAAGTAGTGAGGAAAATAAGAGGTGAAAAGGAGATGAAAAGATGATGATGCAAATGTGGTATAAATCCATCAAATATTATTTATAACAATCAGTTAAATTTATTTTATTTTAAAGCATTTTTTATTTTTATTTTTTTAAAGCATAAGCAGAATATATACACAATATATAATAATCTTTTTAAAAACAAAATACAGTAGTTTCTAAAATTTTAATTAGATTAAAATTTTATTTTTCTGAAAATAGAAATGGTTGTAGGAATTTCATTTAAATTAAAATGTATACGAGCTATTAGTATTTTATTTGAACACTCTATGTACTGTAGTTTCATAGTGAATGGTAGGATTCGTTATCAATTTTTCTCTCTGACAAACTGTAATCATCTTCATTTTTAATAAAAAAAAATTTTCCATAAAAAAAAAATATAGCTAACAGTTTTTTTTGGCATGCCCGGGCAAAAACGAAGAGGTCAATTTTTCACATATTACGTGAGTAAATGACGACCACTATTTACCTTTCACTTTCCTTTGAAGGAACGATTAGGTTAGGTGAACAAGGATGCATCAAGTAGGAAGAAAGAATGCGTACCATTATAGGATTCGAATAAACGCAGTTGTGATAGTAGTAGAGTACCGGATATTGATCTTTGATGTATAATCGTCACTAAAAATTAACGAGAACTGTGATATACCCGACCCGATTACATCAGGGGGAGGCTTAAAGTAGCGTCACAACTGGCAAGTCACAAGTAGGCAAGTAGCTTTGAGTTCTATCGCAAACAATTTGCCTTCGCTCAAGAAAGAAACCCAACTATAGTGCACTAAAATTTCGACACGGTAGTGCCGCTTGAGTTACTGCTAGTCTACTATGGTTTGTTGAGGTATTTATTTGGTAATTTTAGTGGCGTATATCTTGTTTGCCTTAGAGCTTTTCCAATGAAATATGTGGGAGGATAAATGTCTAAGTCTATGTAGGATACACATCCATTTTCTCTAAAAAAAAATTTCAACTCTAACTTTTTTAATCAATGTATAGATGTGGTTTAATTTTGGGTTAACATTCTCTAGGTGAATGTCTAGAACTAAAGGATATTAATCTATCCTAGTCAGTTTTTACTTAATTAAATTGACTTTAATATATTAAATAATCATATTTAGCTTTAATCAAATCTAATAAAATCTTAAGTTATTAAAAATAAAATTTATACTAATTAAAAGAAGAGGTCAAATACAATACATTGGAGATGTATTTTTTTCCCCTCTAATTTCTTAAAAAAATAGGAAAAGAATGTTTAATTTATATTGGTAGGAAACACACAATATCATTGGTGAAGCTCTTATAACCAAATCAAAGAGTTCAACTCGGGGACCAATTTTGATGGTTTTTTCCCGTATATACTTCAAGTATGTATAAGAGGTAGAGCATGTGATACCAAACTTTTAATGTTATATATGTATGTATGAAAACATTTTCCAATGTATAGATCTCCACTATTTTAACGTTTCTTCGTACAGGCACAAATATGACTCCTTTTAGCGGCTTCTCGAACTCACTTTAGCAGTCTTATGAGCAGAGAAAACTGCTAAACATTGACCGTTTCTTACTTAGTCATCCAAAAGAGAGTAGATTTAGAGGAAATTTGGATGGAGTTCTGCAATCAATATGATAATTACGCACACTAGCTTGCTAAAAGTACATTATAATCACTATTGTGTAATTAACATTTATTCCATACAGCTTGGAATGGGAAGTGCACTCGAGACCCTATGTGGGCAAGCCTTTGGTGCCGGGCAAACATACATGCTTGGAATTTATATGCAACGCTCATGGATAATCTTACTTGTGAGTTGCATTTGATGAAAGTATTTACTTTCTGTATTAATTTGATATTCACAGAAAAATTAATTACAAGACTTTTTCTCTTTACATTGTATTTGTACTCTACACTAATACAGTGAATAAATGAGATAGAGCTAACATGAACCGAACAGGAGGTTGCTAACATAAACATGCCAACTCATAGCCAGCTCATACAAGTGATGTTGACAGTGAATGAGGTGTAATCCTAGTGCAGTATATTCCCCCCCCCCCCCCCCCCCTCAAACTGGGTGTTTTTTCAAAGGGCGTACACTCAGTTTGTTCCGCAGTAATGCAAAACGAGGACCAGAGAAACCTTTCGTGAAGATATTCGCTGCCTGGTCTATGGTTGAAACATATGAAACTTTGAGAGCATTAGACTGAATCAATTCTCGCACAAAATTGTAGTCTATTGATAAATGTTTCATTCTCGTGTGAAAAACAGGGTTAGACGAGTATGAAATTGCGCTGACATTGTCACATAGAAGAGATGGAGAAGATGACAGAAAAATATGCATTTCTGTAAGTAATTTGCATACCCACATTACCTCTGCTGCCGAGTTAGCTAAGCTTCGAAATTCCGCCTCAGTGGAAGATCTAGCAACTGTAGTTTGCCTCTTGCTAGACCATGAAATGGGATTCGCTCCGAAAAAGATGTAGTAGCCGCCAGTGCTCCGTCTAGTGGTTGGATCACTAGCCCAGTCAGCGTCACTGTAACCATGAACAGCAGTGAGCCCTTTGGTAAACAGCAAACCATAAGTGTCAGTTCCTTTAATGTAACGTAATATCCGCTTAGCAGCAGTGAGATGTTCAATTGTTGGCTCCTGCATGAATTGGCATACTTGGTTCACCGCATAGGCAATCTCCGGCCTGGACCATTAAGGTACTGGAGAGCCCCGACAAATGACCTGTAAAGAGAGGGATCAGATAGAGGAACTCCTGTAGTATGTTGAAGCTTGAAGTTAGCAGGTACCGGAGAGGAACAGGGCTTTGCACCAGCCATGTTGTGTTTGTCTAGCAAATCCAGTGCGTACTTCGTTTGACAGAGGAAAAGAGATGTTTTTGTTCGTTTTATTTCCAGACCCAGGAAATAATGTAGTTCCCCCATGTTTTTCACTGGAAAGTGATTCTGCAACTTAGAAATAAACCGAGCACAATATGTAGAAGAGTTGCCAGTGATTATAATGTCGTCAACATAAACAAGAATATATGTGAGCTGAGAACCCATTTTCTGAATGAACAATGAGTTGTCAGCGGTACACATCACAAAGTCATAAGAAACAGGACCTTTGTGAGCTTGGCGTACCAAGCTCTTGGAGCTTGTTTAAGTCCATAGAGGGACTTGCTGAGCTTACAAACATGGGTTGGAAATTCTGGATCTACGAATCCTAGAGGTTGAGACATGTAAATGTCCTCATTAAGATCACCATGAAGGAATGCGTTGCTGACATCAAGTTGCGAAATTTCCCAATTGAAGTTGACAGCAATAGATAACAGATTTCTGATGGTTGTTGCCTTGGCCACTGGACTGAATGTTTCATAGTAATCAAGACCTTCTTGATGATGGAATCCTTTGGCTACTAGCCTAGCCTTGTATCTTGCTATTGTTCCATTGGTATTATACTTCAGTCTAAAGACCCACTTGCAGCCAACTAGGTTCATTGAAGGGTGAAAGGGAATCTTGGACCATGTGTTTGCAGATTCTAAAGCATTGTATTCTTCTACGAGAGCTTGTCTCCATTTAGGGTGCTTATTTGCTTGGCTAAAATAGGTTGGAGTGACTGGTGGAATTTGGGAAGCAACAGTGGCAGAAATATATGTCTTGTTGAATATGTTTTTGGTTTATAAATTCCTGATTTTCCCCTGGTTCTCATGTTGTGATCATTTGAGACTATGGGTAAAGAGGGAAGATCAACATATGTACTAGAAGACAAAGAAGGATTTGAAGGTGAAGGAGAAGTAGGTGGAGAGTTACATGAATGTTGCATATCAGCAGGCGAATTTTCCAAGGCCGACTTATTGACCGGAGCAGGACAGGATGATGTTGTACACTTCAGAGGAAAGACAGTTTCCTGAAATAAGACATGTCTCGAAACATATATTCTACCAGTTGAGGTATCCAGGCATTTATAGCCTTTCTGAGCAGGGTTGTATCCCACAAAAACACATGAGATGCTTCTTGGTGCAAGCTTGTGAGGAGCATATGGTCGTAACCATGGAAAGCATAGAGCTCCAAAAGATCTGAGATGATGATAATCCGGATGTTTTAGAAATAACTTCTCAAATGGTGTCTTGAAACCCAAAGACTTAGTCGGTAGTCTGTTAATTGTGTAGTTGGAAGTATCAAAAGCCTCTACCCAATAAGCATCCCCGATACCTGCTTGTATGAGTAATGTTCTACCGACATCCACAAGATGTCTATGCTTGGACTCAGCAACTCCATTTTGTTCAGGAGTGTGAGGACAAGTAAACTCATGTTTAATACAATTAGAAGAAAGAAAAAGAAGAAGCTGATGATGCATGAATTCCCCTCCACCATCAGTGCATATAGTTTTAATGTAACAGTTTGAATGTTTTTCAATAAAAACTTTAAAGCAAATGAACACATTTTTGAACTCAGCTTTGTCATATAAAGGAAAGAACCAACAATATTTGGTAAAATCGTCTATTATTGCTACGCAATATTTGTACCCTGATTTTGACATGACAGGACTTGGTCCCCAGAGGTCCAGATGAAGGAGTTCTAATGGGTTGTTACTGAAACTATCAGAAATTGGAAAAGACAGCTTGTGTGATCTACCTAGAGAATAAGCATTACAAGAGACTGGTTTTCTTACAATAGAGGGTAAAGATAGAGACTTAGAAATGCATATTTTTGAAAGATGTGTGAGCCAAACTACTGTTCCAAATTTCAGGCAGAATTGTTGCAGCAGTTGTAGAATAGGCTTTATTTGGTGTTGAATTCAGGAGCTAGATGGGGTATTGATGTGATTTTATATAGTGGTAAAAAGAGGTTCGATTCTCGAACTTGTGAAGGTAATGATTTTAGAAAATAATGATTTAAACTAATTCTAGAAAATTCCAGGAGTAAGAAAAAGACTAAATAACCTAAATATGATTTTTAAATAATTTTAAACGTACCAGGAATCAGGAATCAGGTAAATCTAACAACCTATGTGATTAATCAGATAATTCTTTAAAAATTAATTAAAGCACAAATAATTTCCAAAGTTGGTTTTGTTATGCTAACAAACAGAGGTAAATCACAAGCATGGACTATCAAAATTAATTAACTAAGCATAATCCATCAAGCAAAAGCACAACTGTTGAAAGAAAACCGTTTTTACTATTCAAAACTATGCAATTCTAATAATAAAAGAATTATAAATAATTATTAGAAAATAATTAAATCACATAAAATTGAGAAAATTACCTTATCCATCATCCCAGGAATTAGACTTAGCCCATGGTGAAGAAAACTTGCTCAAAAGTTGATTTCATTGCTCAAAATATTGATTACAAGGTTGAATAACGCTGTAACAGCTGATTTGATACGCTTATATGCGTTACATGAGAGGGTTCAGCTGTTACAGAAGAGTTTAAG
Organism: Papaver californicum; assembly: GCA_023531435.1. Classification (NCBI taxonomy): domain Eukaryota; kingdom Viridiplantae; phylum Streptophyta; class Magnoliopsida; order Ranunculales; family Papaveraceae; genus Papaver; species Papaver californicum. Next base: position 9,928,306 of record JAJJMC010006585.1, on the reverse strand, counting down.
CAACAAAGGGTTTGAAGCAATAGACAACAGAAAAATTCAAATCAGCAACACTTATAAATATTACTGAGTCTTCTTCTCCGGCAGTGATGGATGAAGAACAGCCGGCCGGTGCAGTAGCAGTAACCGGACGGTGACGGAATAGTTGCCGGAATTCTCTATTTTCTTCTCTAGGCTTTTGTACTCGATTCTCTTGGCTTCTCTTGGTATTTATAGATATTAGAAACCCTAGAGAGAGTTCTAAACCTAATAGAACTCTCTAGAATAGCCCACAAATCCCAATCCGAATCGAAACCCAATTCCGGCCATATACATGATTTTTCAACTGATTTCACGGGATTTTTTTGCTGTTTCTCGATTGCCTAACTTGTGTGGGATATCTACTAATATTTGGAACAATCTGGAAGCGAAAGAACACGTTGATTTTACGTTGACAGTGGACACAGTTGAGCCCGATGAGTTAACCCGGTGACTCGGCCCGATCCAGCTCGCTGGGTTGACTCGCCTGGTTGACCCGCTGGGTTGACCCGATCCAGGGGTGCCCCAATCCAAAGTGTGGGTGCTTTGATCCATTTTTCCGGGTGCCTTGAACACTTTTTGAGCCAATTTTTCCACAAATCTTTATTCTTCTAATGTACCTACAAAAGCATAAAAACACGTAATAGACACAAAATCGAATACTAACTCACTAGAAATTAAGGTGCAATTTAGACTCTAAAATGTGTCTATCAGGTATAAGCCATTACTGTGTGGACCTTGTAAAAGTATCCTCCCATTAGATAAGTCCTTCACACAAAACCCGTTAGATGTAAATGTTATTGAGCAATTATTATCAGTTGTAAATTGATGCACAGAGAGTAAGTTCTGAGTTGCTTTAGGAACCAGAAGTATGTTGTTCAGATAGAAAAGATATGTTGGAGTAGATTTAATAGAATAACCAGAGTGTGTTATAGGCATACCTGCACCATCCACAGTTTGTATCTTATCTTGACCTTCATAGGTTGTTGAATTTTGCAGTTCGGACTTGTTTGGAGTTATGTGAGATGCAGTTCTATTGTCTACAAACCAAGGATTTTCCCCAATCATATTTGTTGAAGCCATTATTTCTGACAGATTCCTTGAATTATTTGTATGACTGGTTCTAGTAATACATTCCTTAGCACCATGTCCTTGTTTGTCACATATCTGACAAATAATGAGATTTGGATTGTGGTATCTAGACTCATTGGATGATCTGACTTGATGATTGTAATGTTTATATCCAGAACTTCTTCCTGGATTGGTGTAAGGTCTCCTTGGATAATTTCCAAATCTGAAATTGTTTTGAAAATGTGTGGGTGAAGGTTTGATGTAAGAAGAAGATGATGGTCTGAATCTGGTATTTTGGTCTCTGAAGGAAGGTCTGGAAGAGTAAATCTGAGCTTGAAATGCCTGATTTGTGGTGTTGTGAAGAAAATCAGTGGTTCTCTGATTTATGATTAATTCTTCACTAAGAATATTATTGTAAAGTTATATAGTTGTGACCGGTGGATTCATATGCCTCATAGAGGTGGCAAATGGGATGTACTCAGGATTTAAAGCAGACAAAGTGATCACCATAATTTCTTTATCGGAAACTAGTTCTCCTGCTGCCGCTAGTTGATCTGATAAAAGTTTTATTTTATCAATAAGAGAAGAAATAGATTTTATTTCCTTGTTTGATAGCTAACAACTTTGTTCTGAGTTGTATTGAGTGTGTAGATGGTGATTTAGTAAATCTTTCTTCGATGAGACTCCAAAGTTTTTGAGATGTTGGCGCTACTGCAAAGTATGCAATGATGGAGTCAGAGATTGTGCTGCTAATCCATAAAACTATGGTTGAGTCTTCATCTATCCAATCAAGATAAAGAGGATTCTCAGTTCCATTTGTTTGATTTTTTGAACTAGTAAAGCGATCTGGACATGGATATGAACCATCAAGATATGGCATAATCTTGAATTTTCGAATTACTTGAAGTAAAAGATTTTTCCATGTCAGGAAATTATTTTCCTTGATTTTAAGAGTTACAAGACTCATTAACTGGTTTAGGGGAACTTTTGTTATGGATGTTGAGGTAGGATTTTCCATTGAAGGAAATTCTCGAATCATATGGAAGATTTTTGCAACAGATGAAGAAAGATTAGAATTGAAGAACAAGAGGAAGCAGCTATGAGATTAACACAGATCAAGAACAAGATTACTACAAACAGAAACTTCTGGTGTAAAAGTATTAATATTAGATTTAATCTTCTTAATACCAGAAAACCAGAAAATCAGTTTGTATTTGGAAGATCAGGAAGAAACTTGAATGTCGAAGCAGAGAATGATTTTGGATCTTGATGATAGAACAACATCAAGAACTGAACAGAGAAAACGAAGAAAACTCACCTCCTGGTTTTGAGTCTCGTTTTATAGTAAAGAATTGAGAGAAATAGCTTCTTAAAAATTACAGATGATCAAGTAAAGCTTCGACCACGCGTCTGTACTTACTGCTGAAAATTAAAGAGAGAATTTAATGTTGTCGATTGTGTTGTCTACCACGCTCTACGCTGTCGACCATGCTTCTTCTACCTTGAATGAAGAGAAAATCAGTGAACGTTGAACAAATTGATGATGAGATTGATTTTTTCAAGAATCTGAATATGTTGTTGCCTTGACTGTTGTGCTTCAACCACGCCTCTGTATTGAAATTGATGTTTCAATTTGTTGAATTAGTAAAGAAGAAAACGTTTGAATGAATCGAGAATCTCAAAAGAAAAATCCATTAAAGTCTTGATTTAATCAAGAAGAAAAATTTATTTAATATTCTTAGAGTTTTCCCAATAAATAACGCTCTGATACCATGATGAAAGTATTTACTCTCTGTATTAATTTGATATTCACAGAAAAATTAATTATAAGACTTTTTCTCTTTACATTGTATTTGTACTCTACACTAATACAGTGAACAAATGAGATAGAGTTAACATGAACCGAACAGAAGGTTGCTAACATAAACATGCCAACTCATAGCCATCTCATACAGGTGATGTTGACAGTGAATGAGGTGTAATCCGAGTGTAGTCTATTAGCATTATCCTCACTCCCATTTACTTATTTGTGACTCTGGTCCTGAATCTCCTTGGACTATGAGACGATATCTCAGAAATGGACGGGAAATTCGCTGTCCAAATCATTCCTCAAATGTTTCAGCAAGGTCGGAGTTCTTGCTTGGATTTGATTTTTCATGTTTTTCTGCTCTGGATCTTCATCTACGTATTTGGTTGGGGTACCGTTGGTGTTGCTGTGGCGTATGATATCTCGGGTTGGATTGTGTCTTTGGCTCAAGTAGTATACTAGTAAAATGGTGTACAGATGGACGGAAAGGATTGTCTTGGTTGGCATTTAAGGAGATATGGGCTTTTGTTCGACTCTCCTTAGCTTCTACTGTGATGCTTTGCCTAGAGGTTTAGTATATGGTGGTTTTAGTTGTCCTCACTGGACATCTTGGAAATGCGGTGATTGCAGTTGGGTCAATTTCTATATGGTGAGTCCTCAAGATAGCATATGATTTTCCAATTTTAGTTTATTTGGCTAGATAACAAAATTCGGAATCCGTAGGGAACTAGTATTCTGAAACGCTAATGGATGGGAAGGCATGTTGTTCCCAATTTCTAGCTGGTTAGTTTATCTGGTGCCTCTTATTTTTGTTTAAGCATGAACATTAATGGATGGGAAGGCATGTTGTTCATTGGAATAAATGTTGTTATAAGGTAAAACGTACGTGCTCAAACTATCTCAACCACACTTAACATTTCAATTTCAGTCACCCTCATTTCTTTCTGGTTTTTCTTCTTGTACTTACTGATATGATTGTTTTTATCTATTTCTTTTCAGCGTTGGGTCTCAAATGAACTTGGTGTTGGATCTGCAACAATGAAAAACACTAAATAGGATAAATTGTTAAGGTTAATGAAATGTCTGATTGATACACGTAATGGACAGAGCCACCTGCTCAGCAAATTATCCTTAACACAATAGCCCGCGGGTACTCCTCAAGAATGAGAGATGCTATACCTCAACAGCGGAAATGTGTCCAGGATAGAACTGCCCGTTATGACTAGTATAAGCACAATACTAGTCACCCTCAACGAACTCAACAGCAATTGATATGGAAAGGAAATAAACAAGAAATGTGCGCAAAACAAAGCAAGAAGGGGGGAAAATAAGACAGGATAGTAGCTGTTTCTGGAGTGAGTTGAAATGATGAAATCATTTTTCTTTTATAGCCAAAAGAAGAGAAGAGCGTTAATGAGTATTGATTGAAAATCAATTCCGTGTATGAAGCACAGACATAAATAATTAAAAGGGTCAAAATTTATTCTCTCTTTTAAATATGCTTAATTCTCGTTGGGTCAGACGCCTCTACATCTAAAGAAAAAATTATTTTGGTTTTAAATTTTTTAAGGAAAAATATTCTGTCCAAAAAGGTAAGTCTTGGTTGGCCCACAGCCTCAGCTACGCCCGCACCCGCAACCATACTCATTCCCGCAGCAGTATCCATAGTCACACCCACACCCACACCCACAGCCACAGCCACAGCCACAGCCACAGCCGCAGCCGCAGCCGTAAGTTCGCAAGCCGCAAGACGCAAGCGCACCCGCACCCGCACCCGCACCCGAGCCTGAGCGAGCTGCGTTCTTCGGTGCGAAGCACCACGCGTATGTGAAAAGTATGTTTGCTCCAACTATCCCATTGCCTTAGTCCTCTCACAACCACAAAATAGTTTAAACCCCTAAGGGGCCTCCCTTAGAAGCAACTTTTTAGGTAATAAGGAGAGGAATCATCTTTAGCTTCTCCAATGTGGGACTAAAGGTTCATTCACAAAAGTAAAAATGAGTTAGTGTCCCTTAGTGACTACTTGGTCCTAAGGTCCATTCTCACCAAGACTAAAAAACAAAACATTTATAAGTTCATTTTCTCCAAGAATCCCCCACATGAATGAAAACCCGATGAAAATCAGAAAGCGAGAAATACCACTTAGGCGCTAGGTGTCCATAAGGTCTTGAACCTTTGCTTAGTGATAAATTACCGGAACTACTTGATGGACAGTGAACGCGATGTCTTGAACTGCCATCGTTTGGTGTAGTTCATCAATAACTTTCACGTGTGATATCTCTCTAGGTGTTCGTGCCGTTGTGTCCATTTTAGCCCTGGACGTATCCTGTTTCTCAGAATGCTCTAGAGAATCAGCTCAATTCTCATAGGAAGCGGCCCACTTCCTCACTCAGATAGGTGAGTTCTATCAAGAGTGTTTACTGCTACACCCCACTTCAATCTTAAATTGAAACTATAAAACTCATTAAGACTTAATAAAAAGTCATCCTTCACATGCAGTCACACTATCACGTCTAAACCATAGGGAAGGACAGGGAATGAAATTCTCTGATAGTGTTTCCTTTAACCCACCACAAATCAGTTGTCTCATTCGAAACCTTGATCTTGGGATCTCCAGTCAACAAGGTTGAGTATCCTTCATGGAAAGTTTAATTGATGAGCTTAAGCCTCATCCCCCTTGATGCATTACTAACTATCTCCTTGGACAAAACTTTCGCCAAAGGGTACGCGATATTCTCCTTAGACCCTACAAAGTCAACAGAAATAACGCCAATTGAGATTAGTTGTTTTAGGGAATTATGTATTCTACGAATGTGTATAGACTTCCCATGTTTGTACCAAGTATAAGCATATCATCAACATACAAGCATACAATCACACAGGCATCATTCACAAGTTTAGTATAAACACACTTGTCAGATTCATTGATTTTAAAACCACTAGAAATCATTACATGATCAAAATTTTCATGCCACTGTTTAGGTGCTTGTTTCAAACCATACAAAGATTTTTTCAGTTTACAAACTTTGTTTTCACAACCTTTCACTACAAATCCCTCAGGTTGGTCCATATAAATTTCTTCATCTAGTTCACCATTTAGAAAAGCTATTTTTACATCCATTTGAGTATCTCTAAGTTATGAATGGCAGCAATAGCAATTAACATCCTAATGGAAGTAATTCTCGTAACAGATAAATAAGTATCAAAGAAATCTACACCTTTTATCTGTTTATAGCCTTTATCTACTAATCTAGCTTTGTATTTTTCCACAGTTCCATCTACTTTACGTTTCCTTTTGAAGATCCATTTACAACCTATGGGTTTACACCCTAGAGGTAAATCTACAATCTCCCAAGTATCATTCTGCATAATGGAATCCATTTCACTAATGGTAGATTCTTTCCACCATGGAGCTTCAGAAAAAGTCATGCCTTCCCTATAAGGCTGTGGATCAGTCTCAGCTAAGCATGTTATGAAGTCTGGCCCAAAAGATTTTTCAGTTCTAAGTCTTTTACCTCTTCTAGGCTCAAATTCAATATCATCTTCCTCTAAAGATAATGTCTGACTAGTGGAAGAGACATCTAGGGGATCAACACATATCATGCGAGATTCAGATTTCAAAGGAAAAATATTTTCAAAGAACACAGCATCCCTAGATTCCATAATTGTATTCACACCAATTTCAGATATTTCAGAACTTACAACCATAAATCTATATGCAGTAGTATGTTCAGGATACCCTATGAAGACACAGTCAACAGTTTTGGGTCATATCTTGGTTCTCTTAGGTGGAGGAATGGACACCTTAGCTAAACACCCCCACAGTTTAAAGTATGCATAAGAAGGTTGTCTACCTTTCCGTAACTCATATGGAGTTTTATCTGATCCTTTAAAGGGTACTCTGTTCAAGACACAGCAAGCTGAGAGGAAGGCCTCCCCCACAAGTTTGCAGGTAGTCCTGAACTAATTAACATGGCATTCATCATCTCCTAAGGGTTCGGTTCTTCGGTTCAGCCACACCATTAGATTGTGGTGAATAAGGAGGGGTTATTTCATGTATAATGTCGTGTTTTATGCAAAAATATCATATAGGAGTTACATACTCACCACCACGGTCAGACCTAACAGTTTTAATGGTAGCACTCATTTGGTTTTCAACTTCTAGTTTATATATCTTAAAGGCTTCTAAGGCATCATCCTTACCTTTAAGTAAATATATGTGACAGTACCTCGTACAATCATCTATAAAAGTGACAAACCATTTCTTACCACCTCTAGTTTGAACTGATTTCATGTCAACTAGATATGAATGAATTAATTTTAAGGGTTTAGAATTTCTCTGAATATTTTTCTTATGGGATTTTTTAGCATATTTTGATTCTACGCATATTTCACATTTATGTTCATTTTTCAAACTAAATTTGGGTATGCAGCCTATGCTAGCCAGTTTATTCATTGGTTTATAGTTTACATGACCAAGTCTACCATGCCAAAATGACACACAAACATCAGAAGAATCAATTTTATTCATTTCAACAGAGGTTACATTCAGTTTGTAGAGACCCTCAGTCTTATAACCCTTTCCTACATAATCCTTACCCTTAGTGATAATAACTTTCCCAGATTCAAAAACAAGTTTAAAACCCTTATCATCTAAAACACCACAAGATACAAGATTTTTGCAGATGTCCGGAACATGAAGAACTTCATCTAATGTGAGAGTTTTACCAGAAGTGAGCTTTAGCCCAACTTTGCCTTTTCCCGCAACCTGTGCTGCGGACGAGTTACCCATTTAGAGTTTCTCCCCTTCCCCTACCTTCTGATAGGAGGTGCACATATCTCTGTTTCCACAGACATGTTTGGTAGCACCAGAGTCTACCCACCAGTCTCTCACATTGGTTACCAAATTGACTTCAGACACCGTGCCAGAAAACTCGTTCTTGTTGCTTTCAACCAAATAGCATTGTTTTTCTTGTTATTGAAGTCCTTATGTTTTCTACAATGCATTGTCATATGGCCAGGAATTCCGCAAACATAACACGCACCTTTAATTTTACCAATGCCAGATTTGGGTTTCGGAAATGTACCTTTCTTGTGCGGACCAGGCTTGCGTTTGATGTTGTCGCCCTTTTCGGTAGTGAAAGACTTATGTTCAATTACATGAGCCTTGTTGGACATGTCCCTTGCGGAGGATACGTTCTTGTCTTTGGAGCACAACAATTCTTCCACTTGAATCTTCTTACCCAATTCATCCATACTGACTTCACCAGTTTCATGTCTCAATCTTCGTTTGTATTCAGACCAAGAAGAAGGTAATTTCTCAATCACCGCAGACACTTGAAACGTTTCATCTATCACCATACCTTCAGCAATGATTTCATTGATAATGCGTTGAAGTTCAAGGAATTGATCAACCACAGATTTGTCATTTGACATTTTGTATTCCATGAACTGGCTACCAAAAACTTCTTACTTCCAGCAGTTTCAGCTTCATATTTTGCTTCTAAAGCAGCCCATAAATCAAACGCAAAAAAGTTTTCTTTTGCATTATAAAAGTCATATAGTGCATCTTCCAAACAGTTCAGAATATGATTTTTGGCCATATACTTCTGTCTACTCCAACTTTCTAACTCTCTTTCATTTCCCGCATCATTCAAAGTCTCATCAAAAGGTTTCAGAACTAATTCATCCAACATATGAAAACTCAGAAAGAACAACATCTTGGATTGCCATCTTCTGAAATCTTTGCCATTGAATTTTTGTGGTCTGTCAACATCACTTTTAGCCATTGTTACAGAAGAAATAGATATTGTGTTAAGATTGTTGGATCTGCAACAATGAAAAACACTAAACAGGAGAAATTGTTAAGGTTAATGAAATGTCTGATTGATACACGCAATGGACAGAGCCACCTGCTCAGCAAATTGTTCTTAACACAATAGTCCAAGGGTACTCCTCAAGAATGAGAGATGATATACCTCAACAGCAGAGATGTGTCCAGGATAGAATTTCCCGTTATGACTAGTATAAACAATACTACTCACCCTCAACGAACTCAACAGCAATTGATATGGAAGGGAAATAAAAAAGCAATGTGCGCAAAACAAAACAAGAAGAGGGGAAAAAAAGACAGGATAGTAGCTGCTTCTGGAGTGAGTTGAAATGATGAAATCATTTTTCTTTTATAGCCAAAAGAAGAGAAGAGCGTTAATGAGTATTGATTGAAAATCAATTCCGTGCATGCAGCACGGACATAAATAATTAAAACGGTCAAAATTTATTCTCTCTTTTAAATCTGCTTAATTCTTGCTGGGTATTCTTGCTGGGTCAGACGCCCCCACATTTAAAGCAAAATTTATTTTGTTTTAAATTCTTTAAGGAAAAATATTCTGTTCAAAAAGGTAAGTCTTGGTTGGCCGCAGCCTCAGCTACGCCCGCACCCACAACCATACTCATTCCCGCAGCACTAGTCATAGTCACACCCGCAGCCATATCCGCAAGTCCGCACCCGATCCCGAGCGTGCGTGCTTCGGTGCGAAGCACCGTGCGTGTGTGAAAAGTATGTTTGCTCCAACTAGTCCATTGCCTTAGTCCTCTCCAAACCACAAAATAATTTAAACCCCTGAGGGCCCTCCCTTAGAAGCAACTTTTTAGGTAATAAGGAGAGGGATCATCTTTAGTTTCTCTAATGTGGGACTAAAGGTTCATTCACAAAAATGAAAATAAACTAGTGTCCCTTAGTAACTATTTGGTCCTACGATCCATTCCCACCAAGACTAAAAAACAAAACATTTATAAGTTCTTTTTTTTCGACACTTGGTTCTGGACACCCTAGGGCTGCCAAGTATTCGGTTATGGTTGTACTTCTCGAGTCTCTCATTATAGGGTTGTTCTTCATGTTAGTTATTTTAATTAGCAGGGATCATTTCGCTATTATATTCACAAGCAGCAAAGAACTTCAACAAGCTGTTGCGCGCCTTGCTTACCTTCTTGGTGTCACCATGGTGCTTAATAGCGTCCAACCAGTTATATCAGGTATCTATTATAGTTGAACCTTAATTTCCAAAACATAGTTGAACTTCTTTGGAATATTAAAAAAATTCAACAAGGTAAAGCACAAATTTTTACACTTTTCCAACAAAGATTTAATACAGATTTTGAACTTTTCAACTCTATTGAAACCTTGTTGCAGGTGTTGGGGTTGGAGGTGGATGACAAGCTTTGGTGGCTTATATTAACCTAGCTTGTTATTACATATTTGGCCTTCCTTTGGGTTTCCTTCTGGGTTACAAGGCAAATTTAGGAGTGCGAGTAATTTGATTTATCATTTTGCACTATTTTTCTGCTGGTTTGATGAAGTAGTACGATTATTGAAAGCCTTGTGAGAAAAATTAACAACTGACTTACAGGGTATTTGGGCTAGAATGCTTTGTGGAACTGCTTTACAAACTTTGGTCCTCTTGATAATCATTCTTAAAACCAACTGGACCAAGGAGGTGAGTGTTCTTATCTTTTTCTTAAGAAGCTTCGAATAGTTGAGAGTAATCCCCCGAAGTTCAAAGGATGTTGGTAGTAGAATGTTAGGATGGTTTGGATAGTATTATAATTTGATCTGATGCTGAGAAAACTTACATTGCAGGCTGAACAAGCATCGGAGCGTGTTAAAATGTGGGGTGGCTCAGGTGATTAAGATTGCTAAGATATGATTTCAGCTTTGATTCATCAAACCTCCCTACGCAAATCATCAATATATGGAGGATCTTAAAGAGTATTAAAATGAGCTTAAAAGCTTATGTAAGGATGTAATGTCTCTTAATTCAGTTCTAAAAGTCGGGATCCTTAAAACCCTGCTAGGTAGTAATTGAACAGCTCCCTTTAAGTTTATCTTTTACAGTGTTTTAGTTGTAGTTGGGTTAGATTTAAGAATGTAGGTTTCTGCAAGGGTAATATATAAATCCTTTTGAATCTTGGTTTACTAGCTAGGTGGCTTTTATCTTTGTCTTCAATGGAGTTAGATATTATATGAGTAAGAGCAACTTCAGTGAAGTGGGTGTATTGGCTAATTTATCGATTATACATTCATAGAGGGATGGAAAAATCTCTTAAATGACTTGGTAAATTGGTATTTGGGGGGTTTGACCATCGCGTCTCAAGTTGAATTGAGCGAATGAGCCGCTCGGCCAAGGTTAGGCCGAGGCTCTCTCTCAACGGCTCTCATTTCTCTTCCTATAAATTCAAACATTTTCAAATCCAAAAGCATACCTTCTTCATTCAAAAACTCTTCTACTTTCACTTAAATCTTAATCTTTCCATCTCAAACTCTTGATCTAAACTTCTGTTTAAAAAAAATCAGAAAAAAATGGTAAAAATTGCAAACCAACTTGATTTTTCTGGAGTCATACTCGAAGATGTTATTAGTAAGATATGTGGCGGTTATAAGAAAATTGAGAATGAAAAAAAACAAAAAGGTCTTCAAGTTTTAGATGTTAACCAAGTCAAATCTGCAGTTATAAGAAAAAGAAAGTTCAAGCCAAGAAAATTGAAGGAAAAGAAAATTTGAAAGTTAACCGTACGAATGGTCACAAAAACCAGGGAAAATCCTCTCAAGAACGCATCGAATGGAAGATCCGTCAAATCAAGATAAACAAGAGGCCCAAAAGTATCAGAGATTTTTACTGAAGTGTTTATTTAATTTAAGTTTTTAATGTCCTAGTTTATATCTTGTAAAAGAGCGAAGTATATTAAATTTAGATCGATGTTTTAATATAATTTTAGTTAATTTAATCTAATTATTAAACTTTTTTATCCCTTTTAAAATCAAATTATATTTAATTTAAAAATTAAAATTTAAAATTTAATTAGTTTTTATCGTTAAAATCATAAATAGTCGTTTGATTAAACCTGGATGAAAGACTATGATCAAAATTATAAATTATATAGTCGTTATCGTTGCAAACTGAGACGATCGTCCTAGGTTGAGCCGACAACGGCTAGTTCCATACAACGGTTATAAAATAGTTTTATAAATTCAACTATTTTCACTTCCCAAATCACACCTTCTCCAACCATCCATATGACTCAACCGTATACTAATATGGCGGAGTTTACCATTGATGAAGATCTATCTCTATGTAGAAATTTTGTTGTATGTTATCCAGCAAGGGATGCGGAACGACGGCAAAATGGTTTAGTGAGTATGATTTACTGAAGCAGAATCTATGAAAACTTCTGCAATGACACCGGTAACCCGAATAACCGTAATGTACCTGGGTTGTTTTGTCGATTTCAAACTATAAGAAGTGAAGTGAAAGAATTTATAGCTTCAGTCCGGTTTATCAGTCGATATCGAGTAAGAGGGGAAACAAATGTTGAAGTTGTATTGCCAGCTCGAGAAGAATGACGAAGATGGAAAAAGAAAACTTTTACTTATGAAGCTCATTATGCAATCCTGAAGGATTTTTTGATTGCACATATGAGATGTTAAAAAGTAGAGACATTCTACTCAAGAAAAGAAATTGTTATAAATTTTAATTAAATGTGTAATAAAATTAATAGTTTCTATTTATAGATTGATTCTGATTAAATAAATAGTTAATTTCCTTAATCTCAATTTCAATTACAAATATTGAATAAAACATAAATACTCATTCCCATACCAGTTCATCTCATAATAGCCCCGGTTCAGCATACTCCCAAATCCTTGAGTTGCTCCTGCAGATTGAGATCCATCATCAGATCCAAGGAAATCACAATTCTGAGCTGGAGAGGTGCCAAAGTCTATTTGTCTTCCGTAAACTTGATTAGGATCTTGTGGACTAGCCTGGTGAGATCCTGATTGTGTAGGTTGCACTGGATAATATGGAGATCTTTGTTGTGTATCTCGCACTCTTTCCCCCTGGGAAGGTGATTGTCCATAAAATCCTGCAAGAGAGGGACTGATGCTCATGGAATCCGTCGATGCCTGAAACTGATGGTTGTACATATGTATAGTCAACTGATCTCTTAACTTCATTTGGTCAAAATGTTCTACCAATTGATTATAAGAGGCCAATGTGCCTGTATAAGAATTAGTTCGCTTCATACCTTACGAGACAATTAAAATTATATGATGTTCTCCTTGGAGATTATAAGTCTCGATCTCCCAACTCAATTCTGGAAAATCGGACCCATTCGATGAAGAACAATGTGTAGAAGGTCCTCTTGGAGGGGCTGATGAAGTAGAAGGTTCTGCCGAAGGATAAACGACTAAACTTGGAACCTTTGGTGCTGGTTCTGTTGGCATAGGCAAGCCCGATCACTTGTTAGGGAAATATCCACCCCATAGATGATCATAACTTCTATATTAATTATCGGCTTTGTAACCTTTGAGTACCAATCATCGTAATATTGTTCGCTACAACGGCGAAATACTCTATCATACCCTTTCCAACCCCGATCTCGATGTCTTGTTTAGTCTGATCCAAGGACGGTGGGATGTGGAGGATTTGCTGGGATACTATATGTCTTGCACATCTCTCCCCAAAAAAATAAACACCAATATCTCTGAGTTGACTGTAGAGCATTAGGCGTGGCATTGAAAATTCTCTGATCCTAATTCCTACATCAGAACTCAACTCAACATAATTTTCGTACGGGTTCCAAATAACACTCTTTCTTGTTCTAAGATCCATTTGGGTTTTCCACACATGGATATTATCTCGCTCAGAGGTGTGCTGGACCTTTTCCTAGTTATCAACTTCATACTTCACTATAATTGGGAAAAAAATTCTAGTGTGGTTCTTCAGTCTTGGTAGACTATTATTGGTATATGTATACCATCAAATATGAAGTAAACAACATACGATTAGTTTATGTTGCTATAAATATTTGTAAACTTATATAAAATCCTAAGGAATTTATTATCATATTTACCTCAAGGACTCCCCATACACCTTCCATAGTTGACCCACCCAAGCATGCGACATCGAGACTAACGTACAACTCGGCTAATATAGCGGATCTCCAATCATAATCGACAGCCTTTTTCATATCTTGCAACGCCTCTAGCCATCCTACTGAACAGAACTTTTTGAGTTGGGGAAAAAACACACACCAAGTATCCATAAAATAAAGACTTTGGCAATTTGTGTATCATAGCCAGTATATGGATTTTCTAGATCAATATCACCATATAATTTATCGGCTATAAATGCCTTTAAACCGGCATTAAAAAATCCAGCACTTCTAAGTTCCCTATGGTTGGTTACGCTAAAGTATAACGAAAGCGCTTTTTTATATCGTTTTTCTTCCAACCAACCTTGTTGGTCAAATGGAACATTATCTCCCAGACCATAAGGTATCCCAAGCAGAAAATACAAATCTAATGGTGTTACTCCTGTAAAAACATTAAAGTTGTTAATTTCATATATGAATTGTACTGGTTGCATAAAAATTATAAATCAAAATATATGACATACCCATTTCAAAGTCTCTAAAATGAAACGTGTGTGTACTATACCACCAACGTTCCAAAAACATAGTCGGAAATTTGGTCGAACATTTCTTCGCCTTCACATGGTACAAAATTCTCCAAGGAAATCTATTGACAATAATCTTAGCACCATCAGTAAATTTTTCATAAAGTTCTCTAACTTCAAACCAAGACCTCTTGGTTTTTTATGCTTAGCATCTCGCTTTGTTCTTGAAGATACATGACCTTCAGTCGTGGCTATATGTCGACTAGAAAATACTCTTGGATTGTTCTATTCATCCGAATTTTCTTGTTGAGTCGGTAGAGGTTGACTATACGTATTCCTGGGTGGTTTCATTTTTTTTTCTTCGACTAATATTTTGAGATTAATTATGAAAGAATATTTTTGTGGAGAAAATATATAAAGAAGATTGTAGAGAAAATATATAGAGAAGATTGATTTTGGTGTGAATAGAAAAGATTGAATTTGGGTTGAATTTATAGGTGTGGATTATTATAGCCGTTGGATTTGATCGTTGGGATCAGACCGTAATCGAGCCAACCTGAGCCGCTCGGCCTTGGTTTCGTCGAGGCTCGGTGCAAATTGGCTCGATCGATTCAAATTGAACCGTTTAGTCAATTCCCCACTGCATAAAATTTAATTTGTCGATCCACCTGGCTTGGCATATTGACAAATTTTCCAATGCTCACTGGAATTGCTCTAAGTAAATTATTGGTTGTTGATTTGGTTAACTGAACAAATGTTTTTGATATTAAATCTTGAACTTCTTTTCACTGATTTGGTAAGATTGGGCATTTATTTACTTAATTTCAAGATTATTATTATTGGGAAAGCTATATTAATTATAAAGAAAGATGACTTTTGGTCAAGACAACCTTAAACCATTAGGGTGGAAACAAATATCAACCTAAATTATAAAGATTGAATGATCGATCGTTTCTCTCTTCCTCAATACTTCCTCCTTTTTTGTCTAAAAACCTACGATGATTAAGATTTTTTTAAATCTTTATATATAATTAATTAATTAATTAATTAAATGTATCATTTTATTTTAAAATATTAACTTTGTTAAATAAGATATAAAATTATTGCCAAAACTTTGTTTGTATTAGATCAAAATCTGATTTTTTACATAATCATGTTAAAAATTTTGACTACTAGATTCTTCTTTTTCTTTTTCTTTAAAGCATGATTATTGAGTTTAAATGGGTTATCATGATTTAAAAAGATCATATCATTATTATTATTATTGAAGCATAGATCATATCATGATATCACAATTATATTCTATTACAATTTTACAAATTATATAATGTTTGTAGATTGTGTTTTGATGTTTTTAAGATCATGGGAATGTTCATACACATATGAAGAAAAAAATTCAAAGGGAAAAATAATGTATAACAGAAAAACAATAGGTTGTATGGATTATTAGAAGACTATTATTTTCTATATTCCTCCCAAAGTCATTATTGATTGACCAAAATCAGCTTTCCCCATAATCGTTTTAGCTTTCCTTATAATAACGATCAATATCAAACGTCTCCCTTTTTCTTTTAATTAAGGAACGGTAAGAGACTAAGAGTCTTAGCAATAAATCCAGACTGTCGGTGGTATTGGGAGCATCCTGAGGTCAAGATTTTATAAACTAGTAGTACATCCGTGCGTTGCACAGGTTGAGATTACTTGTTCTAACTTCTAAATCAATTTATTAAACAGTCATAATCTAAAGTAGAAATTAATGTTTAAACCTTTTTTATTGGGCTTTGGACTATCTAGTCTTGTCCCCCAAAACCTGGTACTCGTTAGTCCTAATTTTACATTTTGTAAACGGGTTAGTTCTTTAGTTGACGATTCAGTCCAAAACATCAATTTCAAATGTCGAATATACTCATCAATCAAATAGGATATTTTTCATTATTCGCCTTTCGCAAATCATAATCATCCCCATAAATTTCAAAATCCCTTTTCAATCAAATCTCTCTACTTCAATCCTTCAGTCTCATCTCGTTGATTTTGAAACATAATACCGATTTTATCAATGACCCTATTTTGATTTTCCTAAACAATGAAAATATTTTATCTAGATCACAATTGTTTTACCCTAGTTTTCCATTTGGGTAATTGTTAAGGTGTTAAACTCCCAAATAATATTTTCCTACTTTATTACACTAGTAATCGTACAAGGATAAGCAGGTTTGATCCCAAGGGAGATTTTGAGCTAAAGTTGTTAATAGAGTGTTCTAAACTAGGATTATTGTGATGTAGAAATCCTAAAAATTGTATTTTGTAATCAAACTATGCGATGGAATTGATCAAGGAATCATTCTCCACTACCGAACAAAGATATTATCAATCATACAAGTGTAACCTTTAATATATTTTAGTTTGTTAACAACATAAGACAAGTTATAAGCTCAACTAATCTTTGGATTCCTAAATTCACCGCATATAATAGGTTCTCTAGCGGATTCTAATCAAGTGAACTACCTAGAATAAGCTTTCCAAGTGTAATTCAATCAATTACATTATTATTTCTAAATGATGTTGTTCTTAGTCACATGCTCATAAGTTCGACACATTAAATTACAATTATCTTTTACACACTTTTGTCCATAAATTTATTTTGCAACAAACAATATATCGCTACTCGTGAATTACAGATATAATGAATATAAGTGAACCCTGAAATATAGGAAGAACCTATAAATCACTCATATACTAAATGTTCATGTATATCGATGGATTATAATGTAATTGCACATTAAAATTGTGAGTTCCCGTGAATATATTGAGTACATGTGAACTATTTAGCACAGTCTACCTACACAAAATCCTCTATATTGAAAAGGACGTGTGTTTAATTTTTGCATATTAATAATTTGGAAGAATCATTATTCACCATGATAATCAAAAATCCAATTCCAGTTTTGTACAGAAACGGGGTATGAAGTCGATTTATCACGGGGAACAAACTCCAAGGGATATAGTAACGGATAACGACCAAGCCTTAATGAATATCGTAAAAGTATTTTTTTCATAAAGCTCAAAATTTCCTATGTACGTGGAAAATACAATGCAACATCAAAACCAATTGCAGGCATCATATTCAAGTTCCAAAACCAACGAAAGGTGTCAAGAGTTCGAAGGAGGAGGATGGACGTATTAGAAAACTAACCGAGGAAGAACGAGAGGAACAGAAAAAGTCAATTGATGAAAAGAACGATGTGAGAGGAGTAAAATGGTCTATTTTTCAAAAATCTTGGGATGTGGTTGTTTGGTCGATGACCGAGGAAGATTATGAATGTAACTTGAGGAAATTTGATGATGAACGGGACAAGGATTACTCCAAAGCAATGAACTATTGCAAAACAAAATGACTGGGAATGCATAAGGATAAGTTTGTGTATGCATGGACTTATACATATAATCACTTCAAGAACGAGGCGACGGGTATAGCAGAGGAGTCTCATGGAAGATTAAAAAAAAATACTAATCAGTATTCAAAATGGGATTGTTACGGTCCAGGAAGCTATCCATGAATACACTAACCGTGATCTCACAAGGATTAACGCAACAATGGAAAAAAAATGTTGGCATAGATTCCCATTGGTGCATTTAATAGAAAATAACAAAAACGTTCACAATAACAAAAGTACAAAATCCTCTTTTTAAGATTATAAAGCTTTTTAAAGTTTCAAAGTCGTCTTTTCAAAATCAATAATAGGAGTGAAAAACTTCAAAAGTTTATGAGTTAAGAAGGATAACAGAAAAAAATCAAGATTTTAGAAACTCAAGAACTAGTATTACCACTGAAGATTCAATAGAAGAAATGACAATTTTCAGACTACGAGAGAGTAAAGTTTATGTCTCCAGTATGAGGATAGCCCCCTTCGTGTCAACGAACCATGTTGTTCTTAAAAGGTAAGATCAAATATGATGAGGTTTGAAAAAACTCAAAGAAAAATTTACAGGAAAAAGATTGTAGCAGAAGATAAAAAAAGAAAGTGAAAGTTATAAAAGTATGAAGTCATGTCTTTCTCGTAATGTCCTTTCATAGGGTCAAAAAATATGTGGAAAGGTAACTGATCCGAAAACCAAGGAGAAGTTATGACGTGGAAAAAAAACTAGACAAACATGGAGAAAATGGCGGCGAATTGGTAGATTTTTTTCCTAAACGTTGATTACAAATTAACTTCCATACACGTGGTATAATCTCATGGCACAAACATATGAAGGTTAGATTGCTTCTGAGAAGCACATGATATTCGTAATGCCAAAATCACGCCACAAGTTATTTTATCTCATCAAAGATATGACATGTCTGGTGTCAGAATTGTCGGACACGTAAGGCGGCAACCTACCTAGCATTTAATGCAACAAGCAGATTATAGGGGGAACGTGGTACCATCTGGCTGGACCTATGACGCGGTGGATGCACCGCATAGGTCATCAAAGTTGGATGTGCATGAAGGTAGCAAGATGGAATACAAGCAACTCTAAGTCTATAAATACGAAGCCCAAGCT
Source organism: Papaver californicum (assembly GCA_023531435.1). Classification (NCBI taxonomy): domain Eukaryota; kingdom Viridiplantae; phylum Streptophyta; class Magnoliopsida; order Ranunculales; family Papaveraceae; genus Papaver; species Papaver californicum. Next base: position 9,909,415 of record JAJJMC010006585.1, on the reverse strand, counting down.
CTGAAGGAGAGATGGAATGACCTGTATAGGAAAGATAAAGAAAAAGAGAGAATAATCAAGAACTTGTGAACACTTTATTTTATCATACGTGTTGAACTCTAGTTGACTCAATTCATTGTAATTTTTACCTTACTCATGGTGAAACTCATACTCAATGCCCCTTTGGATGTAGACATTTGCTGAACTACGTAAATTTGTTGTGTTGATAGCTTAGTTGCACTTTACTTATTATTATATATAGCAATTTTCTTTTCTTATTTTGTTTATTAGTAAATGTAAATCATACATCTTATTTAAGGTAAACATAAGAAAACTAGTAGTTACATCTTGCAACATATAGCTCCATGGTATATGCAATAATAGCCTCTGCCAACCATGCTAGATAAATCACATTTTTAGCAACACATTAAGACCTAGAACTATGTGCATTACATGCTGAAACATACACACTTACAACATGCCTCCAGCGAATCTAACACAACGTCACTTTGGCCTAAAAATCTAGTGAATTTTATCAATAATGGAAACTAACAACAAGACTGGCGGGCAACAAGGATCATCCAAAATTGTAAGTTATACCAAAATCGCTATCGCAGACGCATTGTTTATATATCTCGATATGTAATGAATTGGTCGTTATCGCATTTGTGCATCTATCTAACTCCCCGAATTTATTTAGGGATAATTTGAGCTCGGCCAAAGGTTATATTATTTTTTGTAATGTTACACACTTAAGTTGTGGATATTTATTAGACATTAAGACCCCTATATATTAATACTTTTGAGAATATAGAAAAATATTGATAACTTGAGGTTATTAATATAGAGAGATGTACTTAGAAAAATTAAGAATTTTATGATTTTAATGTACATTAAAATTCATCGAATGATGTACATACAAATGTGGCCCAAATTAGGACCATGTATTTACACACGAATTTGGAGCGAGACCGTATTCTCTAAATTGGAAAAAATTAGGCTTCAACAAAGTGTTTATGTTAATAGGATATTCTGCATTCGTAAAATAAAAGATGGGATTCAACCTAAAATTTGCATTTTTTTTTTCTCAAACAACTTTAGATATATATTATACTTTATCATAAATTTTAACATAATAAGCTCTATATTTTTAATATAATATAAATTTTTACTATATAAAAGTAAAAATATTTTAAGATAGGATACATAAAGGTTATTAATTTATAAAATATCAATATATATAGAAGTTTTAATATACTAAATAAATTATATTAGGAATTTAATCCGTGTCATTACGGCCTAAGTGTATGTATCCATGGAGTATACTTTTTGAATAATGGAGTGGGTGATGTAATTTGATTTTAGGATTCTACAAAAAGAAATATATACGTATTAAGTACGTTTGAAAAGTATGAATAAAGTGAATACAAATTTATGACCCCCTAAAAATTTTCGTACAAGTTCCCACTTTTTATTGATTGTTTTAGTTGGTTAGTTTTTTTTATTTTTCCTTTAAAAAACAATATGTTATTATTATTTCTCATGTTTTTAATGCATAACATATATATTTATATATATTATAAACTAAAATTACTAATTTAATATAAAAAATTATTTTATCCGACCTATGTTAAGATGATGCTCGGCCTATATTGAACCTAGCGGCTCAACATGAGTCGATCGTCTCATGTTAAGTCTCGATAGACAAACCCCTTAAAATACTTATTTATCAAATTATTTTTTAGATTTATCTATCCCGCTACAGAATGGTAATTGATAAATTAATCAAAATACCCACTCCACTGACTTTGCTCTTACAATTCACAACAGCTAAATAGTTTTTCCTGTTGCACATGTCTCACTGGGTGCCTTCGAAATTGCACATGTCTCACTGGGTGCCTTCTATTTCGAGTTCTATTCTTTTAAATTTTCAAAATAGAGGATTCCGTGCCCCATGTCGAGTATTAGAAGAATTATTGATCAAATATAAAAGAAAACAGTAGAGTGGGCGTGGACCTGACCCCGGGAAAAACCAGGTTCTTTTTTCATTCTAATTCTGCAAGGGCATAATAGATTATCCCGCCCCCTACATTATGAGTAAACACACTTGAGCAACAGTAGCATTTCTGCCCAGCATACAAATCTTCTCCCCAAATATGTGACAACTTTTACCCAATATGTGACAACCTTTACCAGACTAGTTCTAATATTCAAGACAGCTCTCTAAAGAACCAGCGACGGACTTATTTAGCACAACACGCATCATAAACTCAGTACATCGCATTTGCCACAACGCTAATATTACAATAGAAACTTCATAATTATTAATTCTTTACTCTTTTTTATTGTTTTGTAAGTTTTATACAACTAGTCCACAAATTTTATTCCCTATGCCACCAGCTATTTGCACGAGGGAAGCACATGGTAACTAAAGAAGAAATAGTATCAGCATTACATGGCCAAAATGGAAGTACCCTTTCTGGAAGCTAGTTCCTTTGCCTGCCGATCGAAAAAAATTATGTGCCTTCACCAGTAGCTTTAACCAAAGAAGTCAAGTTCAACCTGCAAAAATAAATATATTGAACAATGAACCAAACGATCAGAGTTAAAGATATATCTATCCAAGTAGAAACTATTCATTTTGAGTGCGACTTGTTTACCGGATAAGCGGCTTCCTCTGGATGGTGGATGGATCAGAAGCAGGGTGGCCATTACAGAATGACCCTGTCAGCTCAGCAGGCTTCAATTAACAAGACAAAAAATATCAGTGATCTTATTAACTGGAGCATACAAAAACGATGAGACCTACCACACACGTTAGTGTAGTGGTACAAAATTGAATATTCAACTCAGTTAAAGTCGCTACAGGTCCTCTGTAAACAAAGCGTGGAGGTAACACCTTGAAGAGATTCTTTCCCTTCCTGATTATAAATTCCGAACTTAACAAATATCCTCTTAAAGGATAATGTTAAATGAGAAACAACCCTAGTCATGGCTCTATTGGCCAGAAACAGTAACTCTCATTTATATTAATTTAGTTTTAGTTTTTTACCAGTATTTGTTGATACCAAAAGTAAGAGAAAAGCAGAAGAAATGCTTAATTTCTACGCCACGGGCTATCAAATTTTAAGGAATTGGAACATTATCCAATATGTTTGCACTTCCTAAGAGATTTTCTCCACAAAACCAATTTATTAACATGTACCATCAACTTAATACCACAACGATATACATGAAGCTATAAAAGGATCATTCTACCTTCTACCACGGTAGTATGATCCTTCCTCCATAGTAGTTTGATCTTTCTACCTTGTTATTCTTTATAATTCAATTAAGATGAATAAATAACATGTATGTATCTTCTACAAAACAAATAGAGACAAAATGACCTCGCTCGTACACTAGAATTAATATTCTTGAACTATCAACTTATAAACAGTAGATTCCTGTACACTAGAGTTAATATACTTGAACTATGAACTTATAAACAGCAGCCTGTGTACATTGTATAAAGATGGAAAACTAAGTGGTTCACTAATTCATCAGTTACCTGTCAGTTCCTAATTTCTTGGTTGCCTGCCAGTTCCTAAATCATCAAATTGGGTTTTGCTTGCAACACAATGTAACCAAGGAAGACATCTCAACTTACTATAGTAATTTGCAAAACCAAGGAGTCTCCTCTACAGTGTATTATCTTCCTGCATACTTCCAAATGTAACTAATGTCTGTTTGGATAAGCGGTGTGTTTGGCAACTCATTGAATTTTCTGAAATCTATACTCCCTCATCCCACTTTAGTAGAATAAATAGGGTTTTTTTAAGCCCCATTTTACTTGATGATTTTCATATTTTTCCATAAAATTTCCTGATTTATCCCTATCTTAAAATCAACCACTCAAGTTTCTATATTTCTTGCTTAAATACTAACACACATTATAACTCTATTTACTCCTAAAGAACTTCATTTTTAAGTTTAAAATTCTCTACTACTACGAAAAACTAGATAAATCAAATTTGTTAAGATATATAATAGATGGAAATTATTTTAATCTCTATCCTTTCGTTAATATACGTGCAAACCCTATTTAAGCAACTGAAATGGGACAGACGGAATATAAAAAAAAAATCCTCTTGTAATGTTTGGATAGCCCTTAAAATCCAGGAACACCTGTTCTTCAGAAATAAAAGAAGGCTGCCATAAATCCCTTCTCAAAAATACAGCAAATCTCGAGGGGGAGGTGGGACTTGATATATAGAGGATTTGGGAGGATTATTAGTCCCATGAACATGATTCCAGGGATTTTAAGCAACCAAACATGCGGCAAAAATTTGTCCTTATTGTTGACTCTGCCGACACCCAAACAGAGCCAACAGTTGGTTTAACCAGGAGCATATTACTCCACGGCCCCAATTCATTCCTTTAATTTGTCAGGTAACAAGAGAGAAATTCTATATTTTGTAACCTCATAAACAGAAGAAAGAAGTAAGGCACTTCAGAAAATAAAATTTGGACAGACTAACAACTCAAGATACTCTAAGATATGGGTATGCATATATTAATAGGTTAGAACAGTACCTCAAGTTCTTCTAAACCCCCATTTTGAAAACGGCCAATAGATGATGACAAGCTAGCTCCATTTGTTGCCAATACGGCTATCTGCTTCAATGTCGAGGACTCCGCAAAACTGCCTTCCATACTGTTGCCCCCAAAATCTTTGTCTTGTATCGACCCACTTTCATCTTCAAGCTCATTAAGTTCTGAAAAAACTTCACGACCAGCAGATGGGCCAGAAATATAATCAACTGCACATTGCTCTGCCTCTTTAGAGCAGAACGAAGCAGCATCTGCAGATAAAGTTCTGCTAATGGGCAAAAGGTTTACTGTAGATCCACTATTGTCACTTAATGAAGGAACCTCCGAAAGAAGAGGGTTTCCCTCTTCGTTAATATAATCATTGTGCTCCGTTTTTATGGCTCCATCTTGTAATACTAGTGCATCAACCATATTCCCAACTGGCATAGCGGTGGAAGTAGCAGTAGTAGTAGTAATACTGTCATTGGGCCCTGTAAACGATACATCACAATCTCCAGAACCCTCGAGTCTTCTACCATCATCATCCGCAGCAGCAGCGGCACCAGTTGAAGGCGAAGACTTAAGATTTGTAACGCTCTCATCATCATCGCGTCTCCTCTTCCTTCCCTTTTCCACTGCATCAACTTCTACATTGCTTTCAGATGATTTTTCTGCCTTCACTGAATTACTGACCCTCTTGTTTGATACTGGCCTACCTTCACCAACTACTTTAGGAGAACGTGAAGGCCGAACTCCACCCGGAAATACAAAGGCGGGAATGTTTCTGCGCCTTATGTGAGACACATAAATCTCCATTCCAGGCTTCCACAAATTGTATATACCGACAGAGAGCTTGAATTCCTCGACAGTTGCCCTTATATCAAATTGTTCACCTTCATGTACAGGAACCCCTTGATTGCGTTGCACACCCATGAAGTAGCAGCAATGGCATCGCTTGGATTTTTCAGAGAAATCACCAGGATGCGGATGACATTGAAGCATTCCGAAAGTGTGCCTCTCAATCTAAGTTCAATATAAAACAAGCCAGACGAATTTACAAAGTTGTCAATAGATCTTAATCGGTCAACGGAATAGGGGAAAAGAGCAGCAACAAACCTTCAGTGTAAGCTGCCGTAGCCGAGACTCTACCCAGCCTTTCCAATTCCGTAAGTCATCATCATTTTCTGCGCTGATTTCAATTTGCAGATAATTCTTATATGCATCAAAGAAAGGGTACTGTTCAAAAAGATTATTCCAGTCAGCCTTACTTAACTCCATTGCCTGAAAAAATGAACCAGTAATAAGTCCGTGAAAAACTAATAGATGCAAATTACAAATGACATGATAAAATTACACAACTAGAACAAGTTTGAAGATACTATCATTTTGATAGAAATGTGACTTTGTAGTGTAAGATGTGGTTTAGCAAACCATCATCATTTTTTGTCCATCTTTTTCACATGCTTCATTTTTTCGAAGGAGATATTAGAAGTAGTAACACTCTGTCATTAGCCTCAGCTCGCCCAAGTTTGTTGATGTATCAGAATTGTCGTCGAGAGATTTCCTTAGGCTATACTACAAGGTTCAGAGGCTGAGGAATGACTTCTGATGGCTTCTAATAGCTATAATACAAGGTTTGGAGGCTGAGGAACGACTTTTGATGGCTGTGCCATTTCTCTACTGTAGTCACCTAGACTCCTAAACTAGAGTTTCTCCGAGGCATGATGGGCAGAGAGGCTCAACCATGTACAGCACCCCCATTTTCTGAGGTCGCGGAAAGTTCACTTCTGAAGCAACATGTGCATGGTTAAAAATGAAGCATCTCACTATTATTGAACTTTAGATACGACTCAGAAAACACCTACGAATTATTCCTGAGCAGCCATGTAGGGGCTAAGCGCCTAGTCCAGATAAAATGCAAAAGTGGCTACCTATTAACCTGCACCCCTAGGCATCACCTTTGTACATACAATCTTCACCCCTTCTACGATGAAAAACTCCTATCAGCATCAGATGTCACACAAGTACAAAAAGACACTTGGATAGTTGGCTTGACAGCACTTGAAAATATATGTACTACTCTTGACCTTTCTCCAAATTATGGGTATAAAGTGAATATAAAAAGGAAAAAGTATTCTTCCATGAAAAGGAAAAAAAAAACGAACTCAGAAAATATCTCTAGAGGATTTTTCCTGACCATCCTGTGTATATATTCCTTTGAATCTCAGGTTATCCCTTGGCTACCTAGATTGCCTAAAACCAGGAAAACGAGCGAACAGCAAGGGACCTCTATTTATCTGCATCCTGGCTTCTCTTTTGACAATATATATATATATAGCCCAGACATAACTTATATTGAGGAATTCTCATGTCAACAACACAAATCCCCAGACTGTAGAAAGCTATCTAGGTTCACAACTAACTTGTTATTTATATTCAAACAACAAACCTATCAACTTGTTTGAACTCGATATAACATTCACACCTGATCAAGTGATTCTCAGATTATTTCACCACCTACCCGGACTATAGAAACCTATTTAGGTTTTCATATTCAGAGAACAAACCATGAACTTGTTTGAACTCGATATAGCATTCACAACTGAACAAATAAATCTCAAGATTATTTCACCATTGATTCCTGTTCTCTCATGGTCTTGGAAATACAAGCCTAAAACAATTAGACCAAGTAAAATATGAGTTCAAGACCTCAAGCAACACTCTTCATATGATGAATACTGCATCACGATAATCTCAACCTCATACAAAACCTTCAAATTCAATAAAAAGCATAATGATTGTACCTGATGTAAAAGACCAAAAACCAATGAAACACATCATCCACAAGTTGATGTGCTAAACATAACCAAATAAGTTCCATCAGTGCCACCATTGGCTAAAAAGGAAAGCAGCAGATTATATCTTTAATCAAATTTGTTTGATGCTAAAACAAGTCACAGGACGTTTGATGGTAATAATAAACGAACAGGTTTATACCAACTTACCACCAACACACAACAGAAAACAAATACACAAATGTTGAACAATCAATACACAGCTGTACTGGAATAAGGTCGAGAACCCTAAAGTTATGAATCATTACATACCTCACAAATTTCATGTCCCCTCTGGAACTCTTCAGTCATAACACGCAGTGTACTCGAAGAGACATTATAGCTAGAATTCATGCAAGGGTAAGCAGGAGTAATAATGGGCATCTGATGTAGCCTATCTCGGTGATTTCTTCTAGGATCCCAAATGGGAAGAGATCCTTCCTCAATAGCACACAGCATAACTGGATTTGGCCATCGCCACTGGGTATAAACCCTAAAGAACCGAGAAACCAACATACTAGGCAATGCATTAGGATATAGTTGGCATATACGTGCAACAAGCAATGCCCAGTTAATACCACCAAGAAACCCTGCAACCTGGGCATGTCATAGTCCAGAAGACAGCTTAATAAGTTGGAGAGAAAACTAAGATGTACATATACAAAAGACCCTTGCTTACGTTAGAGTAAACTCCACGATGCTTTGCCCAAAACCTCATGCATCGCAAGGTTGTACGAAAATTCTGGTTCAAGCAGATCAAAAAGAACTTAGTGAATGAATATAACTTGAAAGCAACAAAGTCTCATGTCATGCACATGAGTATAATTAAAAATTATCAGCCAACCTGAACGTTTGGCACCAAATGCAATATTTTGTCAGTAACTCTACATCCATTAAGACTGCGAACTGTTTGGTCATCTACATTCTGCAATATTGCGTCCTGTGAAATATCCAGGTCCTGGAACAGAATATGATTCAAAAAACATTTAAACCACAATGTGGGGAACTGCAGATCAGATAAAACTGGAAACATTATAGGAAAGCATGTTCATGAAGGGTGCTGCATCCACCTTTTGAAAATGGAAAGGAAAAGCTTCAATGAATAATGAAACAAGTTACTCACCGAGTAAATAACCAATTCAAGTTGTGTCATAATAGAATGGCACCCACACATAAAATAAAACAATAACTTCTACAGTTTTATTTAATTTCAGGTACAACATCAAATATCACAACTAATGTAAGATTTATATCATCACACTGGAGCAACATCTAGCAACACAGATGATGTTACCACAAATTGCTGGTAGTTATTTTTGTGTTCTTGCATATTTCTATCAGTAACACCACAATTTCTAACATTCAAACAAAAAGAAATACAGAGAAATGCCTTGAAGGCATGTAATTGTTATTCGTGTGTAAGTTCAGCATTGTTACTATCGTAAAGGCTCAATCTAATGGTTTTCATGTCATGTCTACCCATGCACTTTTCCACAGCAGCACATGCTGCTGTTGTTATACATAAAAAAGCATAACAAAGTCAGGTTCAGATGATGATATTAGCTAACAGCAATGCTAAGTATCATTGAAAAGTTCTATCTGCCCATCAACTGTTCATAAGGTGGAGCCGGCACTGGAGTAGTTTATACACATGGTTACATAAGTTTGAGATTACACTTTTAAATGTTTCATATGAAGCACAAGAGGAATGTAGATACATACTTCAGGAATGATGGGAAGTGACAGTTTCGCGTACAGAAGATCTATTGACACGCCACAAAATTTGAACTTCATCACAGGTACATGAGCATCAGGCACGGAATGCAGCTCTGAGACTTCAGGCATCTCAGTAAGCATCCCGTACAGTTCCACAAAAAAATCTTCCTGCAGTCACGTCAAAAACTTTATTGAGAAAAACGAACCAACATGGATACGTATTATAAATGTGAAAACCAAAAACGTCACACATGGGATAAAGACTCACTTCTCTTGTTGCATGCTTAGGACCAACGCATAGTGTATCTATATCTGCACCAGGGCCATGCACCTATAAAGTAGAAAAAGAAAAAAAAAAAAAAGAAAAAAAAAAACGGGGTAAACAACTCCAGCAAGTTTTAAATATTTACCCCCAGCAAGTTTTAAATAAGACAACTTGACGACTTCAACCAACACACGTCTAGGAAAGAACGGTAATCAGCAATCTACAACAACGTGAAATTTTGTTTGTTTATCTGCACAACAGCTTATTAATAAAACCTTAATAAGCCCATATACAAGGGATAAAATACAACCAAATAGAAAGAACTACATAGTGGAGCGTATTACATATGTTTCATCCATGTATGTATTTTACATTTTAGCATCTTTCAAACCCAGTATCCAACATCAAGTACAAGTGTCCAACATGTATCAGGATGAAATTATAGAGCTCAACTGAAGGTTTCCACATTAATTTAACCCACAACTCGGAAAAGTCTTTTCTCGTCATATTCCTTCATCCCTAGTCTTTCTACTCTTATGCTCTTCATGAAGGATATACAATGCAAGTATTTTCATGAAGACTACCTTTGCATCTTAGGCTCTCCTGTATCTTGAATATTGTAACTTAAGATCTTTTGTCTTAATTTTCCCCTGGTCTTCCCCGAATCATTCTAGAGAGCCCAATCTATGCATCAGTACAAGATGACCAGTTACTTCCTGACAAATTTTCGTCAAGCAACTGAATGAATCAAAGAACGCTCATAAATCTCTTTTGAATATCATTGTTCATATCATATTGTCCTTATATTATGTGTTCGTGACTTGACAAAAAATCAGTTATCAAGATGACCTACAACACGTCACTACAAGATGATTGATTACATGGAAACTCCGGAGGATTTTGATTCCGAACTACCCGAAAAATGAAGCTAAGAAGACACTTTACTTAATAACACTTTAAATTGTTTCCACATATCCTCAAACAAACAGGGATTAAGAGGGATCCAAACCACAAGCTATGGTGGATAGAACACCAGCTGCAATGACAACCATCACTGAATCATCCAGAATAGATGCTTCTTCTATTGTAATCATTGCTTTCTTGAAGTTCACAGACAACTATTTTACTTAATCTCATAAATGATCTTCATCAATTCTTATCTAAATATGATTTAAGTTTTAACAAGTAATGCATACAATGCCTTTTACATGACCTTATTGTATTTATATCAGGAATGTGAGTTGCAACACCTCTACTTGAAAACAGAATTAAAGTTTTCCATAACCCAAGACGATAAGAACCAAATGTATATATCTTGACAGTAGCTTCTTGGACCAACTGATCATTGTAACCCCTGTTTCTAGTCACCTTTTTCACCCACGTCTTCACAATCTGTTAAACAAAACAAAACAAAACAGAACCAGATAGTGAAAAACAACATAACCACCCAACTCTAAATAAATTAAGTTAAAACCAAAATCAAAACTAAATGAACCTGGTCAAGTCTACCGAGCACTTCTTCCCTGGACACAGCCTCTGCGGGGCATTCATATAGTCCAACACCTAACAAAAACTGAATTTATCCAACAATCACAAGTGATTAAGTTTAAAAGTTGATATGCAAACAAACTTAATCAACTCAACTCAATGAAAGAAAAACAAAGCACTAATCAGCGAACAAACCTTTTCAAGTTCTTGAGTCTTGGTGACATCGATTTCAGATGGCCCAGCCAGTGAAATCGACTCTGTAATACCAAGTTGCTGCCCATTAGTTACTCCAGTGTTCGCCATTTAGTCTTTTTTTTTATTATTTTATTCTTTTTTTTATTATTTTATTCTTTTTTTTATTATTTTATTCTTTTTTTTATTATTTTATTCTTTTTTTTATTATTTTATTCTTTTTTATCCTTTTTTCAATTATGTTATATATCGCACTAGATTATACATATTTTACCTTACAGTTTCCCTCTTAGATCCCAGAACAAGGGATTCTAAAATTGAAACTTAATTCAAAAACCAGAAATTAAAGAAACAAACAAAGAAGACATAATCTTGACGGATCCTTCAGTGCCGATTGTTCTAATATTCATTCAGTTCGAGCTACAAAGGATTCAGACAGAAATAAAAAGAAAATTAAGTAAACCCTAGATCGCCTAAATAAATACAGAAAGAACCAAAAATTACAGGCGATTCTCATTCTTAAAGAAAATATAAAGCCCTAGACCAACATGCAGAAATACACTCACTATATTTCTTTTTCTTTTTTTCTTTTTTTTTTTCTCCAAATATTTTTTCTCTTTCAAAAGAAAAAAATAAATAAACAAGCATTACTACTGCTACTACGTCAAATAATGAAATAACTAAACGATTTCTTGAACCGGAGTTGATGAGAAACCTTCTCCTTTAGCACCGCAGATTGTTCCCGCTAAACGAAATCTCAGAAGCTTCAACCTTGGCCAGAACTGAAAAGCTTGGGAGAGGAAGAGAGAGCGGTGCGGTAATGGCAACACTGGGACGGGTGGAGGAATATCTTATTCTCTTTTCCGCTATTTGTAGGTCAGTGGGTGGATGGATAGGAGGTCGTGCCGTTGGCACGGTTTATTACTGTCCTTTTCAAAGCTGGCAATTGTTGGCCCGAGACCCTAAACCGAGCAGGACCCGACTTTTTTTTCTTTTTTTTTAAAACATAAATTTTATTTAAATTATTGGGAAAACGATTACACGAGGATATCTTACTGGGCAGTTATCTTTGATTTAAACAGTTATCTTCATCCAAAATCAGTTACCTTCATTTTCTATATTATTTTTTTCTAAAAAAAATTTCTCATTTCTATCCGGATCTTGATTTTGTTAAGATTCTGTTAGAGTAGTTTAGTTTTGTTTTTTTTAATAAATAAAATTGCATTAATCAATATGTTTGTATTATATCCTTTACTTCTCATACATATGATAAGTGTATGCCATTATGGTTTCTCATACCTCCTGGAGAGCCTTCGATTTTGTTCAATCTTTCATTCAACCGTTTACAGACGTGATAATCAGAGATTACAGAATTCGATATTGAATTTGGGCATATTATTTTTTTAATGGAAGCATCATACCTTCTCGGAGAGTAAAAATGGTGATAAACCATTTGAAGATTTCAATTCCCTTGTCGATTTACGTAAATCTGGTACAGAATTTTGTTTTCGATTTCTTTCGTTTCAAAATTATTATATTTATCATGTATTTTGATTTATGGATTTAATTGAATATTATGTAATTATATGTAATCATCAATGAAGTTTGAGGCTTTCATGCTCCTCATTCCTTCAAAAAAAAATACTCGAGGGTATGTCATATCTATAGAGTCATTTAACACAATATGATTTTAGAAAGATGGGATCGCATGGTACCAAATTGTTGTTGAGAGGTTTCGAGATTGACTGTCATCCGTCGTATGATTCGCCATACTATCCGCTGCTTGGTTTCCTTTCATGTAGTCGTGTTGGATAGGATCCGACTAATATCCTACCTTTTAAGGCGAGTTTGGTTTTGTTGTGAGTTTATAAGAAAAACTTTCTTCTATTATCAGAGTATTACGACGCATAAACGGTACACCGACCTTGAAAAAAATTATGATAACAATAGCCAACTCAGTTTCGTCGCCAACAGCAGTCAATCTGGTTTTTCCAGCAACAGATTCATGTAAATTTCTCCGACAATACTACTCATACCAGTTTTTTCAGCAACAACTGCCATTCCAGTTTCGCTGGAAATACTGGTACGGAAAATGTTTGCCCATTATTGTCGCCCGTAAATATCGTAGGTAATTAAAGTCCGCCTAGAAATCCACGGTAAAAGTCCGTCGAAAATGCCGTAAAAACCCGATGGAAAATTGCATGGAAATGCCGCCAGAAATTTGACAGAAAATGTCGTTGACCCAACATCGATGATCCTTCGTCGTTACCGAACATTACCTCAATTAGTATACTTGTTTATCTTTCGTTATAACCATATCATCACCAACCGTAAGATAGTAGCTAACTCGGTGTTATCCCAAAAAATTTGTTTGTCGCTGGTGTAGATGGTGAACTTTTGACAAAGAGTAAAATAGTAAAGTCGCATCTGCCCAGCAGTAAAAAGCGTAGAATAATAGAATTTTATATATGCTACTGACCCAACATCAAAAGCATAAAATTCATCAAGAATATAAAGCACAACGCAGTTATAAGCGGTGACCTGGATTTCATCTTGGGAAGTTAAGAGGGAACAAATAGTGGCATGGATTTTATCTTTGGAAGTTAAGCTGGGACAAAGAGTGGTCAGGATTATATAATCCGTTACAAGGTTAGGTTATAAGTGATGGCTGGGATTTTATCTGGGGAAAGATAAAAGGTTATAAGTGATGGATGATATTTCGTTTAGGGATATATAAAGGTCGACTGAGATTTGTTTTGAGGGTGGATAATTAGTGGTCAGGATTATAGGATCTGTTTTAAGAGATGGATAAAGAGCATTCAGGATTAAAAGTTTTTAAAGATATGGGTAAAAAGAGCATATAATGGTTGGGGTTCCCAGATGAGTTTCATAATCGACCCTTACGGTTAAATCGAGGTTGTGTTTAGGTGTGTATCTCCCTTACGGAAGACATAAATCCCCCTTTTAAGCCCCATCCGACGGCTGAATCTCTTCTTCTATTTATTCTCCTCTTCCGTTACAAACGTCAAAACCCATTAACACCACCTTACATTAGGGATTATTTTCTACTTAGATCTTGGAAACTATCTCATCCAAAACCCTCTCGCAACACCCACTAAAAGCCCTTATCTCCCTCCCTCTCTCTATCTGTTTGAACGTTTTATGTTTGATTTAATTTGTCTCTGATCGATTTTACAAGAACCCAAGGTAAGATTTGAATAGTTTTGGTTTAGGGATTTGTTTCGTACGAATTAATTTATGCATTTGTTTTCACAAAATTTTTAGTTTTGATTAGATTAAGAGATTCAAGTTTTAATTCATAGGGATTACGGTTATTTTTGAGTTGCAGGATTTTGAATTCGTATCTAGGATTGATGTTTCTTCCTCATATGCATAAGAACATGTATTCTCTCTCACTACCTGATCTTTATCTCTTTTAAGTGATATATTTCTATAAACCTGAACTTATTTGATGAAACAAACCCTAAATTTTTATTAATATACATCAATGTCACTTTCCAACTAATCTAACAAAATTGTTCAGCATCAAAAATTGCAAAACAATTAGTTTTACCTTTATACTAGGTTGGGGATTACTGGATTGAACCTTACCATAGCTAACTGAAGAATTGAATTAAAGTTTCTTAGGTTGGTGCCTTTTTTATGTGTTAGTAGAAGGTCGAAGAGATTGGTGGTTTAGGGATAGTTTATACTCACCACAGTGGAGGTAAGATCTATTTACAATGGCTTTGTGAGCATTGTGGTTTTGGGTTTATCTAAAAGATGCAAGTTGTAGGAATTTTTGATGCACAGCGGAATCAAACCCAATTTGTAATTATTAGAGCGTGGGTAAAAGATATTTGTTGTGTATATCGAGTTGATTGAAGCATTTGAAAAAATGTGATAGTTTGAGTTGCACAATAACCTTATATTTGGAAATCATGTAAATTAATTTCAGATCCACTTAATGTGAACTATATAGGGGAACCTTGCTATCATCAATTACATTGCTGAAAGTTGAGTAAGGTTATATGATTTTTTTTGGCTTGATATTTACAAAACCATTTATGGGTCGATGTATTAGATTAATGTTGTCTTCATTTTACAACCATTTCACATGGATTGGGATCATCAAGGTTGTACCCATTTCACATAGATTGGGATCATTTTGAACTCTCTAATGGAGAAAGGGAGTTAGCTCCTTATAAAACTATTAGCATAATTGACTTACCAGGAATATTTAATTTTTACAAGATGATGATAAAATTAGAGAGGCGATTGTTCGAGAAACTCTAGAGTGTCTTATGGTTAGGAGAATAATGATTGTGCTTGCATGATGCATCACCGTTGTGAGAAATTTTAACACTATTGTTGGTTTCCAGTAAGGTCAAGTTGTCGAGACTGATATTTACGGAGATCTTATAGCCAAGGTTGGGTTGATGTATTATTTTTCTTATTTTATTTACTAATTTTCTTTTTTGTTTGGATGATTTCGTCTATGTATGTATAAATTAGGATTTTATAGTACAAGGAGGAGATCCTACTGGGACTGGCAGAGGTGGAGGATCGATATATGGGTATTCATCTTCTTCCTTCTTATTTCAATTTCTAGGGTTTGTGTTGTTTTTATTACTTGGGTATGGTAAGTTTACTCAAACCTAGTTAGTTTTTAGATGTATTTTACGTACGATAAAATTAGGGTAGACATAAGTTTTGACCTAATTCCAAGTGTCACTGTAGTGGAAGAAGTAGTGAAACTGGAACAAAATGTAGTTATTTCTTCTTGTTTAGGAGACACTTTTTTTTTACTAATAGGAATTACTTTTGGTCACCATAAAAGGGCCCCCTACGTTGGATGATAAGATTGTGATAAGGTTGTGTGGCAAATATAATAACTTAGAATTTCAGTGCAAATTGATACCACTGATCTCTAGCATAAACTACTTATTATTGCAAAGTATGTGGGTTTTTAAAATGGTCCATGTTTGAACATCAAGGTCAGACATTTTCGTTGAATAACTTTTGTGCTCCGACAACGTCACATTTTCTCTCATATAAATTCAAAAGATGGTTGCACTATTGAAGATACACTACAAAATTTGTCTTTATTGCTTCTCCATAAAGGGTATTAACATCCACAGTACTATGGAAACCTATATTTTTATGAGTTTGAGAATGGGAAGTAGAAAAATATGTTTGCAGGAGAACTGAAAAAAGAGGGAATTTCAAAATTCCGGTAGTACGAACGGTCGAAATCTTGAAGGCAGTGGATACCGAAATACCTGATTTTCAAACTAGAAACAACTTCATAAGGTTTTAAGCATTTTTTTTGTCAATAATGGTCCTTTGTAGACGACTTTTCATGTCAGATCATGCATTTTGAGTTGCTGAGAATGACACTCAACCATTCTTGGAGCAAAGCTTTCTACACCGCCTGTGTCCAGCTGAGACAAGAATTAAACACGCCTTGGAGTGTGTTGAGTCAAGGAAATTTAATTTTGGCACAATAAATATGTAGTTGTGACTATGGTTGTTGATTTATGTTTGTTTGTTTTAGTTACTAAAGGAAACTATATGTGTTTTGCTCTCAGGTGATGATGCAATAGACAAGGATATATGGTATAACGTGCAAGATATAATGATTCAAGTAAAAAAGTTAAATCGTCATTATGATATAGGCATGAGAAACAAGATGAAAGTTATATATGTTAATGCAACTAAAACGAAAAAAAAAAACAGTAAGCTAATTGGTACAAATAAATTTTCCGTAAAAAAAAATATTTATGGGTATTGATTGCAACTTTTGTAATGAATCAATTAAGTTAAAATTACATTGGAGGATAGAAGTAAGATGACAAGGAAAAGCCGAGGAAGATCAGGTCGCGACCATAACAATTGTTCCTTGTGAGATCTTTGAAGCCAACATGTTTCCTCCTACTACAACTATCGATGTGCATATTGTATGCCCTATACAGGCTCCAACAGCTACCCCAGCTGTGTTTTTGTGAGTTGCTAGCTGCATGTACGAAAAATTACACAAAACTATCAATTGACGCTTTCATGTTGATACACAGTTGAATATTAGACTTTGCTTCAAACTTAATAACATGTTTTTCTTTATTGGTCTTTGACTGACTTTTTGTAACTTTATGCAGTTCAAAGTTTGAAGATGAGATAAAAACATAATTGAAACATACTTGAACTAGTATTTTATCCATGGAAAATGCTAGTCCGAAATTTGGAATATAATTGTTATAGTATTGGGTATAATTTTAGTAATTTATCCATCATTTGGGAGATGTATTCATAGATAATCTTACATTGTAGTTGTTGTAATTGCTGTTTCGATTAAAATCATTGTGATGATTGGTACATCGATTTCTCAACAAGCAACTGCCAGCTTCATACTCAGCTCAACTGTTGATTTTTCATATGTTGTTGATGTTGTTATCTAGGTAACTTCATAAAATCCATGATCATTATTTTATTTTTATTTTTGTTGTGACTTTATTATCAGGATTCAGACTAATAAATATGTAACTACGTTTTCACTCAGTACATATGAATATCTACCTGCTTTTAAAAAAAAATCAATATCTACTAGGTTTTTCGTTTAATGATGTAGTGTTGATCTGCATCTGTGAACGTTTTTTCTTAACATCACCCTCCACGTTAAATTTGAGGATTCAAATTGCATTTTTGTTGCTGACAATTTGAAAACATAATTTAGCATTTATATTAAATGTTTGTTTTAACATTAATGAACATTGTCTACATGATTTCAACATTATGTATTAGCTTTAACTTGTAAGGTGCTTTATGTACCAACGTTAGTTTTGTTTGTTTCATTTCTAAGACCAAATTATAGGTACCAAAGCGGGATTACGAAACATAAATATGGTCACATTTCATTAGCCGAATGTAGACTTATGGGCCTAATGGGTGTGCACCCTAAAGTCTTAATACGAAAAAATTGTTTTAGTTGTTTTCTTTTGCTTTCTATATAGCGCATGAGTTTTAGACTTTTCATTTTGTATTTGCATCCATAATTTGGTAGAACATGTCACGGGGCATATACATGTGGGGGCATTGGGTGAACTTGTGACTTGTCATGTTCGTTATAGCAACATGCGAACTTCCGAGCAGTTTATCTATATGTATAATTTTGAATTGGTTTTTCTCTTATGTGTAGACATGTGGGTAGCAGATTCATTATGTTTATTGGTTTTCATTGAGATTTAATATCTTATCCTACTTGTGTGCATGGGACATATTACATGTTTATCGGAAGCCTTTGTATGTACCTTTTTGCCCAAAAGAAAGAGGAAAGATGTACACAATTGCAAATTCAGTTTTTTCAGGTAATTGCCAACTTGTCAGTTCCGACCTCTATTGATGTCATCCCAGCTGGATATCTCCCTTGATTTTTCTATAATAGATCAAACATCCACTCGATTATTTTTGTAAATATCCTGATGATAATTGTGTATATTCATAGTTGACAATGAGTTTCTAGATTGATTTCATATTTATATATATGGCTATGGGTTCATTTGTAAAATATGAAAGTAACACAATATGATGAATAGATTTAAAGACATTTGTGTATCATTATTTGTCGTAAGCTGAAAATCGTCTTGATGTTTCCTTACATTGTGGTTTTACTTAATACATATCAATATGTACTAGGTTCTCACTCAGTGTATATTAATATGTACTAAATTTTTTTTGACTGTTTACGTGAATTCTTAATGTATGTTTCTTCTAATCCTGATGTTGTTTGTAGGAGTTTGCTAGATTCTTTGGATGGTTTGGACTTTTGAAGTTCTCAAGTGGCAAAAAAACACGGTGCATAACCTTAAGTCCTTAATGGTTAAGTCTTGACTCTTGATAGTTTAGATTGCGTCTTTGGCATTTGACAATTTTACGGCAGGAGTTGGATGAAATGAAACAAGCTATGGTGGAGTCTGTGAAAAATCTCAAGTTCAAAGAAGAAACAGCAGCTGCAGCTATGGGCGCTGGAGATGCAACAAACAAGTCATTGAGGTTAGCGTATTTACGGGCATCAAGGCAAAAAGAGAGACTGGAGGAATTATCTCATGAATTTGAAGAGTCTGATACTCGGTATATATCGATATGTACTAGGATTTAACTCAATACACATCAATATGTATTGGGTTTTCACTCAGTACATATTCGTATGTACTAAAGCGGATGAGTTATGTTTTTGGCAGAGTTTTTTTTTTTTTCAAAAAGGGTTCCAAGATTTAATTTGATTTTATCTGTTCAAAGGTATATATAACAATGGTCCAAACTGTTTATGCTAATAACATGACAATCTTTTGTTATTTTTTTGTTCTTCTAGTTACAAAATGCTTCGATGATCTTCATTTTTGTATGCGATATCATTTATTTGGAAGTCTGAAATAGTAGCAATGTATCAAAATTCTTGTTCATTGTATTGATACTTCAAATGGACCTAAAAAACGAATGCTTACTGTAGTATAATACAAACGAATATGTACTGACAAACTTAAGTTTGAAATTGAGTGATAAATTAACAAAAAATATTTTGCTCAGGCACACCAAATATTATAAGCTAAGATTTATTTACAGGTTATGGTGACTCTATACGCGGTAATCTGCTCCATCTTCCTCAACCTTTTCGAATAAAAATCGATATTCTCGAGCAAGGTAGTACATATTGATACGTACATAATACATATGGAATCAAAGTACCCGACAATACATATCAATATGTACTGATGGATATGCCCTGTTAGAAGTCAGTTTTTTCGTCAGTACATATCAACATGTACTGTCAAAAACATATTACTTTCTCTTTGCAAGCTAGTACATATTGATATGTACCTAATCCATATGTAATTAAAGTATCCGGCAGTACATATCAGTATGTATTGATGGATACGTACTGTCAGAAATCGGTTTTTTCATCATTATATATTATTTTCCTTTTACAAGGTAGTACATATTGATATGTACCTAATACATATGTGATCAAAATATACGACAATACATATTGATATGCACTATTGCTGGGTTCTACTTGTTTTTGGCGATTAACAAAGGTCTTCTTCTTCTTTGCAACATAAAGTTTATTCTTCTACTCCTTCTTCTCTTATTGTTCCATAGAACCATACATAATATGGGTATGTGACAAAATAAATCACATCCTGAAGAAAATTGTTAAACTTCTAATATTTCAAATGGAAACAATAAACTTAACACATCCTCCAATACATATGTTGATTTTGTAAATACCAACTAAGCTTATATTATTGTTGATATTGAACAACACAAAAAAATAAAGATGCTATAATCAAAAGATTCAAAACCAAAACAATCAATTCCAAACGGATTCGTATTGTTAGAATCACAAATCATACATTGAGAATTTTAAGTTCTTACTAAAAAGAGAACATCTTTTGTACAAACAACAAAATCCCCAAATCAAAGCATCATTAACCTATAATCACCTGTATCAATCCAAAACTTATACAAACTAAACATAAACCAAATTCATCAATTGTTCAATTTTAATCAAACAAATACCAAATATGAATTTTATACAAAACATACAATTATTTCTTAATTACAAAACATAAAATTAGACGATAAACCTCAACAAAATCAAAATCAAAATTTTTAGATTATGCATTCTTCAAACCTTAGTAGACGATACCGTCGAATTCTATTGTAAATCATTATAATCATCTCCAGCGTCATCGGTTATCAAGTTCATTAGAACAATCACAGTCAGAGAAAAACGGCTCAAAGAAGAAAAAAATCATGTTTTTGGTTCACACGTTTTGGAGCGATGTGCAGTGAAGTAATTTTTACTTTTCAAAATTTTAATAAACTTCCAGATAATTGAGTTCTTCTGGTAGATTATAGGATAAATGGAATACAGATTGTTGAACCATCCAACAAATTTCCCGTATCTTAAATCAGGTTAATAGGATAACCCATGGTCCCATACCCGATACAAGAATTATCCAATAATTTTTACAGTACAATTTTCGATCATATTTATATATATTCTATTTCTTCAGTTTTATTTTTCTCGTTCGTCTTAGGTTTCCTTCTCGGTTCCGCATTCGTTTTTCTTTACACATCTGATCATCATCAGAGAACGGTAAGATCAAGAAGAAATTTTCTTCTCCTATTTCTTGTTTTATGACAATCAGATCGTTCCCTTAATTTTTTTTGGTCCTATTATTTTCATGATTTTTTCTCCTCCATATTTTGAATATCCAAAGTTCTTATTCTTTTATTATTACGATTCTGTCCTTATAATGAGAACTTTAAGACCGACCTTTTTTCTTTTTTTCTTTTCTTCCTTAAATCTCTTTTTTAGCTTCTTCTTCCCATTCTGATATCACTCTCCTATTCTGATATCTCTCTCGTGGGGTTTCTGGGTCTATGTGGATTATCTTTAATTCTCGTTTACTTTGTTTAAGAAATATTTTTGGTTTCTTATTGGTGAGGGGCCATTAATTATCGAATAATGGCTAGATTGATGATTCAACCATTCAAAAGTTGTTCGGGTTTGGCAAAGACCAGTTTTTTGAGATACTTCACCTCTTCATCTCTCGTGAATATTACACCCCTTATCTAATTCGAGTCTTTCAAAATGATGAATATATTGGACCTCGTAAGCATTGGTTTTTCTTCATTCATTATAATTTTTTAAATTTGTTTTACCTGCAGTTTCAATCATCACGACGTGGCTGTTGCTTGCAGCAGTCATTGAAGAGTGTTTATACAAGTCAAAAATGCATAAGTTGTGAGGTTAGTATTCATGATGCAGCAGGTCCTTCCCAACATTGTTTGTCTCTGTACATTGCATATTTACTAGTTTATCATGAACTTGTTTACTAGGTTTCCTGTCGAAGTATACATCCACTTCTGTTCTCCCCATCTTCTGTAAGTTACTAATCTTATCCCGATATGATATAGATTGGATTTTTTCTGAATTTGTTTGATCAGGGTATTGCTGCACTAGGTAAGGTCTGTGTGTGTTATATTTTATTATTGATCAAATTGTACTTTTATATGTATTCGGTATCTATATTCATTACACCCTGAAGCTTTTCCATCCATTTAGTTTTTGTGTTTACTGCTTATGGCGGTAACTTGATTAAGTCTATCTCTTCATCAACCTTGTTTCAGAGGATTAAGCAGTCTAGTAAAAGACTGATCTGCTCCGTTGCAACACAACCCCAACCAAGCCAGGCAGAAGAATCCAAAATGGACACCCCTAAGGAGATTTTTTTGAAGGATTACAAGATGCCTAATTACTACTTTGATACGGTAAATAATTTTTAAATCTTGTAATACCACCAACATGTAAATTACATAACTTTTTTCTTCTTATTTTCTAAATTGTTTCTGATTATAAATGCAACGGGTCTATCTGGTTTTGATGATGTAATTGCTGAGCTATACGATAGGTTGATCTGAAGTTTTCATTGGGAGAGGAGCAAACAATTGTTTGTTCAAAAATAACTGCTTACCCTAGAATTGAAGGTAATTGCTTGTCTATTTATCTCCATTACATGTTAATATCATTTTAAAGAAATCATACAACACATAAACGTTAATATCATTTTAAAGAAATTATGTTTAGTTGGTTATAAATTTAGCTAAGCTTCTTGCACTGTTTTTATCCTGTTTGTTTTAAGAAATCTTCTAGTTTTAGTTTTATGACATTAACTTGGTCCATTTTAGATGATCTTGTAAATCAAATCTTTTGTTGGGTATCAGGTGACTCTTCTCCACTGGTGTTAGATGGGGCGAATCTTAAGTTAGTATCAATCAAAATTGATGGCAAGGAACTGAAGGTACATAGATTATTTTAATATTTAAGTGTTGCAACTTGCTACTTTCTGAATAAGTTCCTCATTGTTATTGGTGAACTTGAACATTGTTGATGTTTAGGGTAATTGGAGACATCCTTCATATATTACAAGAAGTTTGAAGCCATTCAGATTGTTTTCATACTACCGAATATTTTTTCCTAATTCATCTGGCACTTAAATTGTTTACACTTGGACTTTGTATGGATTTGTGATGTGCTGTTTTTTAATCTGAGATTGCAGTAGTTCTTGTTTTATTATAGATATATTTTGCATAGATCATGTCTTCTTTCATTTTTAGATTGACATTTTTCGTTTTTGTTGCAGGAAGAAGATTACCACCTGGATTCACGCCATCTGACACTCTCATCAGCCCCAAGTGCAAGATTCACTTTAGAGATTGTTACGGAGATATATCCTCAGAAAAACACATCTTTGGAGGTTAAGCTCATCGACATGCTTAAACTGAATTGTGTCTGAGTTGTGCTCTTACACAAATTCATTGTCTTAAAAATGTAGTTTTCCTAATTTTCAGGGGCTCTACAAATCCTCTGGAAATTTTTGTACACAGTGTGAAGCTGAGGGTTTTCGGAAGATAACATTTTACCAGGTTTTTAGTTTGCCACTGATGATTGGTTGAATTTAGACTTATTAGTTTTATTTTTATTTTTATGGAATTCGTGTTTTGTTAGTTATTTTCCCATTCAATAGTTTTGTTAATTTCGATAACAGGATCGACCTGATATCATGGCTAAATACACATGCCGGGTCGAAGGCGATAAGACCCTATATCCAGTATTGCTCTCAAATGGAAACCTCATAGAGCAAGGAGACCTCGAGGTAAATATCTGATATTTCGTGTTAGTTATTATGGAGCAAAAAGAGAACTCTCTGTTTTTTTACCCTTTTTATAATCACTTTTGGTTATTTACATGTTACCATGCAGGGTGGTAAACATTATGCCCTTTGGGAGGATCCACACAAGAAACCATGCTATTTGTTTGCATTGGTTGCTGGACAGTTGCAGAGCAGGGATGACTCTTTCGTCACTCGGTCGGGCCGGGAGGTCTCTCTTAGGATTTGGACCCCTGCAGATGATCTACCAAAAACTGTTCATGCCATGTATTCCCTCAAGGCAGCTATGAAGTGGGACGAGGATGTTAGTTTTCTTTTCATTCTATTACCTTCTATTTATATATTTACTTCGTGAACAATATTTTAAAGCATAGCCTGTTACATTGCCAATCAACTCACAACAGGTTTTTGGTCTTGAGTATGACTTGGATCTTTTTAATATTGTGGCGGTTCCAGATTTTAACATGTAAGTAATACTACAGCTTTGAGTACGTTGTATTGCGCATATTTATGTCATATAACATTTGTTCCTTTTTTTTTTGCAAAAGGGTCTCTCTGTATAAGTAGGATTATTACTAAATGTAATCAGAAAGTGTGCTTTACAACACCCTTTCTATTTTTATATTGCAGGGGAGCCATGGAGAACAAGAGTTTGAATGTAAGGATATATTTTCTTTTCGTTGTTGCAATTATCTGTCTTCTCTCACTTCTGATATGTGTACCATTCTTTTGAAATGCTACCGGACAGATATTTAATTCAAAGCTTGTCTTGGCATCGCCTGAGACTGCTTCAGATGCTGATTATGCTGCAATTCTAGGGGTTATTGGTCACGAGGTAGTTTCACTTTTTCTGGGTTATGATACATTCGGTTTGTATTTTTCTTTTTTAACTCGATTGACTAGTAATTTAGTCTAACTAGCTTTCTTTCCAATTTTGCAGTATTTTCATAACTGGACTGGAAACAGGTTGAGTCGGATTTCTTTAACTTTTACTATAAATTTAGAATGTAACACTATATGACCATTTTGTATTCTGTTATGATGCACATGCTTATGTGTGGGAATGCATTTTGTAAGTCCTTGTTTGTTCATAAGTAGAAACTGCGTAAGCTCTAATCATAGAAGTGACATTTGAGCTGTACAGGGAAAATCTTTGATATTACTTCAATTAGAAATACCATTCTCATCGCTCTTTAGACTTGGCTTGAATATCAGAAGACTTGGATAGGAACATCTTGATCATTACATGTTTGATGTTTCTTCCTCCTAGGTTACATTGTCCTTTTTCATATCTGGATGCAGCCTACCTTTTACATTCTATATTCAGCATTTCAGCTTGATAGAAAGCTTGATAGAATTTTGTTATACTTTTTAGGGTGACATGTCGTGACTGGTTCCAGCTGAGTCTGAAGGAAGGTCTTACTGTCTTTCGGGATCAGGTACATTACTTTCTATTTCGTCTTTTGCAAATTACCTATCTTTTTGCTTAGCCGTGTTTGGCACCTTAGAAATCTCTATCCCAGGCCGGGTTATTTAGAAATTACGGTTAGAAAGTGTTTCTCCGTTTAACTCCTATTTTCGACAAGAATTACTATACCTTCCTTGTTTTGCGGAAGCTAAAAGTGAGGTTTTAGTATTCTCCCAAACATCAAAGATATCGAAATCCTAAACCTAGAAAAGGCAGTTGTGTTTTACCTTTAAATTAACTTATGCGTTGTAATTTATTTATTTTTCTTATAAAATAAAAGATTGAAATATTAAACTGCAACATAAATCCATAATAGAGTTACTGGATAAACAAACAACATCTCCATTGATTTATCTTATGATAATTTAAGTAAATTAGAGAATTTTCTCCCCCCTTCCCCAACTAAGTTGTATGTAATCCAAGCTGCCAAACTTGGCCTTAATATACCTACCTCTCGACTTGTATTAATCTTTCCGCGTGGGATTAAAAATGATTGCAGGAATTTTCTTCTGACATGGGAAGCCGATCAGTAAAGAGAATAGAAGATGTTTCAAGGCTGCGTAACTATCAGTTTCCACAGGTTGTTGATGCTATATTTAATATTTGTTGTAAGTTTATGTTTGTAATTAGATGTGTTTAATAAGCTTACTTGTAGAAGTGGCCTTTGAGTAAGCAGTTTTTGACTCATATGGCTCTTGGATTCTGATAATATTTATTTGGCACTTTCAGAATGTACTGAACAAATAGAATGCTGCTGTAGTTTATTTCTGTGTTGGTAGTAGGGCCTGACTTCATAAAGATCAGCTCTTATCTTTTTGGGTTTATAAGTAATGTCAGATGTTAAGTACTCATCAGCTTTTAGCCACTCCAGGGCAGAGTTCAAATTGAGTTGAGGATATTTCATTTGTATAATAGAGTTGAGGATATATCTTCGGAGTATTATAGAGCGAGGGACATATCTTCACCATCATTAGTGTGTGTACCTGTGTTTGCTGGGATATTATCACTTGGCCCGGTGACAATTTTTTGATAGAGTTTGAATGTGTAGGGTGATTTAGCCAATTGCGTTTAGGTTTTACTGTGTTTATTTGTTGACTGTATGTTCTGCGGTGCTGTAGCATGGTGCATCTGGAGATACTGATTTATTTTTGTGTGGTGAATTCTCCAGGATGCTGGTCCTATTGCTCATCCAGTACGACCACATTCTTATATTAAGGTACTCCGGTTGCTCATGTCTCCCTTCCAAGCCAATTTTGGTATCACAATTTTTATGTTTTTATTCTGATTGTAATATCATTTCCTTGACAGATGGACAACTTCTACACCGGTGTGTTATTTCTCTATCATAATCCGAGTTATGGGAACTGAATGCGTCTTTTGCAACTTCCTAAGTTATTTGTTCTTTTACAATTTGTTATATTTTAATACTGATGGCTAATATCCTGCAATTTGGTTTGATTTGGGACGCTCGTTGTTGCAACTTCTAGTTACGGTAAGTTTTACATAATGTTTTATCCCGCATTCCAGAGTGAAATTTGCTATTTCGTTTCACTTGCATTTACATTTTCAATGTCTAACCAGTTCATTATTTCGTGTGCAACAGGTTTATGAAAAGGTTCGGATCTCTATACTAAGAAACACATATTTTTCCCCTTTTTTATTTTTCTTCTTTAGTGACGAGTGTTGTTGACCATACGGATGGGAAGTTCTTACTATCTTTCTAAACAGGGAGCTGAAGTTGTCAGGATGTACAAAACTTTGTTGGGAAGTCAAGGTTTCCGAAGAGTAAGATCACAAATTTGATTAGACTATAAGATGAATGTTTCACTCTATTAATTCACAAATGTACTATTAAAACTTCTATAGGACCTCATGAATAAAAAGTAGCAGATGTTATCTTTAATTTCCATCTGAGTACTGGTGGTGCTTGCTTACTTCTGAGTTGACTTTTAAAGGTTTTTATTTCTATTTAAAATTTGCACTCATCGAGTATTCCTTAATGTGTATCAGAGGTACTGGTGGTGCTTGCTTACTTCTGAGTTGACTTTTATATTTTTATTTATACTTTGCACTCATCGAGTATTCCTTAATGTGTATCAGGGGATGGATCTTTATTTTAAGAGGCATGATGGACAAGCTGTTACGTGTGAAGACTTCTATGCGGCAATGCGAGATGCAAATGATGCGGACTTTGCTAATTTCTTGTTATGGTATGTCTTCTCTACTAACTTTGTTTGCTGAAATTCCCCGCCCATTGTGTTCTGTAGGTTAATGGTTTTGGAATGAATCATCCTATTATAGGTACTGTCAGGCAGGAACACCAACTGTGAAGGTTACATCAGTCTACAATTCTGAAGCCAAGACATACTCTTTGAAATTCAGGTACTTGTTACCATTCCAAAAAATTATATCTGTTGTTTTTTATTTTGATTATGCGAAAAGTACTAACTAATACCTTGATCTGCATTTTTCATAGTCAAGAGGTGCCTGCTACTCCAGGCCAGGCAGTGAAAGAATCAATGCTCATACCTGTGGCAGTTGGCCTGCTTGACTCAAGCGGGAAGGATATGCCTCTCAAATCCGTGTGTCATGATGGAATGCTTCAGGTGGTTTCCACAAATCCGCAACCAGCCTATACTACAGTTCTTCAGATAAAGAAGGTAATCTCTAAATTTGTAGTTCAATCGTATCAGCGACCAAGACTTTAATATTATGGGGGGGCTCTTTGTTGAAGACATTCTAATCCGTGAACATGAAAATTTTCTAATCTGTGAATGTTTGTGGTCTTATGCTTTCTCTGCCTTAAACTTTTTTTTTTTAATCTTTTTACACTGTGTACAATGTAATGTATGACCATAACTTTATACTATGTGGGAGCTCTTCCCTAGAGCTTTGCGTCTGTGGAACACGTGTAGTTTCCTATAGTGTGTGTACTTAAATTTCTTCAACTCGACCTTTTTAACAATTTGATGGGTACTCATATGTTAATCATCCCGAAATCTAGAAACATTTGGCGTTGGTTTCCTATGCTTGCTATAACTTGAAATTGATAATTTTTAATACATGGGAGAGGGGGTAACCTGGACTAGTTCATCCTTTCGAAAAATCTTAGCTTACCCCCATTCCTCCTACTGTACATCATCCCCATAGATTCAGTTTCACGAGGAACGAAAGAGGAAGATAAATGAATGTGTCGAATAAACGAATAGAGAATTGGGTTCGATTTGGTTGAAATGAGTTCAATTTCATCTATGTGTTCCTATTATTTTATTGGCACATAATGTTACTTTTTTGGTGCTAGCAGAAGGAAGAAGAATTTGTGTTCTCTGAAATATCTGAACGCCCAGTTCCATCTCTCTTGCGGGGATACAGCGCTCCTATTCGCCTTGACTCTGATCTTACTGATAGTGATCTTTTTTTCCTACTTGCTCATGATTCAGATGAGTTTAATCGGTATTAACTCTTTCCTTCTTTAGTTTGCCGTAGTTGGTTCTGCCTCTGATGAAGCTTAATGTAATGGATAATTCATATTTCAGTTGGGAGGCGGGGCAAGTGTTGGCCAGAAATTTGATGCTTAGCTTAGCTGCTGATTTCCAGCAAAACAAACAATTGGCTCTGAAAGCAGACTATGTGCATGGGCTCGGAAGCATACTATCTGACTCTAGCTTGGATAAAGTAAGGAAAAAAAGATTAATTAAATTGTATACAATGATCTAGATAGCTCATCCTACCTTTGCTTTTAATTTTTTTCTAGGAATTCATTGCTAAGGCAATTACTCTGCCCGGGGTAGGGGAGATCATGGACATGATGGGGATTGCTGATCCTGATGCTGTTCACGCTGTCCGATCTTTCATCAGGAAGCATCTTGCTTCTGAACTCAAAGCAGAATTTCTCAGGACGGTAGGACTTATTACAATTGCATCAATTTCTTTCTTGGCCAGTCCAGAAACTAAGTTACAATTATATTTACTAGGTTGAAAACAATAGAAGCTCTGATTCATATGTCTTCGACCATTCCAATATGTCAAGACGCGCTTTGAAGAACGTCGCTCTTGGTGAGAATCTTACTATATTTGTTCTATTTAGGGAGGAAGAATATCTATATGTATGACTATATGAGCCAATGATGTGCTTTATTTACTCCTTTTGATTTCATATATTCTTGTCTTCTCGTACAGCCTATTTAGCCTCTCTTGAGGATGCCCAGATCACCGAACTTGCTCTGAATGAGTACAGGGCTGCTACAAATATGACCGACCAGTTTGCAGCTCTATCAGCCTTGGTCCAAAACCCTGGCAAAACTCGTGATGATGTTCTTGCTGATTTCTATGGCAAGTGGAAACATGACTATCTGGTGAGTATCTGTCCTTTATTACTTCATCTATTTAGGTTTGTTCTTTTGGTGCATAGGTACTTGATCAAGTTAGGCTGTTAAAAATGCATATTTTAAGTCCCTTTCTTTTTTGCAGGTTGTGAATAAATGGTTTGCTCTTCAAGCCATGTCAGACATTCCTAGAAATGTTGAAAGTGTCCGCAAGCTGCTGCAGCATCCTGGCTTTGACTTACGCAATCCAAACAAGGTAAAGTAGTCCCGATAGACAATGAAGTCACATGGTGGATTGTAGATTCAGATGCTAAAGCTTCGTACAGTTCTCCCACTTGGGCGAAGTGTGAGTAGGAACTTGCTTATTAAAAATTAATAATGTTCTAGTTCATTGAGTTTTTTTTAACTGTGTCCAGGTGTACTCACTCATTGGAGGATTCTGTGGGTCACCAGTTAATTTCCATGCAAAGGATGGTTCGGGCTATAAATTCTTGGGAGAGATTGTAGTGCAACTTGACAAAATAAACCCCCAGGTTTGGTCTTCTGCAAAACACAGCCCCTCCCTCCCTTCACTTCCCACCCACCACATGCTTCTTATTCTACATTTATAATTAAGATTAATTTTTGTTTAATCTTCATTCTTCTTTCTTTCTGGCATAAATTGTAGGTTGCCTCCCGTATGGTGTCTGCCTTCTCGAGGTGGAGGCGTTATGATGAGACTAGACAGGCGCTGGCTAAGGTGACTAATTTACCTTAATTTTCATCTATCACAGGACATTCTTATACTGACACGAGCTTATAAACTAACCCCATTTGTTAATGGTCCGTGGGTTACTATTACTGCTTCTGAAAGGTTTATTAGTCCGGAGGGGACGAATTCTCTTTCTAGCAGAACCACATGTTTTCTATTATTGATTGTTTACAATATTTTTTTCAAATGGTTGTTTACAGGCACAATTAGAGATGATAATGTCAACCAATGGGCTCTCTGAGAATGTGTTTGAAATAGCCTCAAAAAGCTTAGCAGCTTAGTTATATGCTCGAGGTCACTTTTCTCTTATCACCAGATTCACCGTGGTATAATTAGACACTGTTACTAAGTTTATTTCTTATGTTTATTTATTTTAATAAAAATAGATATTCACAAGTAACATTCAGTAGTTAGATGGCAATACCAATTTTTTACCATTCATCAAGCTCAATGATGTTTCTCTGCTGGCATAACTAGTTAATTTTTGTGCTTATTTATAGCGGCATTTTAAGCCGCCTTGGTATCAGACTATTGGCGCAACATAACATTTTCTGATGCATTTGCGAGCTTTAAAATTAAACATCACGGAAGGTAGAGTCTAGCATATATTTCTCAAATTAACTCAGCCCCATGTTCACGTGAAGGATAATATCTTTTCTTTGCATCGGATTTTTTAAAACATGGAAGGTGGAGTGGTTTTGGTTTTGAGTTAGTGAAGGAACGTGTGCTCCGCAACAGAATTTTTTTCAAAGAAGATTTCCTCCCTGGGTAGGATCATTGGAGAACTTATAGGAATAAAGAATTTTAGTATGCGTTTTTTAGATTCATCGGTTCCCATTTGGTCTCATCTGGCTTGTTGGGGCGACAAACTTTTCTAGTTATGTTAGAAATTTGATGAAAAGAGTATCAGGAAACCCCTAGTCTCGCCATAAAATTTTCCTGGCCAATTAGTCCATTGAGTTCGGGGTGGTGGAGATAAGCTGGCTAGTTTAGGCGCGAGACAACTATGGATTTATGGATGGTGTTTTGGGGTAATTCTCTCAAGGGAATTCTACTCGATTAAGGGAAGCCGAAATGGTTTCCAGGAAAGCTGACGTCTGTATGGTTATTAGGAAAGCTGTCCTCTGCCTAATAAGATTGAGTGGTAATGTATTGGCGAAAATAAAAAAAATTATTTTATCTCCTATTGGTAACGTAGCCTCTTTCTTCCACTGAGAACACGGTGAACAATCTTGTTTTTCATCAGGAAGAGAATAGTGATCAAATGAAGCTAACTTAGTTTTATTAAAGCAAAGTCAAAGGGGTGGGTGCATCGACTAATTTACCAATTACTATCCCATAGTAGGATGGACAAATATAAAAAATGGTTTGGCAAATGGGTATCTGTATGAGTTTATCAATCGAGACTCAACTTGAGACGATCGGTTCAACTTAAGCCGAGCGGCTCAACTTGCACCGAGCATCGTCCCAAGTTGCGACGATCGGCTCATCATAGGCCGAGTAAAGTAATTTTTTATATCGATAACCTAAACACTCTAATTCATCCCTCACTCCACGTTGAGAGTTGCACACACCTCCCTTCCCATTGGTCGGTCAATGAAACCCCGACCTCTGGTTGACTGAAAAACAATTTATCCTTCTTATATTTTCGGACTGTTAATTTTTATTAAATCAGATATATCTCATACTCCACGTTCATCGGTATCGTTCACCCTCTTTTGTGTTGGTTGGTCGACGAAACCCTTGCTCCTGATTGGTTGAATTAGTATTCTTACACCACATTTACATAGTTTTCCTAAAATCTAGACCGTCAGATTTGTATCAACTAGATTTTTAAAGTCGACGAATATGAAAAAATAAATAAATAACCTAAACATTTTAATTCATCCCTCACTCCACGTTGAGAGTTACACACACCTTCCCTCCCATTTGTCAGTCAACGAAACCCCGACCTATGATTGGCTGAAAAACAACTTATCCTCTTACATTTCCTGGCCGTTAATTTTTATTAAAATCAGATATCTCTCCTGCTCCATGTTCAACGGTATCGTTCACCCTCCTCTGTGTTGGTTGGTCGACGAAACCCTTGCTCCTGATTAGTTGAAATTTTATTAATATTCTTACACCACGTTTACATAGTTTTCATAAAATTCAGACCGTCGGATTTGCATCAACTGGATTACTTAAAATAGATTTTTAAAGCCGACGAATATGAAATAAAATAAATAAATAATAGTCCTTAAATATTTTTTTACATGCCATGGATTTGTTTTTTAGGTAATTTTGGTGTTTTATATGGAAAAGGTTTTATTAATTTTCATGTTTGAGACAAAATTATACTAAGATCTTAATCTAAAAATATATTTTTATTTATTTTTACATTTCCCGTTCAATATATTTTAGCTAGCAAATCTATGAATTGTTGGAAGGATTAACTGTTTATCTATATCTATATTTAGATCAAGACTAGGGAAAGTTGTGTATCTAGGAACTGCTAGAAGAATTATTCATCTATCTATATTTAGGTTGATGCTATGGAAAGTTCGATATATTTTCAGAAACAAATATAATAATGATTGATTCATTGACAGCTTATGCAAAATTTAGAGAAATAAACATATAAATTTCGTAGTGACCAAGCTATAAAAGTATATATAAACAGTACAAGACTACTAGATTCGCACATTCGGTTATAGTCGCATATAAAATACCAAAGCTATCAAACTCACACGTTTAATGGGTGAGAAGAAAAATAAGAAAATAATGAAAATTCGTGAACAAGGTTTGTAAGCCTATACGTCGTTTATCAAACAAGGAATTACCAATTAATCCTATCTACAAGATCCGTTTAATGGGTAGTCTATCCATGATTTTGGTTTTACTCGATGGTCCTTTTTCATGATTTTGGACCAAAAATCATATCCCAGGTTTATAACACGTGCAAAAATTGTAAAACGTATTTTCTAATTACCTAAAAAACACTCATATATATAATAACATTTTAGGTCAAGTCTAATTCTTTACTTTCAGTTTCTTCTCCAACAACGGAGAGCTCTGGCCATGCGATTGATGGTGAAAAACTAAAAAAATCTAATTCTCTATACAAACTAAAACCAGTGACGGAGATAAATAACATTCTAGGTCAAATCATTTTTTTTTTTTGTGTTTAATTTCTAGATCTAAGCTCTGGCGAAGATTTTTCCTTTCTCTCAATTAAATATCTGTGATGGAGGAAGAGAAGAAGCAAGTGATAGTGAAGAAGAAGATTCAATATCGTTCGGTGAAGAAAAAGAAGAAAAAGATATAAATTCATCGATTTTGAGTTTTTTCTAAACTTTTTAATCTTTTTCTTCATCTGGATCTGATATTCAATGTTGAAGATGAAGGTTGTCTATTCAAAACGATATGATTTAGTCAATTAAAGTGATGGTTAATCCTCCTTCTATTTCCGGTTAGTTTGATTTTACTTTTTTGTTATTTTTATTTTTGATTAAATTTTTTTGGTTTTAATTTTTAAATGTTATTGTAGGATCGTATAAATATTTTTTTGGAGATTTTATATGATCCTATAATAACCCTAAAATTATCTTTTTTGTATTTTTTCTTTCAATACATATTTTCCTTCAGTACATATCATTATGTATTGTTGGATCAGTATGTACCGTGAGATGATATTTTTTCCTTCAGTACGTATTTCTCTCCAGTACATATCAATATGTACTAGGGGATCATACATTTTTTCCTTCAATACCTTTTTTTCTTCAGTATATACCAATATGTATCGTGGTATCATACACTTTTTCCTTCGGTACGAATTTTCCTTCAGTACATACCAATATGTACTGTGAGATCATACATTTTTTTCCTTTAGTACATATCAATATGTACTGTTGGATCAATATGTACTGAGATCATACATTTTTTTTCCTTCAATACCTATTTTCCTTCAGTACATACCAATATGTACTAAATGATAAATATGTACTGTTTTTGGCGACTAATAGAGATCTTCTTCTTCTTTTGTTTTTCTACTGCTTATTTTCTTCTTCTCTTTTGTTGGTGGTGCAGGAATACTATTTTCTTCTTCTACTAATTGATTTTTCAATTTTGGTGAAGGAACGCGATATGAAAAAAGATATGTTTTTTTCTTGATGATTTTGATTTTGATTTCTTTTTTCGTTGATGAATTTTTGGTATTCAGTTTCGTTTTTGTTGATGAATTTTTGGTATTCAATTTCGTTTTTGTTGTTGAATTTTTGGTATACAAATCTGTTTTTTTTTTGTATTTTCGTTTAAGTTTTTTCGTTTTAATGAAAGAAACAAAGAGAAATTATTTCTATAATATCCGCACGTACAATAAAAAGCGCAATGGAGTCTTTTTGCAAGACCAAACATTTTTAAACCTCCGAGTAAATGTCTTTTCTGGATGAACCATAGATAAAACGGATCCGGATTTTCTTGACCAACCAACAAATTACCCTTTATCAAACTCAAACCGGACGACAATTCAAAAGAAACGAAGTAGATAATGTTGCACTATCAATTTGAGATATGTAATGCACATGAATGGTTCGACCACTTTTATTTTCAATTAATCATCATCTCATATATATAATGTTAGTCGTATAAATGGGTAGAGTTTTTATGTTTAAAACTCCAATGTATCTCGATGTAAAATCCTAACTTACTTATTTTAGAATTATTTGTTGTAGGTCCTTAAATTCTAGCCTCACCTGAAACGGAACATGTGCTGGTTGGACGAGAACATTAACATTGATCCACTACAAAAACCACCCGAGATCCTATCACATTCCTCAGAAGTGGTAAGATTAATCGAAGAAAGAAAACCCCCTTCATCTCCCTCTCCAACCAATTCGCCTGGTATTGATATCTCCCTTTTTCTTTATACCCGTCTCCTTTCTCTCGGTTTCTACTTTGTTCATTATATTTCCCTGAACTTTACTACAAAACCCTAACCCAATTTTCCATTTCTCTATTTCTTTCTCACAATTTTCTTATCATTTATGATATGTTGTTCTTTTTAACTAAAATCTCTATATTTTTTGTTTTACGGGTTAGGGTTTACTTTTTCTTTAATTAATCAGATTGGATGGAGTTTACTGTAAATTGAAATCACATCGTTTATATATGATGTAGCGTTTGCCAATGACATAATGATGAAAATTTAGATGAATCTCATAGCCATAAGACCCATGTTACATCCATGAAAGGAAAACAAGAATTTTTCTAGTGTAATTATATACTTATTTTCTTCGTTTCATCTCTCAGTTTTGGTTATTATAAATTCACATCGTCATGTATATCAATCCTTAACAAGGGTTTATGCGTATCTTGCAAAGTTTGTCTTTTAACAATGCAATTTCAATCAAGGGTATATCAATATGCTGCAGTAAATTAACTCAATAACTAGCTGACTTTCAGTGGTTTTAAGCTATTTAATCATTTTTGTTGTATTTGTTTCATAGGTTTCAGAGATGGGGTGAGCCAGAGGGAGCTGAACCCACAGAGTTGCCACCACCTCCACCAATCCCTGTTGATGTTTAACTGGAAAATATCACATGGTGATTGTATTTGGAGAACCAGATGCATATGAAGAAATCATCGAGGAGGACAAGGTATCATATGCTCAAAATATGATGAAATTGCTGAGAGCACTTCGTGTGTGAAAAATCTAACATTATCATGTTGGCTCATTGAAGTATGATCAATATCTATCTCTTCTCTATAAATTGCTCAGGTTATAAGCTCTCAGTTTAATATTCAGGCAAAGATGATTTAAGCTCAAATTACGCAATGCCATTGTTTGGAAAATAACACGGATGTCTAATTTGAATGATCTACAGGAATGTATAAGCCCCTTTGATTATTGTGATGTTGTGACCTCAACATCTCACAAAGGTCTCCACGACCCATAAGAGGTATCATCTTTTATAGGAAAGGCCTAAAATCAAGAAAAAGAGGGGCACTAATGAATCAAGTGGATGAAAATAAGGAGTATGACTTGGAGGAAAGAATAAATTTTGCCTTCTTTCCATCATTGCAAGGTGGACCTCACAATAACCAAATTACAGCCCTAGCAATTGCCCTAAAACAAGTCGCGACACCTGAGTACAAGGCTCATATGCACAAGTGAAAAGAAATGCTCAGGCTTTATCATTTGCATTGACAAGAAGAAAATGAAGATTGGTTACTGAAGGTACAGACAACCATTTAGTTCTTTGGGATCTGAGAAATCTCGGGCTAACAGGTATTATACTTCATTTTTGTAGGATAGATTAAAAATATGTTTAGCCAATTGATTGCAGTTGTAAATACGTGGTTAATCTTACAATTCGTTACTTGACTTAAATTCCTTAGTTTTTTTTTGAGTTCAAAAGTCATATAACTGCTGTTTTTGCGGCATCAAGTACCTGAAAGTGTGTGTTTAGTTGAATTGCAACTTCAAAATCGTTACTTTGTTTTTAGAATAGAGATATAGCCCTTTGAGACTTACTAAACATTCCCTGAAGCTGTGAAGTAGTGGATTTGATTTCATGATAATTCATTTACATTACATTCTGGATGGCTGCACATCTTCATAGTTTATGTTTTTGTCGTGATGATTCATTTACATTACACATTACACAAATTAAAGTCTGCTTGGCTTGAGTACTTAACTGGATCACTCCATATACTGAAAAATATATCATTGCCGTTACGGCAAGGGTGAATCCCAACTCATAAGTTAAAAATCTGCATTATTGCAAAATACGGACAAGTTGTCCTGTTCTTTTCCAATATGGCAATTGTGATTGTCTCTGACTCTCTGTTGATAGTGCTAGATCTCTTTTTTTTTGTGGGATAAGTGAATGGATCCTCCTGAGTGCTACATATTGTTAACAAAGTTACTCATTTGCCTATTTTTGTTTGAAAGTTGTCTCTGAAGCACCTAAGTTATTAGGTTGTCACACCTTCCAATACTCGAAGCTGCGGAGTTTGACGCTACAGTCGTTTCTTTCTAAAGAATGCTTTCGTATAATAACATACTTATTCAGGATTTCTCCCAATATAGAATCTCTGTATGTGATCATAAACAAGGTAATAATCATAGTCTTTTTCTTAGCTCTATTTGGTATTGCCATCATATGATTTGATTTATACGTTCAGCTGAGCCTTTAAGATAAATATACCCATCTTTTAACACCGCTGGCGGAAGATGAAGCATTGAGTTGAGTTCTCCCGTTCTCTTTGTCAAGAAATGATATTGATGAGACTGAAAGCGAGATCCTTCAATTACTCATCCTCAATTTCCATTCCTAATCCAGAGTCTCACCGATGACAGGCGGCCAAAGTATCAAACTGTGATGAGGTAACCGTCAAGAACGACCTGTTTTTTTCTGTTTTTTTTTATAAAACCAATAAGGGGTTCAAAGAGACCCCAACTTTACAAGATCCAAAACACCAAAAAAACCAAACTATCAATGCGTATACAGAGTCACTTGCATTAAACACCGTGTTCGCTAAATCTTCAGAGGAGACTTTAGCACAATTAAGTCAGCCAGCTACATGAAAGTTTCCAGTTAGGCGAATGGTCTTCCACAGAGTTAGTATCACAGATTCTATGCATAGAACTTAAATTCATTTTATATATCCAATGTTTACTTTGGTTTTTGCAGTTTCTGAATTGGTTTTTGATTGATTGGTTTGCTTTTCATTGATTGGAGATCAAGCTTTTCTCATAGGTTCTTTGGATTTATGAGAAAGCTTTGTATGCAGATTATTGTAGTAGCTTGAAGCGTTTGCTAACTATCTGCACAAACTGGGAGGTATATTCTTATTCACTGATTCAAAATGGACATCAATGTACCTTTTGATTGCGCACTGCCATTGGAGTAACATGAAGTGCTTGCTACCTATCTCCACAAACTGGGAGGTATATCCTTTTTGCATCAGGTGATTTTACAATGATTACACCCATGAAATTTGAATTGTATCCTTAACTTGAAGTATTTGCTTACACTGTCTTCTTCTGGGGTCTCATTTTCCATAAGCAAACTTCATATCCCTTTAATAAGTACATTGTACATCTATATAATTCAATTCTTTCGCTTAGTCAGGCTGTGTTATTTTTCCAGTCACTTTCTGTCTCCTATCAAATAGATTATCTTTTGCAGAGGTATTTTTCGCCTCTCCTCAAGTGGACTCCATTCTAGCTATATAGTTTCTGTCTATTTTATCTTTTATGTTTACATGCATATATATTGTCAGATAACCTTGAATTCAACCTCTCACTTTCATATTTGATTCAGAAACTAACTGGATATACTAAAATATTATTAACTTTAGGGCATCCAAGCTATCACAGGCGTCAAATCAAGGTAATGTAACAATTGACAAATTACCCTGTAAAGCTTGATGACATTCATGAACATTATCATTGTTAGTGATGATACATCTTTACTTCACATAAAAGTTATTTATCTTCATATCATATCACGTTTTATGCGCTTTACCCAGTTACATTTCAGTAAAAGGTGCAGAAAGAGTTTTGTAGTTCCTCAGTGTTATTGTTATCATTTATTCTTGTTCGTTGACAGAATTGTACTGGTGCTCGCTTAAACATTGGTTTGGCGGTTGAGCAAGCTAAATCTGAAGTTTATAAATAGCAGAAACAAATTAAGGATATAAATTTAAAGGCGATAAAGTTCTAGCAGCGCAACCTGAAACTGTTTGTACCATGTAGAATCGGCAGTTGAGGATGCTTCAACTTCGAGGTTTACTTGGACAATTGATAGTTTTTCCAGATTGAACACAAAGGAACACTACTCTGATGTAATTTCCTTGGGTGGTTTAAAATGGTATGGTGATCTATATCCTATTTTTGAATTTTATTTTTTCATTCAAAGCTTTAGAGCTATTTGATAATTTACTTAACGTTTAATATTCAACAAATATTGCTTTAAATAGGGGGTGCTGATTTTTTCCTTGAGGAAACAACGTCGACCTAACTTTCATTATACGTAGCTAGGTATTGTAGATTCCAGGAACTTGCCTTATGGATGTAGTAGATATGCTCAGATCAGTTTGGCTGAGGTGAACCAAATGGGCTTACTGTTAAAAAAGGTGCATATTCGAATTTGACAATTTGTACCTTTCTATAGTACTCTGTTGTTAGAAACCATTAACCTGCGTTTTTATCCCCAATACACTAGGAAAGGTGTTATATTTGACTTTACAGAGAGAATCTACTAGAATCAATCTGTCTCTGTATTTAAGACAGTTTACCAAATTGTATTGACCTTACATTTGCTATATTATTATCATGCCTTTTCAAATATGTTTACGGTGCATTAAAATTGAAAAATTTGCATGCTCTGTGGGGATTAATGCATATGTATGGATATTGGCTTTCTTACTGCTAGGTTTTGGAGATGGCATAATACAATGTCCATATATTTGGTTGTAGTTTTCATTATCCTTTCGCTTCTACAGACACACATCATCAGTTCAATGCACGAGAGAGTGATTGGAGTTTCACATCCTTACAAGATGAGGTTGTTGTTTGTTAGGTTGTAGACTACTGGAGTTACGATTTGTGTCGAATCCGCATTTGAATTAATACTGAGAGAGAAAAGAAATTTAAGCTTAATAGTAAAACTGAATTACAGTTATGTTTTTGTTGCATTACTTTTAATTGATTTTGATGCAGGGTATTGTTGTTTCAAGTAAACGAAGTCTATACTTGATGTGTAAAATATAACTTTTTTTAGGAAAGACTTAAGATCATCTTTTAATGGAGATGAAGCCTAGCTTTCCAACCGAATGGTGAGTTTCTTCAACGACCACAACCATGATGTCAAAGAAATCTCTCAATGTATTCGTAGCTGAACAGATAAGGAAGTAAATGCTCAAGCTCCATACAAGTTTTCTCAATCAAATCTTACGTAAGTTTTTTCAGCATGAGTTTAGTAGTCCATGATTTTGTGAATTCATAATGTTCATTCATTATGTCAGATCCTACTCTCACGGAAGAGGTATTTAACAACTCGAAACATGGCGTTTTCTAGATACATATGAACGTAAAGTTCTTGGTACAAAATATAACCATCAACATCAAATCTGCAGGGTTTTGTTTCCTCCACCATTAGCATTTTGCTATACTTTGTGAACCAGTTGTGGCATTTTGCTTGATAGACTTCAAACATTTTTTAGCAGCTATTCTCAGTCTATCTATGTTGAGTTTTTTCTGTAGGTATTGTATCTTTTTCTTCAAAATCATCAATTTTAAGCTTCATGGCCCAAAAAGTTGTGGTAGTACTACTGCTTTGTGCTGAGTTTGTTAATAAGAGCTTTAGTAGACCGTACATACTTGCTCCCCTTATCCGTTGAGAAACGAGAAGATCTTAATTCTGTACCCACTCTTATGGACCAAACAAACTGTCTGTGGTAAATAGGTATTAAATGAGGAAATAAAGGAAACAAATATGAGAATTAACTATTTGCAGATTCTTTAGAATTTTGTTGTTTGAATCCCAATCTCGATGTTGAAATATCAAACTCCAGGAACCTTATCCGACGTGCACCAATAACAATGGAAGAAGTCATAGGCTTTGAACCACCATCAATGATGGCCACACAGACGATCATAAACAGAGATGTTCCTTACAGGTTCAGGAACAGCACCATGAGACAAACCAATTGTTTCTCAAAAAGCTTACCAGTTTCTTTACTTTCATTTCTGTCTTCCAGTCAAAGTTGAGTCTTTGTCTGTATAAATGACATGATCCTACAATATATGATCTTATCAGAAACGATAATACAAATCACCCTTTCTCACACCTTAGTCTCTTCTTCCATGGCTAGCTGAAATACATCTTAGTCTCGTCTTCCATGGCTAGCTGAAATACGAAGACTCATTATATTTAACTTGACAAAAAATAACTTTAACTATAGCAATATAAAAATAAAATTATAAATTGCTATTATTGTAGGTTCAACGTTAGAATTAGCTTTGGGTGGAATTCCATGAATTTCCTTTTGAAATGTTCATAATCTCCGGCCCTGTAAGTTTCATAGGAAAATGGACTCAAGTTTGTGTTTGTGGCATGTTACCTTCGATAGTATAAAATATCAAGTTATATGAATTTGAATTTTGGTACTGGCTGTGTTCTGTGCAAACAGAAAACCCATGTGCTTTAGGTGTCATTTGTATATTTAGAGCCATAATGATGTGTCTACAGCTTTGTATATTCGGTTTACATATAATTTATTGGACGTTTAAAAAACGAAATACATCTATCTGATTTGATATTATTTTTTTAATAAATATAAGACGCAAAAATTTAATATAAATTAAAATATCATAAATTTTTACAAATCTTAGTTGATTGAAAAATATATATAATTTAAATTGGATGTTGCATATTTATCTGTTTATTATAACATTTGATATTAAACTGATTTCCTACCGTGTTTATATCAAAATCAATAACAAATAATGTTGCCATAAATATTTCAATCTTCACGTATTACAGATCCAAAATGCATCGTACTTTTAACAAAAATATAATAAATGAATATATATTACTAAATTATCATAATTTAAATAATTTAACACTATTTTTTATTAATATTTTAAGAATCGATATATTGGATATTATAATTTATTATCTATTGAATTTTAACAAATAATAATAAACGTGTTACTATATCAAATAACAATAAGATATTATTTAGTTGGACACTAAGAAATAATACCCTATGTATTTGTGGTTATATAAAGAACACATTACACGTATCAGCTGTAGCTGTGAAATAACGACACCGGTCAAAACCTAGCGCATATAAGACTCATCCTGATAAGAAAAGAAGCCTGATATAGGGGCTTCAACAT
Source organism: Papaver californicum (assembly GCA_023531435.1). Lineage (NCBI taxonomy): Eukaryota > Viridiplantae > Streptophyta > Magnoliopsida > Ranunculales > Papaveraceae > Papaver > Papaver californicum. Next base: position 9,867,198 of record JAJJMC010006585.1, on the reverse strand, counting down.
CAATAGAGGGGTTCCAAGTGGAGGCGACGTGACCCAATTTTACGATAAGGGATGTCCTAGGGGTAAGATTAAATGTCCATTTTATCCTTACCTAATAAAAAAAAGACAAATTTATCCTTTAATTAAAATCTTTCATCTCCTCCATATCTTCTCCTTCTCCATTTCAATCATAGTAGAATTTTTGTTTTTTTAAAACCCTAGATTTTGATTCAATAAACCATAATAGCATTGAGTATACCTCTAACTTATACTCTTGATGTTTTTATAGCTCAAATTTGATGAAATCACGATTTGAAATATTGATTTTTTGTTGTTCAGAGAAACTTACGGTTGGGTTTCATGTCGAACCCAACCGTAACCCTAAGAACACCGAAGAACACCATTTTTTCCCAGATTTACGGTTGAGTTTTCAACCAAACCCAACCGTAACTTGAAGAACAATGATGAACACCATTTTTGCCCAATTTTACGGTTAGGTTTTCAACCAAACCCAACCGTAACTAATTTTTAAACCCCAATCGTAAATTTAGATAAATAGATTTTTAAGATTTTTCATTTCTATCTTGTATAGAATTGAAAGACGAAGCTAACAAAAAAAATATGAGGTCATCTGACATCGTATGAAGGAGTTATGATCAAAACGATGAAATGTATCCAGGAATATTTACGGTTGGGTTCGCCAATAAACCCAACCGTAAATTTGGGCTCAATGAAGCCTAAAAATCTCAAATTTACGGTTGGGTTTATTGCCGAACCCAACCGTAAATATTCTTGGATACATTTCATCGTTTTTATCATAACTCCTTCATACGATGTCCGATTGACCTCATTTTTTTTTGGGTTAGTTTCGTCTTTCAATTCTCTACAAGATAGAAATGAAAAAATCTTAAAATTTATTTATCTAATTATACGATTGGAGTTTAAAGATTAGTTACGGTTGGGTTTGGTTGAAAACCTAACCGTAAATTTGGGCAAAAATGGTGTTCATCATTGTTCTTCAAGTTACGGTTGGGTTTGGTTGAAAACCCAACCGTAAATCTGGGAAAAAATGGTGTTCTTCGGTGTTCTTAGGGTTACGGTTGGGTTCGACATAAAACCCAACCGTAAGTTTCTCTGAACAGCAAAAAATCAATCTTTCAAATCGTGATTTCATCAAATTTGAGTCATAAAAAGATCAAGAGTATAAGTTAGAGGTGTACTCAATGCTACTATGGTTTATTGAATCAAAATCTAGAGTTTAAAAAAAACGACAAAATTTTCTTAAATTTCATCTAGTTTTTCTTCCCACCAAACACAAATTCAAAAAAAAAAAATTCAAATCATTTGATTAAGTTAAAGATTATGTTTAATTAATCATGATTAGCTTAATTTTTTAATTAGTTAGTTTAATTAGATTAACTAATCAGGGGTGGTTTAGACATTGTAAAAATATTATTGATAAGGGGTTTTTGAATTTTACTTCATAATATTTCTATTTCGTCTTATTATTGGAACCCCTCAATTAACATTGGAGTCCTATATCAGGCTTCTAAGAAAAAGGTGGCAGATTTTTTTTTAAATGGATTTGTTTTTTCGTTTATTAATTGCACTTTTAGAATTATCCGAGCATTTATTCTGTTTCTATTCATCTTTATTTACTTCTCCATCTTCTTGTACCAGGTTGTTGCACCAAGGTTTATCCCTATGATTTTGTACTCCCAATATGATCTCAATCTGTGTCCGTCTATCAGATGTTTTTATTTTGGGGAATTTTGTCAATGGAAAAACCCGACACAAGTTGTAAGCTTTGGATTTACTGTTCTGTATTTTGGATTTTCATATCTCTGTAATTTCTTCTTATTTCTCAACTTGACTTGGGAAGCAACTTTGGCTTTCCTGCTCCTCTTTTTCATTCTGTAACGCCCATATGGGTCTTGGGAATAACCCATATTCGATCAAAATGTCAGCAATGAAAACCCCTTTAACTTCCGATAATTGATTGTTTTGCAGGACTCCGAAATGCATTTAATTGCTCAAACGATCGATTGGAGACCCATCATCATCCCATTTTGAAGCGGTATTTCTTCCCTCACTAATTTCTTTCCGTTTTTCGAGTAACTCTCGGACATTAATATGTTCTGATCATGGTTTTTTTTTGTTTTAATCATATTCAAAAACATGGTCAATCTACTTTCTGGTTTCTATCAGAACAATGGGTCCCTGAATCTATTTTTGCCTTTATGTTTCACTTATTTCCATCCTGATATAATACAAACTTCTTAGTTAAAAATTTGTTGGTTTGTCAGGTTTACCTCAGCCAAAAATGAATATGATAATCTTTCTTCAAATCTATGTGGAAGTGGGATTCTGAGAGAGCTGATTACTAATGTTTCTGTCTATAGTGGTCTTTCTGGTAGAATCATGTCTCTCATTTTGATTTTTTTTTTCTTTTTGGCATTGTAAACAATTTAAGGTGTACTGGTGTTCATAGTGTTATTTGCTTGAATCTTTTACATGTAACAGCAGAAGGAAGAGTAGCAAGCTTGATGATTACGCGCTGGCGGCTGGACAACAAAAAAGGCTGCTGGATCATCATAAAATGGTCGTGACTCTAATTCCAAGAATTTAGGGTTGTAGAAATTTGTCTGGGAGGTAAGAATTATTAGTCATCATGTTCATTCGATTCATTTATGCCTTCGATTTGTTGATGCTGGTCCCCCTCTCTATTGTGTGATAATAAAGAATGGTCATGTGTCAAGTAATCCTTTTGTTTTCAAGATGGCGCAATGTCTTAAAGTTTAAGTTCTAGGTGCGGGTATTTTTTGGAACTCAACATCTTCCTACACTTTATGAGATCTCTGATATTATGATTTTGACATCTTTGCTCCCGGGTTGTTTTTACTAAAGTATATTGATTTTAAGGTTATTTTTGGTTTTGGGTTATTCTTGATTATGTTTATACTGACTTTGTATTTTGAGAACAAGGATGGATTTAAGCAAGAGGCTGCACTGGAAAGTTGGGGTAAGATTTGAGATTTTCGAGTCATATGAATCTATTCTTTAGGCTGAGGAAAGACACATGGTTGAGGAAAGAAACTTATTGTGGGGATTGAGAAATGCGCTAAGCAAGAGCAGATGGTATGTTTGTCTTCAATTTCAAGTTTTAATTACTTACGGATCGTTTTCTGAACAAAATTTGAGTTTTTACAAGGTTTGGTTTGCATGAAATATTTTGTGAAATTCAACATTAGGTGGTTTGTATAGATGTCATACCGTTTTTTAAGTTCACTATTACATTCCTCTGAAAGAGGGTGGTGACTGTAATATCTAGCATGTTCCACTGACTTGGATGTATATTTGTAGAAGAACATTTGCTGCACTTAAAGATTCCAAGTAGGTATTAAAAAAATGGTAGTAATTGATGAACATATGCAGATATCTAGCGAGCTCGACATGCTGGTTTGCAATTTATTTATTAAAAGTTTGCTTCTGTAGGTACATTCTCGCAATCGACAGTGAATCATAAAGGGCTTCAAGGAGCTTGAGCTGATATTGAAAGTGGGTTTGCTGGAGTTGCTCTTGATCAATGTCGCACATTGGTATTCATTTTCTAACCAACTCCTTCACTTTTCTTTCACTGAGGATTGAACTTGAGTGTTAGGTTTTTTTCTTAAAAAATTTGATCCTGATTAAATTTTTGGCTTTTCACTACATCATCAGTTTACAAATTGAATTTTGTGTTTGATGCAGTTGCATATTCTCTTTGGATTTCTGTTTTGTTTCGTTATTTAATCGTGTTTTGTTTTGTTTGGCAGGCGGAAGTTGTTATTATTTCAAAAATTATGTAAGTGAAATGCAGTGCTAGCATGTTGAAGGTGAGTGACTCATCGTGTTCATTTTTGTTTTTGCACAATCATGTATTTGGCTACTTTTGGAGACTTCCCTTGCCATCTTGCTTATAGTGTAACTGAAGTTTTGTTTCTGTTATTTTGAAATTAGTCGATTGCTTAGCATCGCTTCGAAAGACAAGGGGAGATTAGGAAAGTTGGTCACTGATGATGCAATAAGTTTTTATATTAGTAATTCTTTATTTGACTGATGCCTTTCAGGGTCTAGAAGAAGGTAATCAAAAAATCTATTTAATGGCTACGATGGATTCTGCCTTTTCAATTTCTTGGAGAATCATTAAATTTTGGTGGACCATTTCAAATGACGACGATCTTAAGGAGTCAAGATTTTAATTTACTTATGTCGTTTTCATGAACTCATTTTTTCATGTTTTGTATAGTGGATGCTAATTTGTATATTTTTTTTGAAGTTATTCACGCACCCATTGCTCTGAGATGCTAGAAAAGAAAATAAGCTAGATAAATAAACATTAGCATACCTTATCTATATCAATTGCAACCTTAAATTAGCAAGTCTGATGAATAAGTGCCTTATGCAGGCACTACATAATACTGTAAAAGAATGTAACCTTCCCATCCCTGGAAGCACATGAAATACGTAAACGTAGACCTATTTGGTGTTAATGATGTGTATATTCGTTCATGCCTGTTTTATATTGTTAAAGTAATATCATTTACATTCCCTTTAAGCCTCATATTGTTTCTTCAACCATTTGACAGGAGATGGTGGTGATAACCCTACAATCTGAAGTGGTAACACAAGGAGTGTACTATGGTGCAGCTGGGTCAAAAGGTCATTTCTCCTAGATTATGTGTCGCACATTAATAGTCGAGGTCACTGGAGAGGATGGATCTGAGAAACCTTGAAATTCAAATTACGGTAAGTTCTTTTACTAAATGAGGTATACAAAGTTCATCTTGCATGCAGCAGGTTTTCTATAAAATGTCACTACATATTTTATTTGTTGATCTTAATTTGTCATAAACTCTCTTACATACCAAATTCTAATATTGTCCAGTACATGCAACTTGAACCCACATTGAGCAGGAGGTCATTCTGTTCTCTTCTTGATGTTGGTCTTCTTAGTGGTGGATGTTTCAAAGAAAAAGAGTAGGTATTATGGGAAATATTAGGATAAGGGGTTTTTGAGTTTACTTCCTGATGACCCTATTTTGTCATCTTATAAGCCCCCGTGAAGGAAAGACTGCAGCCCTATAATGGGGTTCTATATCAGACTTTGGGAAAGGATGTAAAGATAGAGAAACACTGCTTGTAGATCAAGCATGGTTCGCAATATCAGTCGGTATATTAGGTATTGAAGCCCATGGGCCTAACTAACCTCGAAAACCGACTTACAAGGTTATGGTTGCCCAAGGTTTATTAACTCGGGATATTAAATTGTCCATCCAATATGGGACATGACGCGGAGTAGAGGAGCGGTCCAATGACTCGTCACAAATTGGTTCGCAATATGTATATTAGGTAGTGCAGCCCATGAGCCTAACTAACCTCGAAAACCGGCTTGAAAGGTTATGGTTGCCCAAGGTTTATTAACTCGGGATATTAAATTGTCCATCCAATGTGGGACGTGATGCGGAGTAAAGGAGCGGTCCAATGACTCTCATAAATTGCCTACTCTGATACCATATTGAAGTTCATGGGCCTAACTAACCTCGAAAACCGGCTTGTAAGGTCAGGATTTCCCAAGGTTTATTAACTCAGAATATTAAATTGTCTATCTAATGTGGGATTAATCTCAACATTACGTACTAACACAAGATCCTTAAGGCATCAATATCCCTTTGTATCAGGTTTGGATCAGTCTTTATTGGGCTGATACAGACCCGTATCAGTTTGTAACACTCTGATATGTGTAGCAATCCTATAAATTATTGCATGTCCAATTAATATTGATTGATACCATGATCCATCGTATCAGGATACAGTGCAGTATCACTACTCCCTTCCCTAAGCAGCTGTGGCAAAGATCATGCAACAATTTATGTATTTACAGGCCTAAGTTGTTTGTTTTCCGGGCAAAGACAACCCGTATCTCCTCATATTTGATCAGATTACTAGGTTGCCGCCACTAGTTATGGTGGTGAAGAAGGGGCCAACTTTAGCTAAAACTTATCCCGTTGCCAGTTGGAAAGGCAGGGAACAATTGGAGTTCCGCATTTCCTATCTTTCTTTTTCATAGCATTCCCTTTCCCTAATGCTAGGGCTTATAATGGAAATAAGCTCCTAAATTCATGGATTAGGATATATGTAGCAATCATATATATACATATGAGCTGGTTCTACATTGTAATATTTTGCTTAACTGAACAATGCACATGTATTGGTAAATAGGTGGGATATATCGTTGCTGCATTGATGTACACAGTTTGTAGTTTTTATTAATACATTTACTTCAGGGGAATCACTTTGGCCGAGTTTCTAATGGATGGGAACCAAGAAGGTGACTTGAAGAAGTCTGTAAAGGAGTTGGAGCTGTTCGATTCGAAAGCAGTAGAGGACTGCAGAAGATTAGCTATTAACTACTCAGAGCAGCTATTCAGTATATATCAGAAGAAAGATTATTGTTTCTTCCTTCCCTCCTAGGAAGAGGTGCCGTCAAGAAATCAATTGCATTCTCTTGTACATTTTTCTGGCTGTACCTATTACTCTTATCACAATCATTCTCTCCCCCTTTTTTTGTCTGTACGCTGTTATGTATGTATATATATGTGTATAATACTCAATACATAGAACAGAATATGTCAATCAGTTAATAGAGATCAAACTTCAGAGGCTCTTTGGTGATTTGAAATGATTTTGACCATCTAAAGTTAATGAAGCTATAACAGCATCATTACTTTTGTTTTCTGTGTGTCGTGTATGACTCTGATCACATTCTCTAGCTTGTTAATTTACAAGTGCCAACGGTATCTCGCAGGATCCTACCTTTTTGAAACAATACTGGAGGATATAATCTCTGCAATACCAGATGGGAATAATCTTTTCCAACCAAGATGACAATTGCACAATGCTAATTTACACAACCCAAGCTGAGTTTGGATAGAAAAGTTCAAACAAGCTAGTACTTTTAAGTCTGTAACATATTCATCCCAATCTGAGCTGAGAAGAGGGTTACTAGTTACTACGCCGTTCCTTGGTTCAAATATGCTTCAAACAGAAAGAAAAAGTTCAAATGAATTGCAACTCAGTTTTACAGGAATTCCCTACTTCCAACCAAGTTAGAAATCTGTGCTAACCCTCAATTGGTGATAAAAAAAATTGGTACTGCAGATCTGTGAACTCTTTTTTCTTTTTCTTTTTTTAGAGCAGGTCCTTGAAGTCGGCACAAAAGACTATGATTCCTAATCTCTATAAATTGGACGCCTTCTAGTTTAGCCATTTGTAGATGTGTTTTATTTCTGGTAATGGTAAATTCGTAGCCAAACCTTACACCGCCGATCATACTTATAATAACGATTAGTATGTATTTGTCCAGCTCACTTATGACGGTCCTTGATGGTCTGGCAGTTTAAACATTTCATTTTTCTTAGCAAAATGTACCTGCACTGCAGTTTCTGTTAATGCTATAGTGTTGAAAATTTTTCGATACCGATTTCGACAATAGTACGATTCGTGTATTATATCCACTTATTTGTTACAACTCTCTATGCATTACATTACCCGTAATACATTTGCTAATCACAAATCAAAATAAGAAAAGAAGAAAAATAGAAAGAGAAGAGCAGTTTACTATATAATTCTTTAAATAAAACTTATTTGAACCGAGACGAGTTAGATTCTTTCTTTAAAATGTTATTCGTCCAATATATATGATTTAACGATTTGATAACAGCACGTCTCCCAAGATAACGTTCCCTTTCGTCGTTAACATAACATTGAAATAACAACGAAAACAACAAACACAATCTGATGTAGTACAAACTCTTCTTTAACTCTTGACTACAATATGCGCACTACATTTTTCTAGTACTAGTTCCTTTACTCTAAAACCCAATGGATATGCAATGAGAATGAGTGTGGTTTATATAGATTTAAAGGAGACTCTTAGAGAAATCCTTCCATGGAAAGCCACATCCCTTAGGATAAGACAATTCAAATTGAAAGGATTTAAGTGAATGGAAATATCCCTTCATAACAAATAATTTTACATTTGAATTTCAACTAACTAAATGATATTCCTATTCAAAATTCCAACATGCAATCATTTTATTTACATTAAGGGCAAGTCATGTGTGGCAGTTAGAATCAGATTCACCGATTTTAACTCTATTGCGGAGGTGGTTAGGGGCTAAGATAAGGCCATCACGTGGACATATTAATTAGTATAAGCTCAGTTGGTCGATCTTGCACCATTTGATGGTTTGGTCTAAGCTAAGACGATAGGTCTTGCTTAAACAAGTCAATGGTTATTTTTATACCCCCTCCATTATAAAATGATAGGTTTGTTTGGTTTGGCACATAATTTAAGAAGGAAAGATTGGGAATATGTCCCGTTTTCACTGATGTGTTTGGGAATCTTTCATTTCCTAACCTTCCAGTTTTCTGTTAAGTAGTCAATATGACACACATGTGATTGCAAACGTGCGATTAAAAGAGTATTAAGCCCTTCATTATATGTTTTTTAAAAGATCAAACTTCCTAACCCTTCTTCTCTTTGTCATCTCCGTCTCCCTAAATCTAAATTCCTTTTATCTTTCATTTCACCTCCTCACAAAAACTGAGTTTGTTGTTCTCGTTGGATCAATTGTACATGCTTTCTCAGTGGCTTTTGTTTATCTATGAAGAATCAATTGGTGATGTTTCATATTAGATTAACGTTTTAGGTCTTCTTGATGGTGATTTTTTACGGGTTAGTGAGATTGTTTTTTCTCCATGATTGATCGGTCGATGGTGATGACTTCAGCCTAGAATCATGTTGGTGTTGCTATTTTTCTATGGTAGTGGTGTTAGTATTTTGATGAAAGAAGGCAGAAAGAAAAACAGTGTTACTGGTGATAGTTTTAAGGGAGGTTTTGTAAATGATTTATTTTTTGTTCAGTTCTTGCAATTGATGACGATTTTTTTATTAAATCGATGAATGGATACTCATTAATCATATAGAATTGTAGTTGAATAAGTTTAATTTCATCAATTTGAACCTTTAAGTTTAAGATGAAATTAGGGGTTCCATCATCATTTAGGGATTTTTCATAATTACATGTTTAAAGTCTAAATAATGATTGATTTTTCACGAGAAGATGATATAATCATGTCTGAGTCGTCAATTGAAAATGAACATGAAGGATTGAAGTTTCTTCAATGGCTACTGATTCAGCAACAATGAAGATGAACGGAAAAAAACTCTGAAACTTTGATGATAAGGATATACATGTAATTTTTTCGGATATGATATCTTGCATGTGAGGTTTTGACTGGTCAATAACTGATATTGACTAGTTAACATATTTATTGGAAGGTTATGACAGATCCCTTAATTTTTACTGTTTAGGGATAGATCCCCAAACACATTATTGAAAACGGGATATGTTCCCAATTTTCCCATTTAAGAAAACCAACCATTTGAGCCACTTTTAAATGTTTTTTCCTTATTTATCCTTAAGAGAGAAGTGGTCTCCTTGTGTTTAAATGATAAAACGGGAGAGAGAAATGGTCCCCCAATTTGTTGAAATGAAAATAATGAGAGAGGAGTGGTCCCATATGTGCAAAATAGTAATCTTAAAACATTTGACTTTCTATTCATGGAAGCAAACCTATCTTTTTGACATACCCAAATATAGTAAAATTGCCTATTATTATGAAACAGAGGGAGTAAAACTCTAATGGCTATTTTTTTGTCTAATTATTTATTTATTTTTGAAAACACATAAAGATTTCATTGAAAGAAAAAATACATATTAAGTCCTGCAATTATGCAGAGTAGACTCAATGGTACTGGTTCTTCTACAAACCAAGACCTCAGTCGATTCAAACTCATTATCTTCATTCATGCCATATGTATCTCTAAAAATAGAAAAACTAACAACAGAAGGAGAACTACCTTCTAGACTCGATTACAATTATTAACTATGCAAACTTAGCAAGAGCATCAACAACTTGCTTGCTTGATCTAGGACTAAAATTAACTCTAACATCACCAAGATTTCTAATTAAAGACTTACATTGCTTTATAGTATGATTATCTTCAATGATGATTTTTGTGAAATTTCCAATCTAAACCCATTTAGCATCTTTAAGAAGGCCTAAAGCTTCATCTTTATCCACATCCTTGGATTTTATTATGCAGATCAAGGCCTCCACGAAACCACCTGAAGAATTACGAGCAATAAGAAATATACCATCTTTGTTAGAATTTGGCATTAAAAAAACATCAACTTTAACTTTTATCCACTTACTTGGTGGAGGTTTTCAATGTGTTTTATGATTCTTTATAAGTCTATTTACCTAGATTCTATTTACCTGGATATTGTGTTAGAATATATGCTAATATGATTAGTCTGACATAAGTTACAGATTTGTTGAATGGTGAAGTTAGGATTTTAAGTTTTATCCTAAAAACTTAAACATCTAACTTTTCAAATGTGCCACACTGTGACAGCTGGAAGGCTCATCATCTGTTAGAGCACTGCTCAGTTGAACCCACCAAGCGTTTATGTCAAGTTTGGTTGTCAAGTTTAGTTCAAAAACTCGGTCGCTTGAATTACGTACTAAAGCCAACTTTATTAGGTTGGACTTAGGATATAAAATTGTTGAGGCATGTTCTAGTTACTAATTAAAGAACTGAAAACGTATTAAAGATCAAACGAAAACATCATCCTTCAGTCTGAGGTTAATAACTATTGACTTTTGACTTGTTCCATTTCTATCTAGACCTTATTGTCGTCTTCATTGAAAATATAACATGTGAAGTTTGTTTATATGGATTTAGTATTTGGATGACTTGATCATGATCAATGATCAAAGTATCAAGAGGAAGGATATACATTAGTTGTTCTACAATTTATTGTATTGAAAGTTGAAAAGGTATGAGTTGAGAATGTGGATAGGAACTCAAGGTATTTGCACCAAATTGCCTTTTTCAAATATAAGTTGAATAGTAAACCTGCTTGAAGATTGATGAGAATTTATGCTATGACAAAGAGTGTATTGCTAAAGAGGATAAAGAAACCATCTTCCTTGTTTGTTGAGAAATATATGTCTAGACCAAGATTTGATGACTTTAAGATGCCTATAATCTTTGTTGCTGAAAATATTACACTTGGGACTATTTATTGGGGAGGAAGTTATGAATGTTACTTGTCATTTTCACACCAACAGATTTTCAGGTTCAGATGGTTTTTCTATAGAGTGTTTTAATGCTTTGGAAAAGTCATTAAAATGATCGAAGGTGGTAAAATAATTTGAAGCTACTTGCTCATTAGAATGGAGGCTAAACCGCACTAATCTAAAATTGATTCCTCAGGCATGGTTTGGGTAAAACAAAGTTTTGGAGTAGTCTATTAGGATTAATTGTATATCATGCATCCCTGGTGATAAAACAAGGGTCCACTTTAAAAGACGACATCTAAGAAAAACAAACTTCGTTATTCCCTATCTTCCAAGTAAGGGTCAATAATTACCTTTTGAGTCGTTATCTTGTCCAAATCTTCTTTCAAGTAAATTAGCTTATTCACCTTAGTCTTTGACTAACCTTTTAAGAAAGAGTATCAGCCTCATCTAGGACTGGATACCTCCCAATCCCTTTCGATGGTGACCAATTTTAAGGTTAGAAAGTACTCGTAGACCCATACCTATATCAAGACCGAATTATGCGTAAGAGTGTAGGAAAATCGAACATTAAAATAAAAATTCAACAAATAAAAATGTTATCTGGAATAAACCCACATTCCCAACAATTTGGGGATATCTCACTTTAGAGGCTTGTCTAAGGTTGTGAAGTATGACAGGCAAGCGTACCTTTTGAGCACTTACTGACCCTATATAGACCCTTCAATAATTGGAGGAGATAGATATTTACCTTATTTCTTGAATTCTTAGAGAAATTAGTAGTGACCATAATGTATAATAAGTATGCAGTGGTGGTACCTTGAACTCGTTCCTCGTTCACCCTTGCGAGTTCCCTTGTTCCCAAAAGTGACCCTTCAAAGTTAGTAATTTAAAATTGTCTTACTCTTTTACGTTAATATGCAACTCTAATTTTTCTCTCATTAACATGGAGGATGGGATCCGTGCTATCTTTTTAGTTTTCTGCAAGCATTACGAAATTTGAAATTTACCTTGTCAGATGATTGTTATTTTCTTCCTTCTAAACCAAAATGTATCCATCCTAAAATTATTATTTTTATAATAACTTCTATAATATTTTACTTGTATTTGAGCAAGTAATTTCTGATGATGACTATCACTTGAAAGTTTAGGAAATTGCAGTCAAGGTTATTTCGAAAGCAAAAAGTTAGTTTATTTTCCTTGCTTTGTACTTATTTTATTGATATTCGTTTTGTCTAATATTTTTATGTGAAATATAATCATTACTAGAAATTCCACTCGAAAAAAATAGCCAAGTTAGTGGTATATGTCATTCGTAATAATTTTTTTTTAAAATTTATACATATTCGATAATACTTAATTACAAATATTAAGATATTTTTATTAAAAAAAAAATTCTTTAAATAATAAATAATAATTAATTTCGAAGGATGTGCATATATATCCATTTATCAAAATTAGTTTTTTTCTTTACAAAACACTTATTATCATGACCAAAACTAAGATAATAAACTTACTGTAGATTATCCCACAGTTTTGTCCCATGGTTCAGATTCAATGATGGTGGAAGGAATGATTCTTTCACTTGGGGTAGTAGTGTTATGGTTTTAAAAATGAGACCTTCTCTCCTCCTCTCACGAGTTAAACCGTGGGATTGAACCCATAATAAGTCTATCATTTTTGGTGTCTAAACCTTGGTTAAGATCTCTTTTTTTTTTGTAAAACATGAAAGAAATTTATTAGACTAGAAAACAGTTACACGAGGATATGTGATACTTATTGAGTTATTTAATATAATTTGTTTTAAGAAAGACGGGTCATAAAATCCCAAATTATGGTTGAACAGATTTTTGATTAACTTCCATTCGCCATATAGTTTGTTAGACCATCCGTCGCCTGATTTTTTTCCATGTAAATGTGTTAAATAGTGTTATATGAGATTTAAAATATTTTTTGTCTAATTTCTATAATCATTTCAGCTATGTATCATGGAGGTGTAGCGTTGGAGCTTATGAATAGAAGAATGTTTTTCAAAGTCGATTTTAAAAATTTGTTTTGACTTGAGAATATAATATCGGAGTATCGGCTAAAGTAAAAGATTTTAGAAATTAGAAATATCCGTCACACAAGCGACCAGACCAGACAGAGAAACGGAATCAACTGTGAAAAGGGTTCCGTGAAGACGGCAGGACGGTTTTGTTTGTTCTGAAACATTGGGGTAGCCGGGCAGCTGAGGAGTCTGACTTCGGGCAGCTTTGAATTTCACAAAACCCTTTACGGCTCTCAGTAAGTAGCTACTACACTGTTGAATTTGATTTTGAATTTTCTGAACAAGTTTCATATAACCAATTAGAAAAGAAAAACTGATTAATAAATATTCCACTATTCTTCTATTGTGAGTTCTCACTCGCAGCCACTCTCTTCATTTTCATGAAATTATACTTGTGAATTTTTAATCCTATTCAACACCTCTCTTTCGATCTGGGTAACTTTCTTTTATTTCTTTTCTCTGTTACTGTATTTATCTACTGCTAATGATTTTGTGAGTCTTATAGATTCTTTCATCTCAACAATAACTGTTTTTTGTGTTTGTGTGGTCGATTTTGGGTTAAACTTTCAATGTTGATAGTGTGTTTCTGTTTTATCTGGAAAGTATTTTGTCTACTTATGGTAAGTGATAGGTGTCGTGGATTTTGTTGCAGAAGCCCTAATTACATCCACCAACAGAAGTAGAAACCTAGATGTTCTATAGAGATACATGGTCAGACAAAATCCAGGTGTTATTCCTCTTTGGTGTTCTTGTATAGGAAACAACCATTTGAGGTTCAAGGAAATCGGGATAAAGACATTTCTTGAGTGATCATCTCCTTTTGTGTTATAATGAACATATTAAGCTGAGGAAGCAACACTGCTTAACATTTAAGCAATGAAATGGATGTGCTGAAAACTGAATTTGGATAGGCTCTCTTGATCACCTTTTTTTTTTTTAACAAAACCAACTCGTTCTGGTGTAAATGTTGGAGTCGAGATGTTCTAGGTTTTTATTAATTGTTTCAACATGCTTTATATTTCATCTTGATCTATCTTTTTTTGTATCATAGTTATTCCGTGTATTCATGCGTGTCTGTGGTTCCCGTTTAGATGGAAAATTCTAATTTTCTTAGGGTATAAAGCTTCAATTTCCTTCCCTAGATGGAGATGTTTCAACAGCTCGTTATTCATGGTACTTTTGACTTTACTGGTAACAATTGGAAACTAGTTTAGAAAAAGTGAATTGTATTAGATGGTCTGAGAAACTAAACGGTCACAAGTATGAATAGGTTAACAGAGCTAGGTTCAGTTATGTTATAGGACGTTTAGTTAGATAGTTATGATAATAAGTACAAGTCAGATAGCTGAAGCTGTTTCACTTAGCTTTTCAGTCCAATAGAACTTTAGGTTATGTATTAGGTCTTTTATTGATGCCTTCCTTACTTTTTTGGTGCGCTTAGGTTAAATTTGTAGTTGTTGATAGAGCAAAAACACCCTGAGAAATATATTTTCCACTAGGGACATTCGTTTAAGCATTGTGTCCAGTGCTCTAGTGAGATGCTTCCACATGATGGGGTAAAACGAAAGACGAGAATTACCAAGGGATGCGTAGCATTGCTTTTGTAAAGATACAAGAAAAAAAAAGGGAAAGGATGCATTCTTACCCGGTGCAGTTATGAATCTTCTTTCCTTATTTGTAGATTGAAACATATGTACGAGATCATTGACATGAAAATTGCTCCCTGTTCAGGTTTTATTATCTAGAACTGTTTGCTTTATGAGGGGTTAGATGAGTAGGACAACTACAATGGATTCTAGCGGAGGAGGTAACAGTTCTAGTTCGGCTGCAAGGCAGCGGTTACGCTGGACAAATGAGCTACACGAACGCTTTGTGGATGCTGTGGCCCAACTTGGTGGGCCTGATAGTAAGATCTTTACATTTTTCTCTGCTTTTTATAACTTCTGGTATTTGTTTGATAATTGTGCCATAAATTGTTTGTGCAATTGGCATGTTGGATATTATTTGTAGTTCAACCAAAGAATTTTGAATTATTATCTTTTAACTTATTTCATAATGTAAGTTTCTATTGTGGAGTTACATGAAAATGTTTTATGTAGGATAAGGAAAAGAATATGAAAAGGTTTCAGGGCTTTATTTCTGCTAAATAACACTAATTTATAACGTGTTCAGATTCTGCTAATTACCCTGACTAATCTGAGGAAAAGTTTTTTGTTTCAAAATTAGAAGTAGTTGTATTGGAAAGCCAAAATGGGTGTTTAAGAATACTTCTGAAGCACTCCAAGAATCTTAACTAAGACAGTCCAAGGACCAGTATGCTAGAAGATTCTCGATGTTGAGATATTTGTTTTCTTGCCATTTCAGGGGCAACTCCTAAAGGTGTTCTTAGAGTGATGGGTGTACAAGGTTTGACTATATACCATGTCAAAAGCCACTTACAAGTAAGTGTCCACAATAGCCAAATACCTTTTTTGCAAGGCAGTTCTTCTTGCTGTTATGTGTTTGTTATCTTTCTTTGACTTTTGGTTCTTATCCTGCTTCAGAAATATCGGCTTGCTAAATGTCTTCCTGAATCTACATCTGATGGTAAATCCATCTGTATTTTTGACAGGATAAAGAATACCTTAAATTCTTTTCCATGGGCATCTACTTCATTGATAAGTGTACAATCGAAACCCATGAATAATGTATCTATACTTCTCGTCAACTGTAGGGCAAAGTGTTGAGAGAAAAGAATCAGGGGACCTGTTATTGAGCTCGGAGGGTTCTTCGTGAGTAAAGCATATTTTCTAAGAGGGTGTATAATCCTTAGCGCACCCAATCTTTCATATTTGGCATAGTAGTTTTAAGAAGACAATGAACAATTGATTGAATAGTTTCAAATTTTAACATGAAATATGTAATCTGCTTATGCTAAAATTACCTAATTATCAAGAGCTACTTGACTGAGGCAATATGTTGTTTCTCGTTGCAGTGGAATGCAGATTACGGAAGCACTGAAGCTGCAGATGGAGGTACAGAAGCGTCTGCATGAACAACTGGAGGCAAGTTACAAGTTGTATAAGTACTCTTTCAACTATTGTTAGGTTGGCTTGTCTAACAACAAGCTGATAGTTATCGAATGAATTAGAAGATCGATTGAAAATTGATAGTATATGCTTACCTCTAGAAAAGTGAAATCAGTTTTTTGATAGGAGTTTTGCTTGATGGTGTTGCCAGATCTACATAAATATAGTGCTGCCATATCTCACTGTTAGGTTTGAGTTTCTATAGAAGGTTGTTCTGCAATATTAACGTATAATTTAAGGTTGCAGGCTGTGACTTGCCCTTTTTTTTTCCTTACCTTCCACTCCGTATACTAAATGATAGCTTTTGTGTGCATCAATTTATTTGTACGGTTTTTCTTGGTTTTAGGAATTTTTGAGTCAATGATCAGCTTCTTTTTAAATGATATGCTATACGACGAAGTTTTATGAGGAGAAATATGAATCACCAAGGAATATGAAAATTTTGACTTCCTAAAAGAAATCATTTGTAAAGGACTAGGATATATGCAATTCTCCTTTGCATAGGGCAGAAACTCCTTGGATAGATTCAAGTCCGATTCTGGTACTCTACATAATTTTTAATTAAATTTCATGAAGTACAATTTATTGGTAAAGATCACCTATATTAAACATCAATAAGCTACATGACACAACACTCACTCTTAAGTTTGAGGTCAAAAAACCATAATTATGTTTTTTTTTAATTTTATTATTTATTATTGCTTCCTAGAGATTCATATAAGCACAGATGTAACTTTGTTCTCTTATTGACTAAACAGGTACAAAGGCAGCTTCAGTTAAGGATTGAAGCTCAAGGGAAATACCTTAAGAAAATAATTGAAGAGCAGCAGCGCCTCGGTGGTGCTCTTGCCGAAGAGCCCAGCTCAGTAATCCCCCCTCCTGCCTCAGCTGAAAACTTCCAGGAATCTGAGGAGAAGACTGACCCATCAACTCCTGCTCCAACTTCTGAGTCCCCCATCCAGACCAAAGTTGTCCAAGAAAGTGTTCCCAATCATCCCATGAGTCTCACTTGCAATGAATCTTCATCTTCTCGCCACGAGCCACTGACACCAGATTCTGGTTGCCGCTTCGGTTCCCCAGTTGAGAGCCCAAAAGGTCAGAGGTGGTTCAATAATCTGGGACCACAGATAACAGGCCCTGCAGATAGAAAACCAGAGATGTTTCTAGCACACCAGATACTGGAATCCAGTTCGAACTCAAGCTATCAGCAACCTTGCTCAGTATTTCCAGACGAGGGAACATTCTTATCTCTAGGCAAGGAGTTTAGTCAGTGAGAAGGATCGGGTTGAAGATGTTTCAGGCTGTTATAAGTGGTAAATTACGTTGTTTTTGTTTTCATATATTATATTTTTGATGTATTTAACTTTAGTCAGATTTTAAAAATGTAATTTACCTGTGTTACATGCTCTTCTTGTTATGTGGTGTCTGTGGCATATTAGGGGTGGTATGTTGAGTTTTCTTTTGTCAAAGGATCACCTGCATCATGAGAAGAGCTTAAGAGGAATCAGCAAGCTGTTATATCCTCTTGTTGCCCCACATACTAAGCATGTAATCAAGTTTGAATTTTGTTTGTGTTCAAAAAGAATTTAAAAATTGACGAATCAATGTTCGTATACATTTGTACTTGCTTATTATACACATGCTCTGTTTTAAACGATTCTAAACATGTAAACCTACATTATATTGTAGGATTTTAAGCGTAATAAACAGTCTACTTGCTAGTTGCAACCTAGCTCTTAATTTGATACAGTATTATGTATCCGAATTACTAAGGGGATTCAAACCCTCAAATGTGCTGCACGTGTACCCATTTTAAGGCGTCCCTGCATCATAATTTTTTGTGCAAAAGCCTGCCTTTTGGCAGTCATGAATTGTGGTTGTTTATCAAAAGTTGTGTGAAGGTCCAGAACCACCTTTCGGCAAACTCTGGATAATTCGTTGAAGGAGCTTCGTTAATGATATTTTTTACATCCGTCATCTTTTCCAAATAACTGAAAACATTTCCACTTAACAAAAATGAATAGTTCTGGGTTGCAGAATTCTCCATTCTTGTTGGTTTTGAATCTTCCAAGTCATTCCCGTAGGAGATCCGAACCGATTTTTTTTCCTAATCCTTTGACATTCATCTATGAAGTTTCAATCTCATTGCTTAGGAGAACTCACATACTCTCAGTGTCAGAACGAACATCATCGACAGATAGAGAGATCTGAACGAATTCATTACAAGTTGCTAAGTGCAATGGGGTTCGATAAATATCTTGAGATTTACATAAATGGCTATGCCATGTACTTAAAATTCCTAGTTAATTTGAAACCTATGCATTTTATTTGGTTAGTGTTTTTGAGGGCGACTCAAAAAAAATTTAGGACGATTTATTTATACCAATCCAATAAATGTGGCTATGGGATAGCTTAATGGTAGGTAAAAATACCTACCCTTTCACTAATAAAAGTAGGAACCTAAACTAATTTTATTTCATTTCTAACTCCTTTTCTTCTTTTCTCTTGACTATCGATTGTGAGAAAAATCTAACTCTTCTTCTTCTCTTCCTTTTGACTACCGATTGTGAGAAAACAAATTCCTCGTGAAATTTTCAAAACCAATTCATCGTATCGTCGTTAATCGCCGTACTAAATCATCGTCGATATTTCGATATAAAGATGGCTTGACAGAAACAAACTAGCCATCAATTTGATAATAGTAACTGACCAAATTTTATGGAGAGATTAAGAAACAAAGAGATTGTTGAAGAACATAGTGAAGAAGATAAAGAACACGAAGATGATGATCTAGATATGGAGACTGATTCTGACAATCAGCCTCTCCAGAGCTATCTAATGACTCCAATAAGGTAAGGGTTTACCATTATTTGAGTTTATATTGCTTGAATTGAATGAAATCGTCACTAGAATTTCTAGTGTTTTCGGTGAATTGGTAAGAATCGGTAGTTTCGTATAGGTTTAAACTCCCGATTATAAAAGACTTCATCATTTCTCAAGCACATCGACTATAATCGGTAGTTAGATTTAGTTATTAACTACCGATTTTCTTTCTGTATCAAAATTTAGGCTTAATCGGTAGTTAACTTTTTTTTATCTAACTACCGATTAGATTAGATGGTTTCGATGTAGAGGAATGTAGTTTTGAATCAATAGGTAGATATGTAGTAATTGTTAACTCCCGAGTATGAAAGAATTCATCATTCCTCAAGCACATCGACTATAATCAGTAGTTATATTTAGTCATTAACTACCGATTTTCTTTCTGTACTAAAATTTAGGCTTAATCGGTAGTTAATTTTTTAATCTAACTAACGATTATATTAGATGGTTTCATGTAGAGGAATATAGTTTTGAATCAATCGGTAGATATGTAGTAGTTGTTAATTTCCGATTAAAATATTTTGAAATTAAAAAAATGTTAGTGCTACATCATAATCGGTAGTTATGTGTGATTATTGTCTCTAGATTATATTTGCCTTAAAACCTTTGATTTCTCTTTACTTGATCGGTAGATAGGTTTCGTATTTGACTTCCGATTGTTTTGTAATCGTTTGTTATTGTTTTTATTTGACTACCGATTATATGTGTGTCCATAGCTTAGAGTTTTCTGATCCAATTTTTATGCATAATCGGGAGATAATCTAGGACCCGAGCTACCGATTATGAATAATCGGTTGTTTTTTATGTACCCTTTCTACCGATTATATAGTGATTAAACGGTGTCTTACGAGCTAATTGTTCTTTATTTTATTTTATTTAGGTAAAGACGAGCTAAGCAAGCCCAAAATACAATTGTTTCGGGGCCTCATTGTGAAGGGGGTAAGAAAGTAACAACTAGTGCAAGAAGTGAAAAGAGCGCTAGCGGAATCTTTATCACCGAAGGAACTCAACCAAGTTTACAACTAAGTGTTCCACAAGTTAGAAACCAAAAAGTAGGAGAACCAAGTGCTCCACAAGTTAGAAACCAAGAACAAGGAGAACAAGGTGCTACACAAGGAGAAGGACAAGGTACAGAGAAGGTAATTAAGAAGAAAGGAGGACACCAAGTCCCCACCTCTTTGAAGATGAAGGGTATTGAAGCAGGCCAAATCCCTGGGTTACCAAGAGATGGAGGAGATCTATTATTTGGATACAAAGACTCATGGGCCAGAGAAATTTATTCAACTGAGGTAATAATTATAAAACACAATTCTTAAGCTATTGTCTTTTTATTCATAGAAGTGTTAACGACTATTCTAATTATTTTATAATTCATCGTGTATATTAGGACCATTCTCATGCGGTTTGTCTACTCAAACCTACAGCTGCACCAAGAAAAATGAAAGACTGGCCGTTAGATGGTGAGTGTGAAAGGTTCAAGAAAATTATTTATGACTCGGGGTTATCTACTGCTGTCGAGAATTCAATGTTAGAGCATGACCGGATGTCGATATCAACCTTCCTGGAGAGAATGTATCCTGAGACCGACACCTTCCATATGTCGTCTAGAGAGATGACGATTTCCCCAGATCATGTGGTGCAGATTCTTAGTTTTGCTGACCATGGTACAGCCGTCAAGTTTGATTACGTAAAACAGTTAAGCTGGGAACAACTTTATTTTTACACTCAAAAGTGCCTTGGTTGGGATCGAACGACATCCGACATTGCGTTCAACCAGTGCTTTCGTTACAAAACTAGACAGTTCAGCATGGTCCACTTGATGAATATGTTTAAAGTCACCAAGGGTAAAGAAGAAATGAATCCAGAGTTTAGCGACGACGAAGTGAATGTTGCAGCCACTGCATATCTCCTATTTGTATTGGGATGTGTCATTTTCCCCAATTGTAGTGACAACCGGGTCAACGCCAACCTTCTACAACTATTGCATCATCTCAATAAAGTTCGTGATTACTCGTGGGGCAACGCATGCCATGCGTTCTTGATGGAAGAGTTAAGAAAGGCATCGAGGGAAACAACTAGCCAAATTGTCGGGAATGTGAGGCTACTATAGGTACTTTGGTAACTCTATTGATGCTTTGATTGTTATTTATTTTTTTCTCTTTTAAGAATCAATTTTCTCATTCTTGGTTTGATATGTACACTAGACATGGATCTATGACCACTTCCCATTCCTCGATTTGTCCAAAGAGAACCCGATATGGCAGAAAGGAACACCCAGAGGAACAAAATACATCTTTGACAACAACCTTTCAAGTTCTAAGGAACAAAAATTGATTTCTTTGAGGAAGAAATTAGACTTGATGACGTCCAAAGATGTATGCTTTGATCCATACAATGAAGGCCGAGCCAGTGGACATATAGCGGGAATGTTTGAGTTGTCGTTTTATTATGGACCCTTGTGGCAACACACATGATATGTTATGTACAATGCCTCGATGGTGATGCGTCAACTCGGTTATGTACTGATAAGCACTTAATTGATACATTTTTACCGCTTTATCTATATTTTCTTGTTATTGTTTTGTACTAATTTTAGTGTTTTCATGTTATTTTAG
This sequence comes from Papaver californicum, assembly GCA_023531435.1. Taxonomy (NCBI): domain Eukaryota; kingdom Viridiplantae; phylum Streptophyta; class Magnoliopsida; order Ranunculales; family Papaveraceae; genus Papaver; species Papaver californicum. The sequence continues at coordinate 9,845,410 of JAJJMC010006585.1, read as the reverse complement.
GTTTTATATGTAAAACTCGTGGTTACAAATAAATATGGTTAAATGGGATAAATTGTTTAACTTATGAACTTGGATGATAGTTTGCTTGGAACATGGATGGAGTAGAAAGTTAACGAGGACTGATAAATCTGTTAGTGACGGAACAATGTTCGTCTGGGATGACTAACAGAAAGTGGAAAGTAAACAAGCTTGGCTCGTTTTCGTTTCAAATAGAAAAGGAAGTGAAGACAATGGTAGGGACTTCTGATGGAGTTACTGATGGTTGGCCAAGGAAAGAATAGAAAGTGGGTTGTATTGAGGACACAACAAAGCGTAAAAGTGGGTCAGTGCATTAGTGACGTCATAAGAAGAGTGAATTTTCTTTAATTATGGGGGACAACGACTGATGAATAAAAGACACACGTGAATAAAGAAGAGGGTGTGGCGTACAGTATAGAGGCAGTAGGTGCGTCAGTTGGAGACTTCTTTTAGTGTGGAAAGTAACGTGAGATAAAGAAAGTATAGAAGACAAGAAGAGACACGTGAGATGGCGTACAGTGAGAGAGGCATCTAGGCGTGTACGGTGGCAGTGAAAAAAGACCTAGAGAGACTATAAAAAGAGAAGACGGAAGAGA